>CM037869.1:46262186-46861946 GCA_021292105.1 Anadara kagoshimensis
ACACCGTACAAACACACCACACACACACACACACACATACACACACACACACACACACACACACACAGAAACACACACTGACACATACACACACACTGACACACACATACACTCATACATAGAAATTGACACATTCACATAAACGCATTGACACACTGGCACACACACACAAAGACGCGTTTGGCACATACACACATACACAAACACACCCACAAGCACACAACTATACAGGCACACACACACATTGATACAAACATACTGACACACATACACTGGCACACACACACACACACACACACTAACACACATACACTGGTGCACACACGTATTGACATACACCTAAACACACTGACAAACATACACTGGCACATACACGCATTGACACAAACACACACAGATACTGACACACATTAACTGGTACACACACGCATTGACACACACACATAGATACAGATTGATACTCATACTGGCACTAGCATACGTACACACACACACTTACTGACACACACATTTACACACACCGAAACACACATACAACATACACATACTCGCACCACACACTGACATACATACACTGACACACAAACGCATTGACACACAAACATATACACTGACACACACAACACACGCACTGAAACACACACACTGACACACACTAGCGCATAGATTATGTATTGCAGGTATTTTAATTGCCCAAATGATGCAAGTGAAGGATTAAGAGTGTCTCTTTGATTGACCAATCCGTGACGTCCTTTTCTGGGTCCTTTGGTTAGGTACCCCTTTTCAACGACGTCCGTAACAAGTTTTGTAATCTCCACTGGGATTGGATGTATCGCTTGTGTCAGATAGGCAAATCACAGAGCGTGTAATAAAGAGGGATGTTTTCGATAAACGTCCGTACTGTTTTCTAGATCTGATTTCAATCCATTTTTTGATCAAGCTCGAAGGTTATTTTTCAGCTATAATTTGTCCATAGAAAATTGAGTTAACAAAACTTGGGATGTTTTCAATAACGTTCGTACAGTTTATGTTGTAAATTTCGATCCTTTTTTTTGCTTAAGCTCGGTTGAAAGTAAAATTAAATGAGCAATGATTTAGAGTTGAATTGAGTAATTGAGTTTAAGGTCCAAGTCAAGAATACTTCACTGATATTTAGACTTAGCCAGCTACAGGCAAAGGTGCAGAAATTTTGCCTTTGTGTTATGCATGGCGAAAGAGCATTCACTACCCACTTTGAAGTCTAGAGTCGGACCCGACCGCGGATCGAACCCACGACCTCCCTCATACGAAGCAAGCACTCTAAACAACTGAGGTACCGCAGTGGTTGTAATGATTTAGACACAGTTTATCCCGGATGAATATTGAATAAAATTTTATTAGATATCTTTCCAGTCCTGACATATTAATGGAAACATACATGTAGTGGTGCTTCATTCACACACACACACACACGCACACGCACACACACACGCGCATGCACACGCACACGCACAGACACACACACACACACAGACGCATTGCCCTTACACATATACATACACACACACATTGGCACATACAGATACAGAAACACACACACAAGCACACATACAGACGCATTGGCACATAAACACATACACAACACACACAAGTACACACACAACCACACACACACACACACAGATACACACACACCCGTACAACACACACACACACACATACACACACACACACACACACACACAGAAACACACACTGACACATACACACACACTGACACACACATACACTCATACATAGAAATTGACACATTCACATAAACGCATTGACACACTGGCACACACACACAAAGACGCGTTGGCACATACACACATACACAAACACACCCACAAGCACACAACTACACAGGCACACACACGCATTGACACAAACATACTGACACACATACACTGGCACACACACACACACACTGACACACATACACTGGTGCACACACGTATTGACATACACACAAACACACTGACACGCATACACTGGCACATACACGCATTGACACAAACACACACAGATACTGACACACATTAACTGGTACACACACGCATTGACACACACACATAGATACAGATTGATACTCATACTGGCACTAGCATACGTACATACACACTTACTGACACACACATTTACACACACCGAAACACACATACAACATACACATACTCGCACACACACTGACATACATACACTGACACACAAACGCATTGACACACACAAACATATACACTGACACACACACACACGCACTGAAACACACACACTGACACACACTAGCGCATAGATTTATGTATTGCAGGTATTTTAATTGCCCAAATGATGCAAGTGAAGGATTAAGAGTGTCTCTTTGATTGACCAATCCGTGACGTCCTTTTCTGGGTCTTTTGGTTAGGTACCCCTTTCAACGACGTCGTAACAAGTTTTGTAATCTCCACTGGGATTGGATGTATCACTTGTGTCAGATAGGCAAATCACAGAGCGTGTAATAAAGAGGGATTTTCGATAACGTCCGTACTGTTTTCTAGATCTGATTTCAATCCCATTTTTTGATCAGCTCGAAGGTTATTTTTCAGCTATAATTTGTCCATAGAAAATTGAGTTAACAAAACTTGGGATGTTTTCAATAACGTTCGTACAGTTTATGTGTAAATTTCGATCCTATTTTTTGCTTAAGCTCGGGGTTGAAAGTAAAATTAAATGAGCAATGATTTAGAGTTGAATTGAGTAATTGAGTTTAAGGTCCAAGTCAAGAATACTTCACTGATATTAAGACTTAGCCAGCTACAGGCAAAGGTGCAGAAATTTTGCCTTTGTGTTATGCATGGCGAAAGAGCATTCACTACCCACTTTGAAGTCTAGAGTCGGACCCGACCGCGGATCGAACCCACGACCTCCCTCATACGAAGCAAGCACTCTAACAACTGAGGTACCGCAGTGGTTGGTAATGATTTAGACACAAAGTTTATCCCGGATGAATTATTGAATGAAATTTTATTAGATATCTTTCCAGTCCTGACATATTAATGGAAACATACATGTAGTGGTGCTTCATTCACACACACACACACACACACACACACGCACACGCACACACACACGTGCATGCACACGCACACGCGCACGCACACGCACACACACAGACACACACACACACACAGACGCATTGCCCCTTACACATATACATACACACACATTGGCACATACACAGATACAGAAACACACACACAAGCACACATACAGACGCATTGGCACATAAACACATACACAAACACACACAAGTACACACACAACCACACACACACACAGATACACACACACCCGTACAAACACACACACACACACACACATACACACACACACACACACAGAAACACACACTGACACATACACACACACTGACACACACATACACTCATACATAGAAATTGACACATTCACATAAACGCATTGACACACTGGCACACACACAAAGACGCGTTGGCACATACACACATACACAAACACACCCACAAGCACACAACTATACAGGCACACACACACATTGATACAAACATACTGACACACATACACTGGCACACACACACACACACACTAACACACATACACTGGTGCACACACGTATTGACATACACCTAAACACACTGACAAACATACACTGGCACATACACGCATTGACACAAACACACAGATACTGACACACATTAACTGGTACACACACGCATTGACACACACACATAGATACAGATTGATACTCATACTGGCACTAGCATACGTACACACACACACTTACTGACACACACATTTACACACACCGAAACACACATACAACATACACATACTCGCACACACACTGACATACATACACTGACACACAAACGCATTGACACACAAACATATACACTGACACACACACACACACGCACTGAAACACACACACTGACACACACTAGCGCATAGATTATGTATTGCAGGTATTTTAATTGCCCAAATGATGCAAGTGAAGGATTAAGAGTGTCTCTTTGATTGACCAATCCGTGACGTCCTTTTCTGGGTCCTTTGGTTAGGTACCCCTTTTCAACGACGTCCGTAACAAGTTTTGTAATCTCCACTGGGATTGGATGTATCGCTTGTGTCAGATAGGCAAATCACAGAGCGTGTAATAAAGAGGGATGTTTTCGATAACGTCCGTACTGTTTTCTAGATCTGATTTCAATCCCATTTTTTGATCAAGCTCGAAGGTTATTTTTCAGCTATAATTTGTCCATAGAAAATTGAGTTAACAAAACTTGGGATGTTTTCAATAACGTTCGTACAGTTTATGTTGTAAATTTCGATCCTTTTTTTTGCTTAAGCTCGGGTTGAAAGTAAAATTAAATGAGCAATGATTTAGAGTTGAATTGAGTAATTGAGTTTAAGGTCCAAGTCAAGAATACTTCACTGATATTTAGACTTAGCCAGCTACAGGCAAAGGTGCAGAAATTTTGCCTTTGTGTTATGCATGGCGAAAGAGCATTCACTACCCACTTTGAAGTCTAGAGTCGGACCCGACCGCGGATCGAACCCACGACCTCCCTCATACGAAGCAAGCACTCTAACAACTGAGGTACCGCAGTGGTTGGTAATGATTTAGACACAAAGTTTATCCCGGATGAATTATTGAATAAAATTTTATTAGATATCTTTCCAGTCCTGACATATTAATGGAAACATACATGTAGTGGTGCTTCATTCACACACACACACACACGCACACGCACACACACACGCGCATGCACACGCACACGCACACACACAGACACACACACACACACAGACGCATTGCCCCTTACACATATACATACACACACACATTGGCACATACACAGATACAGAAACACACACACAAGCACACATACAGACGCATTGGCACATAAACACATACACAAACACACACAAGTACACACACAACCACACACACACACACACAGATACACACACACCCGTACAAACACACACACACACACACATACACACACACACACACAGAAACACACACTGACACATACACACACACTGACACACACATACACTCATACATAGAAATTGACACATTCACATAAACGCATTGACACACTGGCACACACACACAAAGACGCGTTGGCACATACACACATACACAAACACACCCACAAGCACACAACTACACAGGCACACACACATTGATACAAACATACTGACACACATACACTGGCACACACACACACACACTAACACACATACACTGGTGCACACACGTATTGACATACACCTAAACACACTGACAAACATACACTGGCACATACACGCATTGACACAAACACACACAGATACTGACACACATTAACTGGTACACACACGCATTGACACACACACATAGATACAGATTGATACTCATACTGGCACTAGCATACGTACACACACACTTACTGACACACCACATTTACGCACCAGAAACCCACATACAACATACACATACTCGCACACCACACTGAAATACATACACTGAACACACAAACGCATTGACACAACACAAACATATACACTGACACACACACACACGCACTGAAACACACACATGACACACATAGCGCATAGATTATGTATTGCAGGTATTTTAATTGCCCAAATGATGCAAGTGAAGGATTAAGAGTGTCTCTTTGATTGACCAATCCGTGACGTCCTTTTCTGGGTCCTTTGGTTAGGTACCCCTTTTCCAACGACGTCGTAAACAAGTTTTGTAATCTCCACTGGGATGGAGTATCGCTTGTGTCAGATAGCAAATCACAGAGCGTGTAATAAAGAGGGATGTTTTCGATAACGTCCGTACTGTTTTCTAGATCTGATTTCAATCCCATTTTTTGATCAGCTCGAAGGTTATTTTCAGCTATAATTTGTCCATAGAAAATTGAGTTAACAAAACTTGGGATGTTTTCAATAACGTTCGTACAGTTTATGTTGAAATTTCGATCCTATTTTTTGCTTAAGCTCGGGTTGAAAGTAAAATTAAATGAGCAATGATTTAGAGTTGAATTGAGTAATTGAGTTTAAGGTCCAAGTCAAGAATATCACTGATATTTAGACTTAGCCAGCTACAGGCAAAGGTGCAGAAATTTTGCCTTTGTGTTATTGCATGGCGAAAGAGCATTCACTACCCACTTTGAAGTCTAGAGTCGGACCCGACCGCGGATCGAACCCACGACTCCCTCATACGAAGCAAGCACTCTAACAACTGAGGTACCGCAGTGGTTGGTAATGATTTAGACACAAAGTTTATCCCGGATGAATTATTGAATGAAATTTTATTTTTAGATATATCTTTCCAGTCCTGATATATTAATGGAAACATACATGTAGTGGTGCTTCATTCACACACACACACGCACACGCACACGCACACGCACACACACACGCGCATGCGCATGCGCACGCACACGCGCACGCACACGCACACACACACAGACACACACACACAGACGCATTGCCCCTTACACATATACATACACACACACATTGGCACATACACAGATACAGAAACACACACACAAGCACACATACAGACGCATTAGCACATAAACACATACACAAACACACACAAGTACACACACAACCACACAAACAAGATACACACACACCCGTACAAACACACACACACACACACACACACACACACACACACACACACACACACACACACTGACACATACACACACACTGACACACACATACACTCATACATAGAAATTGACACATTCACATAAACGCATAGACACACTGGCACACACACACACACAGACGCGTTGGCACATACACACATACACAAACACACCCACAAGCACACAACTACACAGGCACACACACGCATTGACACAAACATACTGACACACATACACTGGCACACCACACACACTGACACACATACACTGGTGCACACACGTATTGACATACACACAAACACACTGACACACATTAACTGGTACACACACGCATTGACACACACACATAGATACAGATTGATACTCATACTGACACTAGCATACGTACACACACACATACTGACACACACCGAAACACACATACAACATACACATACTCGCACACACACTGACATACATACACTGACACACAAACGCATTGACACACACAAACATATACACTGACACACACACACACGCACTGAAACACACACACTGACACACACTAGCGCATAGATTATGTATTGCAGGTATTTTAATTGCCCAAATGATGCAAGTGAAGGATTAAGAGTGTCTCTTTGATTGACCAATCCGTGACGTCCTTTTCTGGGTCCTTTGGTTAGGTACCCCTTTTCAACGACGTCCGTAACAAGTTTTGTAATCTCCACTGGGATTGGATGTATCACTTGTGTCAGATAGGCAAATCACAGAGCGTGTAATAAAGAGGGGTCTTTTCGATAACGTCCGTACTGTTTTCTAGATCTGATTTCAATCCCATTTTTTGATCAAGCTCGAAGGTTATTTTTCAGCTATAATTTGTCCATAGAAAATTGAGTTAACAAAACTTGGGATGTTTTCAATAACGTTCGTACAGTTTATGTTGTAAATTTCGATCCTATTTTTTGCTTAAGCTCGGGTTGAAAGTAAAATTAAATGAGCAATGATTTAGAGTTGAATTGAGTAATTGAGTTTAAGGTCCAAGTCAAGAATACTTCACTGATATTTAGACTTAGCCAGCTACAGGCAAAGGTGCAGAAATTTTGCCTTTGTGTTATGCATGGCGAAAGAGCATTCACTACCCACTTTGAAGTCTAGAGTCGGACCCGACCGCGGATCGAACCCACGACCTCCCTCATACGAAGCAAGCACTCTAACAACTGAGGTACCGCAGTGGTTGGTAATGATTTAGACACAAAGTTTATCCCGGATGAATTATTGAATGAAATTTTATTAGATATCTTTCCAGTCCTGACATATTAATGGAAACATACATGTAGTGGTGCTTCATTCACACACACACACGCACACGCACACGCACACGCACACACACACGCGCATGCGCATGCGCACGCACACGCGCACGCACACGCACACACACACAGACACACACACACAGACGCATTGCCCCTTACACATATACATACACACACACATTGGCACATACACAGATACAGAAACACACACACAAGCACACATACAGACGCATTAGCACATAAACACATACACAAACACACACAAGTACACACACAACCACACAAACAAGATACACACACACCCGTACAAACACACACACACACACACACACACCACACACACACACACACACACACACACACACACTGACACATACACACACACTGACACACACATACACTCATACATAGAAATTGACACATTCACATAAACGCATAGACACACTGGCACACACACACACACAGACGCGTTGGCACATACACACATACACAAACACACCCACAAGCACACAACTACACAGGCACACACACGCATTGACACAAACATACTGACACACATACACTGGCACACACACACACTGACACACATACACTGGTGCACACACGTATTGACATACACACAAACACACTGACACACATTAACTGGTACACACACGCATTGACACACACACATAGATACAGATTGATACTCATACTGACACTAGCATACGTACACACACACACATACTGACACACACCGAAACACACATACAACATACACATACTCGCACACACACTGACATACATACACTGACACACAAACGCATTGACACACACAAACATATACACTGACACACACACACACGCACTGAAACACACACACTGACACACACTAGCGCATAGATTATGTATTGCAGGTATTTTAATTGCCCAAATGATGCAAGTGAAGGATTAAGAGTGTCTCTTTGATTGACCAATCCGTGACGTCCTTTTCTGGGTCCTTTGGTTAGGTACCCCTTTTCAACGACGTCCGTAACAAGTTTTGTAATCTCCACTGGGATTGGATGTATCACTTGTGTCAGATAGGCAAATCACAGAGCGTGTAATAAAGAGGGGTCTTTTCGATAACGTCCGTACTGTTTTCTAGATCTGATTTCAATCCCATTTTTTGATCAAGCTCGAAGGTTATTTTTCAGCTATAATTTGTCCATAGAAAATTGAGTTAACAAAACTTGGGATGTTTTCAATAACGTTCGTACAGTTTATGTTGTAAATTTCGATCCTATTTTTTGCTTAAGCTCGGGTTGAAAGTAAAATTAAATGAGCAATGATTTAGAGTTGAATTGATTGGTTGGTTGGTTGGTTGAATGTTGCTTAACGTCGCATCAGCAATTTTTCAGCTATTCGCGACGAGAACTATTTAATTAATCTCTATGGATTAATCTATGAACAATTTTTGTGTATGCATGTGAAGTGCGAGTGTGTTGTATGGTCTGCCTTGTACTAGCGCGCACTCAGGGCGACTTTACCGTGCTAGCTCACAGATTCAGTACGCCGCAGACAAGCGTACCACTCCCCCAGTCCATTATACTGATACCAGGTGAATCAGTAAAGGCCAACGGTAAGGAAAATTCACTTTCCCACATGCCGTCCGAGCGGGACTCGAACTAACAGCGGTGAGAGACCCTGGATTTGAAGACTGTCGTCTTATCCATTAGGCCACCGCGCCCTCTAGAGTTGAATTGAGTAATTGAGTTTAAGGTCCAAGTCAAGAATACTTCACTGATATTAAGACTTAGCCAGCTACAGGCAAAGGTGCAGAAATTTTGCCTTTGTGTTATGCATGGCGAAAGAGCATTCACTACCCACTTTGAAGTCTAGAGTCGGACCCGACCGCGGATCGAACCCACGACCTCCCTCATACGAAGCAAGCACTCTAACAACTGAGGTACCGCAGTGGTTGGTAATGATTTAGACACAAAGTTTATCCCGGATGAATTATTGAATGAAATTTTATTAGATATCTTTCCAGTCCTGACATATTAATGGAAACATACATGTAGTGGTGCTTCATTCACACACACACACGCACACGCACACGCACACACACACGCGCATGCGCATGCGCACGCACACGCGCACGCACACACACAGACACACACACACACAGACGCATTGCCCCTTACACATATACATACACACACACATTGGCACATACACAGATACAGAAACACACACACAAGCACACATACAGACGCATTAGCACATAAACACATACACAAACACACACAAGTACACACACAACCACACAAACAAGATACACACACACCCGTACAAACACACACACACACACACACACACACACACACACACACACTGACACATACACACACACTGACACACACATACACTCATACATAGAAATTGACACATTCACATAAACGCATAGACACACTGGCACACACACACACACAGACGCGTTGGCACATACACACATACACAAACACACCCACAAGCACACAACTACACAGGCACACACACGCATTGACACAAACATACTGACACACATACACTGGCACACACACACACACTGACACACATACACTGGTGCACACACGTATTGACATACACACAAACACCCTGACACACATTAACTGGTACACACACGCATTGACACACACACATAGATACAGATTGATACTCATACTGACACTAGCATACGTACACACACACACATACTGACACACACCGAAACACACATACAACATACACATACTCGCACACACACTGACATACATACACTGACACACAAACGCATTGACACACACAAACATATACACTGACACACACACACACGCACTGAAACACACACACTGACACACACTAGCGCATAGATTATGTATTGCAGGTATTTTAATTGCCCAAATGATGCAAGTGAAGGATTAAGAGTGTCTCTTTGATTGACCAATCCGTGACGTCCTTTTCTGGGTCCTTTGGTTAGGTACCCCTTTTCAACGACGTCCGTAACAAGTTTTGTAATCTCCACTGGGATTGGATGTACATGTGTATCACTTGTGTCAGATAGGCAAATCACAGAGCGTGTAATAAAGAGGGATGTTTTCGATAACGTCCGTACTGTTTTCTAGATCTGATTTCAATCCCATTTTTTGATCAAGCTCGAAGGTTATTTTTCAGCTATAATTTGTCCATAGAAAATTGAGTTAACAAAACTTGGGATGTTTTCAATAACGTTCGTACAGTTTATGTTGTAAATTTCGATCCTATTTTTTGCTTAAGCTCGGGTTGAAAGTAAAATTAAATGAGCAATGATTTAGAGTTGAATTGAGTAATTGAGTTTAAGGTCCAAGTCAAGAATACTTCACTGATATTAAGACTTAGCCAGCTACAGGCAAAGGTGCAGAAATTTTGCCTTTGTGTTATGCATGGCGAAAGAGCATTCACTACCCACTTTGAAGTCTAGAGTCGGACCCGACCGCGGATCGAACCCACGACCTCCCTCATACGAAGCAAGCACTCTAACAACTGAGGTACCGCAGTGGTTGGTAATGATTTAGACACAAAGTTTATCCCGGATGAATTATTGAATGAAATTTTATTAGATATCTTTCCAGTCCTGACATATTAATGGAAACATACATGTAGTGGTGCTTCATTCACACACACACACACACACGCACACGCACACGCACACACACACGCGGATGCGCACGCACACGCGCACGCACACGCACACACACACAGACACACACACACACAGACGCATTGCCCCTTACACATATACATACACACACACATTGGCACATACACAGATACAGAAACACTCACACAAGCACACATACAGACGCATTAGCACATAAACACATACACACACAAGTACACACACAACCACACACAGATACACACACACCGTACAAACACACACACACACACACACACACACACACACACACACACACACTCACACACACACACTGACACATACACACACACTGACACACACATACACTCATACATAGAAATTGACACATTCACATAAACGCATAGACACACTGGCACACACACACAGACGCGTTGGCACATACACACATACACAAACACACCGACACATACACACACACTGACACACACATACACTCATACATAGAAATTGACACATTCACATAAACGCATAGACACACTGGCACACACACACACAGACGCGTTGGCACATACACACATACAAACACACCCACAAGCACACAACTACACAGGCACACACACGCATTGACACAAACATACTGACACACATACACTGGCACACACACACACACACTGACACACATACACTGGTGCACACAGGTATTGACATACACACAAACACACTGACACACATTAACTGGTACACACACGCATTGACACACACACATAGATACAGATTGATACTCATACTGACACTAGCATACGTACACACACACACATACTGACACACACCGAAACACACATACAACATACACATACTCGCACACACACTGACATACATACACTGACACACAAACGCATTGACACACACAAACATATACACTGACACACACACACACGCACTGAAACACACACACTGACACACACTAGCGCATAGATTATGTATTGCAGGTATTTTAATTGCCCAAATGATGCAAGTGAAGGATTAAGAGTGTCTCTTTGATTGACCAATCCGTGACGTCCTTTTCTGGGTCCTTTGGTTAGGTACCCCTTTTCAACGACGTCCGTAACAAGTTTTGTAATCTCCACTGGGATTGGATGTATCACTTGTGTCAGATAGGCAAATCACAGAGCGTGTAATAAAGAGGGGTGTTTTCGATAACGTCCGTACTGTTTTCTAGATCTGATTTCAATCCCATTTTTTGATCAAGCTCGAAGGTTATTTTTCAGCTATAATTTGTCCATAGAAAATTGAGTTAACAAAACTTGGGATGTTTTCAATAACGTTCGTACAGTTTATGTTGTAAATTTCGATCCTATTTTTTGCTTAAGCTCGGTTGAAAGTAAAATTAAATGAGCAATGATTTAGAGTTGAATTGAGTAATTGAGTTTAAGGTCCAAGTCAAGAATACTTCACTGATATTAAGACTTAGCCAGCTACAGGCAAAGGTGCAGAAATTTTGCCTTTGTGTTATGCATGGCGAAAGAGCATTCACTACCCACTTTGAAGTCTAGAGTCGGACCCGACCGCGGATCGAACCCACGACCTCCCTCATACGAAGCAAGCACTCTAACAACTGAGGTACCGCAGTGGTTGGTAATGATTTAGACACAAAGTTTATCCCGGATGAATTATTGAATGAAATTTTATTAGATATCTTTCCAGTCCTGACATATTAATGGAAACATACATGTAGTGGTGCTTCATTCACACACACACACGCACACGCACACGCACACGCGCATGCGCATGCGCATGCGCACGCACACGCGCACGCACACACACACACACACAGACACACACACACACAGACGCATTGCCCCTTACACATATACATACACACACACATTGGCACATACACAGATACAGAAACACACACACAAGCACACATACAGACGCATTAGCACATAAACACATACACAAACACACACAAGTACACACACAACCACACAAACAAGATACACACACACCCGTACAAACACACACACACACACACACACACACACACACACACACACACACACTGACACATACACACACACTGACACACACATACACTCATACATAGAAATTGACACATTCACATAAACGCATAGACACACTGGCACACACACACACAGACGCGTTGGCACATACACAAACACACACACAAGCACACAACTACACAGGCACACACACGCATTGACACAAACATACTGACACACATACACTGGCACACACACACACACTGACACACATACACTGGTGCACACACGTATTGACATACACACAAACACACTGACACACATTAACTGGTACACACACGCATTGACACACACACATAGATACAGATTGATACTCATACTGACACTAGCATACGTACACACACACATACTGACACACACCGAAACACACATACAACATACACATACTCGCACACACACTGACATACATACACTGACACACAAACGCATTGACACACACAAACATATACACTGACACACACACACACGCACTGAAACACACACACTGACACACACTAGCGCATAGATTATGTATTGCAGGTATTTTAATTGCCCAAATGATGCAAGTGAAGGATTAAGAGTGTCTCTTTGATTGACCAATCCGTGACGTCCTTTTCTGGGTCCTTTGGTTAGGTACCCCTTTTCAACGACGTCCGTAACAAGTTTTGTAATCTCCACTGGGATTGGATGTACATGTGTATCACTTGTGTCAGATAGGCAAATCACAGAGCGTGTAATAAAGAGGGATGTTTTCGATAACGTCCGTACTGTTTTCTAGATCTGATTTCAATCCCATTTTTTGATCAAGCTCGAAGGTTATTTTTCAGCTATAATTTGTCCATAGAAAATTGAGTTAACAAAACTTGGGATGTTTTCAATAACGTTCGTACAGTTTATGTTGTAAATTTCGATCCTATTTTTTGCTTAAGCTCGGGTTGAAAGTAAAATTAAATGAGCAATGATTTAGAGTTGAATTGAGTAATTGAGTTTAAGGTCCAAGTCAAGAATACTTCACTGATATTAAGACTTAGCCAGCTACAGGCAAAGGTGCAGAAATTTTGCCTTTGTGTTATGCATGGCGAAAGAGCATTCACTACCCACTTTGAAGTCTAGAGTCGGACCCGACCGCGGATCGAACCCACGACCTCCCTCATACGAAGCAAGCACTCTAACAACTGAGGTACCGCAGTGGTTGGTAATGATTTAGACACAAAGTTTATCCCGGATGAATTATTGAATGAAATTTTATTAGATATCTTTCCAGTCCTGACATATTAATGGAAACATACATGTAGTGGTGCTTCATTCACACACACACACGCACACGCACACGCACACGCACACACACACGCGCATGCGCACGCACACGCGCACGCACACGCACACACACACAGACACACACACACACAGACGCATTGCCCCTTACACATATACATACACACACACATTGGCACATACACAGATACAGAAACACACACACAAGCACACATACAGACGCATTAGCACATAAACACATACACACACAAGTACACACACAACCACACACAGATACACACACACCCGTACAAACACACACACACACACACACACACTCACACACACACTGACACATACACACACACTGACACACACATACACTCATACATAGAAATTGACACATTCACATAAACGCATAGACACACTGGCACACACACACACAGACGCGTTGGCACATACACACATACACAAACACACACACAAGCACACAACTACACAGGCACACACACGCATTGACACAAACATACTGACACACATACACTGGCACACACACACACACTGACACACATACACTGGTGCACACACGTATTGACATACACACAAACACACTGACACACATACACTGGCACACACACGCATTGACACAAACACACACAGATACTGACACACATTAACTGGTACACACACGCATTGACACACACACATAGATACAGATTGATACTCATACTGACACTAGCATACGTACACACACACACTTACTGACACACACCGAAACACACATACAACATACACATACTCGCACACACACTGACATACATACACTGACACACAAACGCATTGACACACACAAACATATACACTGACACACACACACACACGCACTGAAACACACACACTGACACACTAGCGCATAGATTATGTATTGCAGGTATTTTAATTGCCCAAATGATGCAAGTGAAGGATTAAGAGTGTCTCTTTGATTGACCAATCCGTGACGTCCTTTTCTGGGTCCTTTGGTTAGGTACCCCTTTTCAACGACGTCCGTAACAAGTTTTGTAATCTCCACTGGGATTGGATGTATCACTTGTGTCAGATAGGCAAATCACAGAGCGTGTAATAAAGAGGGATGTTTTCGATAACGTCCGTACTGTTTTCTAGATCTGATTTCAATCCCATTTTTTGATCAAGCTCGAAGGTTATTTTTCAGCTATAATTTGTCCATAGAAAATTGAGTAACAAAACTTGGGATGTTTTCAATAACGTTCGTACAGTTTATGTTGTAAATTTCGATCCTATTTTTTGCTTAAGCTCGGGTTGAAAGTAAAATTAAATGAGCAATGATTTAGAGTTGAATTGAGTAATTGAGTTTAAGGTCCAAGTCAAGAATACTTCACTGATATTAAGACTTAGCCAGCTACAGGCAAAGGTGCAGAAATTTTGCCTTTGTGTTATGCATGGCGAAAGAGCATTCACTACCCACTTTGAAGTCTAGAGTCGGACCCGACCGCGGATCGAACCCACGACCTCCCTCATACGAAGCAAGCACTCTAACAACTGAGGTACCGCAGTGGTTGGTAATGATTTAGACACAAAGTTTATCCCGGATGAATTATTGAATGAAATTTTATTAGATATCTTTCCAGTCCTGACATATTAATGGAAACATACATGTAGTGGTGCTTCATTCACACACACACACGCACACGCACACGCACACGCGCATGCGCATGCGCATGCGCACGCACACGCGCACGCGCACGCACACGCACACACACACAGACACACACACACACACACAGACGCATTGCCCCTTACACATATACATACACACACACATTGGCACATACACAGATACAGAAACACACACACAAGCACACATACAGACGCATTAGCACATAAACACATACACAAACACACACAAGTACACACACAACCACACAAACAAGATACACACACACCCGTACAAACACACACACACACACACACACACACACACACACACACACACACACTGACACATACACACACACTGACACACACATACACTCATACATAGAAATTGACACATTCACATAAACGCATAGACACACTGGCACACACACACACACAGACGCGTTGGCACATACACAAACACACACACAAGCACACAACTACACAGGCACACACACGCATTGACACAAACATACTGACACACATACACTGGCACACACACACACACTGACACACATACACTGGTGCACACACGTATTGACATACACACAAACACACTGACACACATTAACTGGTACACACACGCATTGACACACACACATAGATACAGATTGATACTCATACTGACACTAGCATACGTACACACACACACATACTGACACACACCGAAACACACATACAACATACACATACTCGCACACACACTGACATACATACACTGACACACAAACGCATTGACACACACAAACATATACACTGACACACACACACACGCACTGAAACACACACACTGACACACACTAGCGCATAGATTGTTGTATTAGTTTAACGTCTACATGTAGGCGTTCGCCCAATGTGTAGACTTTGCTTTAAATAGTGTTGTCAGGAGTGGTGTCCGGAGGTCAGGTTCAGGGTCTGGAGATGACCGTTGTCCGGTGGATAGTACCCGCAGTAACACCCACTGCATCACATCCCAGTAGGTCTATCGCCAGCCCGGAGGCATGTAGTTGAATCCTGGTTCTCCGGGCGGGAGTGGTCTATTTCGTCGTTGCAGTCGTTGTAACTCCTGCGCCGCCATGTTTACTAGGTGATTCATAGGAGCAGCCATAGGTACAGGAGCGCTCTGTACATATGGCTGCTGGTGCTGCTGGTGCGATGTAGGTTTCGGTAGTGGTAATGGCAGCATCCCGACTTTTTGCTTCTTTGGGACAGGATCCCCTGGTGGCGAAGCTGCCGGCTGGGTTTTCCGGGCTGGCACTGGAGCTGGCTGGTTGGTCCTGGCTGGCTCTGGTGCTGGCTGGCTGGTCCTGGCTGGCTGGGGAGCTGGCTGGCTGGTCCTGGCTGGCTCCTTAGTCGCCTTCCTCCTCCTGCTCCAGCGAGTTCGGTTTCGCCGGAGCGTGGAAGGCGACTTGTGCTTCTTCTTACTCTCAACAACGGCGTTTGTAGGGCCATCCTTCTTATCTGGTTGTTGGCTGGTGGGACTGGAGGTGTCCGTGTCCTTCCTGGCCTCCTGTTTTACCCACACCAAGGTGCAGGTAAAACGCTCCTTATTCTCCTTCATAGAGAAGGAGACAGGTAGTCCTTTTAGAACAGTGTCTAAAAGGACGGAAAACGCTGGTGGCAAACTGGTAGAGTCCATGTTGGCTATCCAAGTGCTTTAACAACTGTGAATTTGAATAATGAAAATGATTAGCGCATAGATTATGTATTGCAGGTATTTTAATTGCCCAAATGATGCAAGTGAAGGATTAAGAGTGTCTCTTTGATTGACCAATCCGTGACGTCCTTTTCTGGGTCCTTTGGTTAGGTACCCCTTTTCAACGACGTCCGTAACAAGTTTTGTAATCTCCACTGGGATTGGATGTACATGTGTATCACTTGTGTCAGATAGGCAAATCACAGAGCGTGTAATAAAGAGGGATGTTTTCGATAACGTCCGTACTGTTTTCTAGATCTGATTTCAATCCCATTTTTTGATCAAGCTCGAAGGTTATTTTTCAGCTATAATTTGTCCATAGAAAATTGAGTTAACAAAACTTGGGATGTTTTCAATAACGTTCGTACAGTTTATGTTGTAAATTTCGATCCTATTTTTTGCTTAAGCTCGGTTGAAAGTAAAATTAAATGAGCAATGATTTAGAGTTGAATTGAGTAATTGAGTTTAAGGTCCAAGTCAAGAATACTTCACTGATATTAAGACTTAGCCAGCTACAGGCAAAGGTGCAGAAATTTTGCCTTTGTGTTATGCATGGCGAAAGAGCATTCACTACCCACTTTGAAGTCTAGAGTCGGACCCGACCGCGGATCGAACCCACGACCTCCCTCATACGAAGCAAGCACTCTAACAACTGAGGTACCGCAGTGGTTGGTAATGATTTAGACACAAAGTTTATCCCGGATGAATTATTGAATGAAATTTTATTAGATATCTTTCCAGTCCTGACATATTAATGGAAACATACATGTAGTGGTGCTTCATTCACACACACACACGCACACGCACACGCACACGCACACACACACGCGCATGCGCACGCACACGCGCACGCGCACGCACACACACACAGACACACACACACACAGACGCATTGCCCCTTACACATATACATACACACACACATTGGCACATACACAGATACAGAAACACACACACAAGCACACATACAGACGCATTAGCACATAAACACATACACACACAAGTACACACACAACCACACACAGATACACACACACCCGTACAAACACACACACACACACACACACACTCACACACACACTGACACATACACACACACTGACACACACATACACTCATACATAGAAATTGACACATTCACATAAACGCATAGACACACTGGCACACACACACACAGACGCGTTGGCACATACACACATACACAAACACACCCACAAGCACGTAACTACACAGGCACACACACGCATTGACACAAACATACTGACACACATACACTGGCACACACACACACACACTGACACACATACACTGGTGCACACACGTATTGACATACACACAAACACACTGACACACATACACTGGCACACACACGCATTGACACAAACACACACAGATACTGACACACATTAACTGGTACACACACGCATTGACACACACACATAGATACAGATTGATACTCATACTGACACTAGCATACGTACACACACACACTTACTGACACACACCGAAACACACATACAACATACACATACTCGCACACACACTGACATACATACACTGACACACAAACGCATTGACACACACAAACATATACACTGACACACACACACACACGCACTGAAACACACACACTGACACACTAGCGCATAGATTATGTATTGCAGGTATTTTAATTGCCCAAATGATGCAAGTGAAGGATTAAGAGTGTCTCTTTGATTGACCAATCCGTGACGTCCTTTTCTGGGTCCTTTGGTTAGGTACCCCTTTTCAACGACGTCCGTAACAAGTTTTGTAATCTCCACTGGGATTGGATGTATCACTTGTGTCAGATAGGCAAATCACAGAGCGTGTAATAAAGAGGGATGTTTTCGATAACGTCCGTACTGTTTTCTAGATCTGATTTCAATCCCATTTTTTGATCAAGCTCGAAGGTTATTTTTCAGCTATAATTTGTCCATAGAAAATTGAGTTAACAAAACTTGGGATGTTTTCAATAACGTTCGTACAGTTTATGTTGTAAATTTCGATCCTATTTTTTGCTTAAGCTCGGGTTGAAAGTAAAATTAAATGAGCAATGATTTAGAGTTGAATTGAGTAATTGAGTTTAAGGTCCAAGTCAAGAATACTTCACTGATATTAAGACTTAGCCAGCTACAGGCAAAGGTGCAGAAATTTTACCTTTGTGTTATGCATGGCGAAAGAGCATTCACTACCCACTTTGAAGTCTAGAGTCGGACCCGACCGCGGATCGAACCGACGACCTCCCTCATACGAAGCAAGCACTCTAACAACTGAGGTACCGCAGTGGTTGGTAATGATTTAGACACAAAGTTTATCCCGGATGAATTATTGAATGAAATTTTATTAGATATATTTCCAGTCCTGACATATTAATGGAAACATACATGTAGTGGTGCTTCATTCACACACACACACACACACACACACACGCACACGCACACGCACACGCACACGCACACGCACACGCACACGCACACGCACACACACACGCGCATGCGCATGCGGACGCACACGCGCACGCACACGCACACGCACACACACACAGACACACACACACACAGACGCATTGCCCCTTACACATATACATACACACACACATTGGCACATTCACAGATACAGAAACACACACACAAGCACACATACAGACGCATTGGCACATAAACACATACACAAACACACACAAGTACACACACAACCACACACACACACAGAGATACACACACACCCGTACAAACACACACACACACACACAAACACACACTGACACATACACACACACTGACACACACATACACTCATACATAGAAATTGACACATTCACATAAACGCATAGACACACTGGCACACACACACACAGACGCGTTGGCACATACACACATACACAAACACACACACAAGCACACAACTACACAGGCACACACACGCATTGACACAAACATACTGACACACATACACTGGCACACACACACACTGACACACATACACTGGTGCACACACGTATTGACATACACACAAACACACTGACACACATACACTGGCACATACACGCATTGACACAAACACACACAGATACTGACACACATTAACTGGTACACACACGCATTGACACACACACATAGATACAGATTGATACTCATACTGGCACTAGCATACGTACACACACACACTTACTGACACACACATTTACACACACCGAAACACACATACAACATACACATACTCGCACACACACTGACATACATACACTGACACACAAACGCATTGACACACACAAACATATACACTGACACACACACACACGCACTGAAACACACACACTGACACACACTAGCGCATAGATTATGTATTGCAGGTATTTTAATTGCCCAAATGATGCAAGTGAAGGATTAAGAGTGTCTCTTTGATTGACCAATCCGTGACGTCCTTTTCTGGGTCCTTTGGTTAGGTACCCCTTTTCAACGACGTCCGTAACAAGTTTTGTAATCTCCACTGGGATTGGATGTATCACTTGTGTCAGATAGGCAAATCACAGAGCGTGTAATAAAGAGGGATGTTTTCGATAACGTCCGTACTGTTTTCTAGATCTGATTTCAATCCCATTTTTTGATCAAGCTCGAAGGTTATTTTTCAGCTATAATTTGTCCATAGAAAATTGAGTTAACAAAACTTGGGATGTTTTCAATAACGTTCGTACAGTTTATGTTGTAAATTTCGATCCTATTTTTTGCTTAAGCTCGGGTTGAAAGTAAAATTAAATGAGCAATGATTTAGAGTTGAATTGAGTAATTGAGTTTAAGGTCCAAGTCAAGAATACTTCACTGATATTTAGACTTAGCCAGCTACAGGCAAAGGTGCAGAAATTTTGCCTTTGTGTTATGCATGGCGAAAGAGCATTCACTACCCACTTTGAAGTCTAGAGTCGGACCCGACCGCGGATCGAACCCACGACCTCCCTCATACGAAGCAAGCACTCTAACAACTGAGGTACCGCAGTGGTTGGTAATGATTTAGACACAAAGTTTATCCCGGATGAATTATTGAATGAAATTTTATTAGATATCTTTCCAGTCCTGACATATTAATGGAAACATACATGTAGTGGTGCTTCATTCACACACACACACACACACACACGCACACGCACACGCACACACACACACACACACACACACACACACACACACACACACAACCACACAACCACAAACACACACACACACACACACACACACGTAGAAACACACACACACTGACACATACACACACACTGACACACACATACACTCATACATAGAAATTGACACATTCACATAAACGCATAGACACACTGGCACACACACACACAGACGCGTTGGCACATACACACATACACAAACACACACACAAGCACACAACTACACAGGCACACACACGCATTGACACAAACATACTGACACACATACACTGGCACACACACACACACACTGACACACATACACTGGTGCACACACGTATTGACATACACACAAATACACTGACACACATACACTGGCACACACACGCACTGACACAAACACACACAGAAACTGACACACATTAACTGGTACACACACGCATTGACACACACACATAGATACAGATTGATACTCATACTGGCACTAGCATACGTACACACACACACTTACTGACACACACATTTACACACACCGACACACACTACAACATACACATACTCGCACACACACACTGACATACATACACTGACACACAAACGCATTGACACACACAAACATATACACTGACACACACACACATGCACTGAAACACACACACTGACACACACTAGCGCATAGATTATGTATTGCAGGTATTTTAATTGCCCAAATGATGCAAGTGAAGGATTAAGAGTGTCTCTTTGATTGACCAATCCGTGACGTCCTTTTCTGGGTCCTTTGGTTAGGTACCCCTTTTCAACGACGTTCGTAACAAGTTTTGTAATCTCCACTGGGATTGGATGTATCACTTGTGTCAGATAGGCAAATCACAGAGCGTGTAATAAAGAGGGATGTTTCCGATAACGTCCGTACTGTTTTCTAGATCTGATTTCAATCCCATTTTTTGATCAAGCTCAAAGGTTATTTTTCAGCTATAATTTGTCCATAGAAAATTGAGTTAACAAAACTTGGGATGTTTTCAATAACGTTCGTACAGTTTATGTTGTAAATTTCGATCCTATTTTTTGCTTAAGCTCGGGTTGAAAGTAAAATTAAATGAGCAATGATTTAGAGTTGAATTGAGTAATTGAGTTTAAGGTCCAAGTCAAGAATACTTCACTGATATTAAGACTTAGCCAGCTACAGGCAAAGGTGCAGAAATTTTGCCTTTGTGTTATGCATGGCGAAAGAGCATTCACTACCCACTTTGAAGTCTAGAGTCGAACCCGACCGCGGATCGAACCTACGACCTCCCTCATACGAAGCAAGCACTCTAACAACTGAGGTACCGCAGTGGTTGGTAATGATTTAGACACAAAGTTTATCCCGGATGAATTATTGAATGAAATTTTATTAGATATCTTTCCAGTCCTGAAATATTAATGGAAACATACATGTAGTGGTGCTTCATTCACACACACACACACACACACACACACACACACACACACACACACACGCACACGCACACACACACACACACGCACACACACACGCGCATGCGCATGCGTACGCACACGCGCACGCACACGCACACACACACACAGACACACACACATACAGACGCATTGCCCCTTACACATATACATACACACACACATTGGCACATACACAGATACAGAAACACACACACAAGCACACATACAGACGCATTGGCACATAAACACATACACAAACACACAAGTACACACAACACACACACACACACATACACACACACACGTACAAACACACACACACACACACAAAGACATACAAACACACACTGACACATACACACACACTGACACACACATACACTCATACATAGAAATTGACACATTCACATAAACGCATAGACACACTGGCACACACACACACAGACGCGTTGGCACATACACACATACACAAACACACACACAAGCACACAACTACACAGGCACACACACGCATTGACACAAACATACTGACACACATACACTGGCACACACACACACACACACACTGACACACATACACTGGTGCACACACGTATTGACATACACACAAACACACTGACACACATACACTGGCACACACACGCATTGACACAAACACACACAGATACACTGACACACATTAACTGGTACACACACGCATTGACACACACATAGATACAGATTGATACTCATACTGGCACTAGCATACGTACACACACACACTTACTGACACACACATTTACACACACCGAAACACACATACAACATACACATACTCGCACACACACTGACATACATACACTGACACACAAACGCATTGACACACACAAACATATACACTGACACACACACACACGCACTGAAACACACACACTGACACACACTAGCGCATAGATTATGTATTGCAGGTATTTTAATTGCCCAAATGATGCAAGTGAAGGATTAAGAGTGTCTCTTTGATTGACCAATCCGTGACGTCCTTTTCTGGGTCCTTTTGTTAGGTACCCCTTTTCAACGACGTCCGTAACAAGTTTTGTAATCTCCACTGGGATTGGATGTATCACTTGTGTCAGATAGGCAAATCACAGAGCGTGTAATAAAGAGGGATGTTTTCGATAACGTCCGTACTGTTTTCTAGATCTGATTTCAATCCCATTTTTTGATCAAGCTCGAAGGTTATTTTTCAGCTATAATTTGTCCATAGAAAATTGAGTTAACAAAACTTGGATGTTTTCAATAACGTTCGTACAGTTTATGTTGTAAATTTCGATCCTATTTTTTGCTTAAGCTCGGGTTGAAAGTAAAATTAAATGAGCAATGATTTAGAGTTGAATTGAGTAATTGAGTTTAAGGTCCAAGTCAAAATACTTCACTGATATTTAGACTTAGCCAGCTACAGGCAAAGGTGCAGAAATTTTGCCTTTGTGTTATGCATGGCGAAAGAGCATTCACTACCCACTTTGAAGTCTAGAGTCGGACCCGACCGCGGATCGAACCCACGACCTCCCTCATACGAAGTAAGCACTCTAACAACTGAGGTACCGCAGTGGTTGGTAATGATTTAGACACAAAGTTTATCCCGGATGAATTATTGAATGAAATTTTATTAGATATCTTTCCAGTCCTGACATATTAATGGAAACATACATGTAGTGGTGCTTCATTCACACACACACACACACACACACACGCACACGCACACGCACACGCACACGCACACGCACACCACCGCGCATGCGCATGCGCACGCACACGCACAAGCACACACACACACAGACACACACACACACAGACGCATTGCCCCTTACACATATACATACACACACACATTGGCACATACACAGATACAGAAACACACACACAAGCACACATACAGACGCATTGGCACATAAACACATACACAAACACACACAAGTACACACACAACCACACACACACGTATTGACACACACCCCGTACAAACACACACACACACACACACACACACACACCACACACACACACACAACACACACACACACACACACACACATGTGACAGCCTGTAAATAATTATTTAATTAAGGTTTAATTTAATTAAGATAATTATGTTTACTTTAATAATTCATTTCTCTTTCAGATCATTAATTTCATTTTATTCACTTGTAGGTTAAAGTCCATGGTTTTGTTCTTGTATTGTGTTATGTGTTGTGCCTTTACTTTTGTACTGTACTGTATATAGTCTTGTGTAATGTGGAGTTGTCTTTCTTCTTAACCTCTGACCTGGCTATTATACTTTTTCCATTGGCCCTTTCTAAAACCTGTTTTTCACTCTCTCTCACTCATGTGCAAGTGGTCAGTGGTGTTGGCTCATGTGTTGATGGTTTTGAACAACTTAAACAGCTTTCTAGTACATGTATTTGACTCTACAAATTCTCAAGGTCTCTTTTTGTACCAAGGCTTATTGGACGAGTGCCAAGTCCTAGTAACCATATTATTGGACGGTGAACATTTTTTGTGATATATAGCATAATGGTTGGAGAATAAATGTTGGAATAATTATAATCAACCGAGTTATATTATATTTTAACACCGGTTACAAAATGGCGCCCACGTAGCAGTTTGGACTCGTCCATCAACGTCTCGACAGATGGTACTTTCCGGGAGGAAGCAGTTTTTCAGTGTTTAGTTTTTTTAGTTTAAATTTTCGTATATTGTCGTTGTTAGACAATACTAAGACGTCGTCTACTGTTTGCGAATGAAGGAAGGATGTTGTGGAAAGTAAGGTAACAATATTAAAGTCGCAGTTTCAGAAATTAGATTATTTCACGTGTTTTGGACTTTATTTATTTTGTGTTTGGACACACAGTGTAATTACACAGACATACGTTTTAAATAATGACATTGTAATATTCATTACTACAGCTGTCGTTCGCGGTGATAGACATTAGATTGGCCATATATATAGACATTTTTGATTTGTTTACATTTAAGACTTTCGTTCTCTAACTTGGTGTTATTTATATTATTTATTTATTTTTTTTTTTGAGAGCTCAAAAGAAGTATGTACATACGCCCGTGTGTCCATTACATTATTGATCATCCGTGTGTCCCCTTTATTTAGATCTCATGATCTGTGCGACTTGTAACTGAACCGACAAACAATTATTTTCATTTTTGTTTTGTTTGCTGGTCTGGTTATATATATTATTTTTCTGTTGTGCAGAAACATTAGGTTTTTTTGGTGAGATTGATAATTTTGTGTGTTGCATGCATAACATAATGCACATTTAGGAACTCACGTTTTCCCCTTGCATTAGTAATCTGGGTAGTGTTGCTTGTACAACTTGCATTACATTTACACATTTGTTGTACATATACACACTTGCGTTTCTGGTACAACTTGCAATACATTTATACATTTGTTGTACATATACACACTTGCGTTTCAGCTATATAGCTTACTCGTAACACAATTTTCTGCATCTATTATATATTATTAGTATCGAGTGTTGTCATACTCTATACTATCTACATTATATCCATTTCCCAACTCTGTGCTATTCTTGTTTTTTATGTTCTGTTTTCATGTTTTATGTTATATGTATAATATTACATGTTTAACAATTATATGTTTTTTTTTATATAAATAATTAAGCACAGGTATTGCAGAATAATTTACAGATTTTGGTAAGTGTCACTGGTATTGTCATCATTAATTTGATGATATTATTTATTTATTTAGTTAAGACTTAGTTAGTTTAGATAAGCTATTTTTTTCTTTTTCAGATTATTTATCTTTGCATGCTTATTTATGGCAATATGGGTGAATATTAGGGGATATTTCACCATGTAATTAAGATTATTTATGGCAATATGGGTGAATATTAGGGGATATTTCACCCTGTAATTAAGATTATTTAGTTAAGTTGGGGAGTTTAATAGTTGTTGGAGATTTTGGTTGGATTTCATTGAATAGTTTCCGAGTTTTGTGGATTTGTTTGGGATTTGGATTATTTGAATTTTGTGTTGGTTATTTGGATAGCGTTACAATGTCGATCGAAGTGACTGAGGAGGATATTAAATCTGAGAAAATGGAGGAGACTGAGGAAAGTTTAACTAAGGAGGAAATGGAAGTTTTGTCTGAAATGTTTAAGGTATTAGGGACGAAACCAAAAATAAAATCATCGGCTGATTTACGTCAATTTATGAAAGATTATTTAAAAGCGACATCAATGGAGGGAGATGTTGACCCTGCAATTGGATCTGCACCATCTACTGTAGTTAGTACAACAACCGTTACATCAACGTCTAGTACTACTGCTTCGATTTCATCATCATCAACAATCAGCAGTGCCTCGTTTTTACAATCTCCACGTTTGGAAACATTTTCAGGAGATCAGGGAAAAAATGAAACTTCTTTTGAAATATGGCAATTTCAAGTTCAGCGTTTAGTTCAGTCTGGTTATGCTGAAGGTATTATTAAAAATGCAATTGATCGGTCTTTGAAGGGTTCTGCATTGAAAGTTGGAATGCGTTTGGGTACAAATGCTACTGTTGCACAGATTGTCAGTAAACTAAGGAAAGTTTTTGGACCCGTTGATGCTGAAGAGAGTATCATGGCGGAGTTTTACAGTGCTCGTCAACAACCAGCTGAGGATGTAACAACATGGGGTTGTCGTCTGGAAGATATTTTAAATAGAGCTATTGATACTGGCAATGTTCATCCGTCACAAGCAAATGATAAATTACATGCTATGTTTTTCCAAGGAATGAAACCAGAATTGCAGGATGTTTGTGGTCATCTTTATAAAACTTTGTCAGATTTTGATGAGTTGCGTGCAGCGGTTAGAGAGGTAGAATATAATCGTAGTAGGCGTGTACAAGAAAGAACAAATACAAAGGTAACAACTGCAAAGCTAGCATCAACATCTACTCAACAAGAATCTAATTCCGAACTTAAGGAAATTCGGGGACTTATTAATAAGTTAACAACGGAAATGTCATCTTTGAAATCGCAATTTAAGCCAAATACATCTTATCAACAATCTAGGGTCACACTAATGGACAACGTAATTTTGGGAGTAGGAATATGGGTAGTCGAGGATTTAGGAATACTAGTTATCCGTCGCAAAATAATTCTACTCAGGAACAACAAATGCAACAACCTGAAGCTAATGATAACGTATTTGATACGGATCAGGGTCCTATGTGTTATAGGTGTGGTCAGATGGGACATGTTCAGATTGGCTGTAGGGTACGTCTGGATCATACACGTAGGGGTAATTTAAACTTCAGGGGGTCTATGCGACGAAGGGGCCGTCCATAGACTATGACCGCAGAACCCCTAACCAAATCAACTGTCAACAACAATCTACTGTAATTGGTGGTTTAGTGGGGGAGTGCAACGAAGTAGATGTAGTAATTAATGGTATTGTTACTAAGGGATTACTCGATACTGGTAGCACCGTGTCTACTGTTAGTAAGTCATTTTATTCGTCACATTTGACAGATTTTCCGATAAAATCTATTGATGAAATTTTAAAGATAGAGTGTGCAGATGGTTATATGTTACCTTATGAGGGATACATTGAGGCAGATTTGAAAATAACTGGTATACCTGTGGAAGATACTCAGCATTGTTTACTGTTAGTTGTTCCTGATAGTTTATACAATACACGTGTTCCACTATTGATAGGTACAAACATTATTAAACATTTAATGGGACTTTGTGAACAGAAATATGGCATTCGTTACTTACAAACTGCTGACTTGCACACATCTTGTTATCTTGCTTTCCGTTGTCTTGTTCTACAAGAAAAGTCACTGTCAAGAAATAATAATCGTCTCGGACTTGTTAGGTCAGCGGAACAGGGAACCATTGTTATACCAGCTAACAAGACAGTTACAATAACCGGTTATTTAGATAAGGAGATACAGTATCACGACACTTGTGCTACATTGCAAGCTACAGCAAACTCCGTTATTCCCACCGACTTGGACATTTCACCACTAGTTATTTCATACAAATATAATGGTGTTAATTCGATACCAGTTGAGATTTCCAATATTACAACTAGAACTGTCGTTGTTAAACCTAAAGGATTAATATGCGAACTTCAACCAGTTGAGATAGAGGATACATCAATACAATCGGAGAGAAACAACATAACACAAGAAAGTAAAGAACATGACATTTTGGACCAGATGAAATTTCCGAAATCTACTTTATCATCACAAGAATTAGATCAAGGGAAGAAATTGATAATGGATTATCATGATGTATTTTCTAAGGGGGATTTTGATATTGGAAATGTGCAAGGAGTCAAACATTATATTAACTTAATTGATGATGCTCCGTTTAAACAGAGACATCGTAGGATACCACCTAATATGTACAACGAAGTAAGGGATCATCTTAAGCAGTTATTGGCTTGTGGAATAATCAGGAAGTCTTTTAGTCCGTTCAGCAGTAATATCGTTCTAGTGCGTAAGAAAGACAAGTCTTTGAGAATGTGTGTTGATTATCGAATGCTGAATCGTCGAACAAGGAAAGATAATTACGCATTACCCAGAATAGAGGAGATATTAGATGCATTAGGTGGAAACTCGTACTTCACTATTTTAGATGCCAAATCTGGGTATCATCAGATTGAGATACACGAGGAACACAAACATAGAACAGCTTTTACTGTTGGATCATTGGGGTTTTTGGGAATTTGCTAAATTACCATTTGGTCTTTCAAATGCTCCTGCTAGTTACCAAAGATTTATGGAAGGAATTCTCGATGGTCTCCATCATAATATTTGTTACGTGTTCTTAGATGACGTATTATTTTTCACGAACATATGAGGAACATCTCGAAAGATTGGAGCAGTATTTCAAAGGTTCAGGAAATGTGGGATTAAAACTTTTCTCCAAAAAATGCTCATTTTTCCAACCAAGGCTAAATATGTTTGGTCATGTTGTTTCTGCGGATGGCATTGAAACCGATTCTGATAAAATACAGAAAGTTAAGGATTGGCCTGTTACGTGTGCGGACGAAGTCAGACAGTTCTTAGGTTTCTGTGGTTACTATCGCCGTTTTGTCAAGGATTTTAGTAAAATTGCAAGACCACTCACTGATATCATGCCACCACAACTAAGAAACATCGAGGGAAAAAGAAAGTTGACCCATCATGGAATTGGACATCAGAGCATGAAACTGCATTTAATACACTCAAAAATGCACTTATTTCCGCTCCAGTTCTTGGTTATCCAGAATCACTCAGTCTTTGTTATTCACACCGATGCAAGTCAGGTTGGATTAGGTGCGGTTTGTATCAGCATCAGAATGGATTACCACGTGTCCATTGCTTATGCTAGCAGGGGTTTAAGTAGAACGGAAAAGAATTATTCAGCACACAAACTTGAATTTTTATCTTTGAAATGGGCTATAACAGAGAAATTCAGTGATTATCTTTATGGGAGGAAATTTACAGTATTCAACCGACAATAATTCCACTGACATACGTATTGGTCGTCTGAAAAATTAGATGCGACAGGCACAGATGGTTGGCATCATTAAGCGATTATGATTTCGACATCAAGTACCGTCCAGGAAAGCACAACACTGATGAGATTGCTTGTCAAGATTACCTTGAATAGAGAAAGATGTAGAATTCAGATATTGGCGTTGATTCCATCAAAGCGATTTGTAATTCAATACATGCTGTTCCAATAGTGGAGATACTGCCATGTTCTGCAGCTATAGTTGACAGCAGTTTGTACGAATCACCTGGAACAGGATATTAGCAATTTCAGCAATAGAAATTGGAGATCAGCTCAGAGTCAAGACCCAATGTTATCACAGTGGATGAAAATTTACAAGAGAGGGAAAGAAACCTAAGAATAATTCAGAAGATAGTAGAATTTTGTCGAAAGTTTTTCATCAGCTTAAATTTGTTAACGGTGTACTTACTCGTCAAGTTATAATGGATGGAGTTGTCAAAGATCAACTTGTTGTACCAACACGTTACATTACAGAAGTGTTACAGGGGCTCCATAATGATGTAGGACATCCTGGCAGGGATAAGACATTAAGTCTACTCAGGGACAGATTTTCTGGCTGGAATGGTAAAAGATGTTGAGAAACTGGATTAAGAACTGCATAGATGTGTCATTAGAAAACACCAGTGAATTCAAGAGCACCACTGTAATATTACAACAACACAGCCACTGGAGTTGGTATGCATTGACTATCTTACACTCGAGTCATCGAAGGGTGGATACAACAATATTCTCGTGGTAACAGATCATTTTACGAGATATGCTCAAGCCATACCTACCAAGAACCAAACAGCCAAGACAACAGCTGATGCATTATTCAACCATTTCTTTGTACATTATGGTCTTCCAAAACGCATACATTCAGATCAAGGTGCCAACTTTGAAAGCAATTGATTAAAGAGCTTTGCAACATAACGGGATCAAGAAAAGCCGTACTACTCCTTACCATCCCATGGGAACGGCATGTGCGAAAGGTTTAATCGAAACCTTCTGGAATGTTGGGCACACTTGAACCAGCGAAAAAACAGGATTGGAAGTCTCATGTTGCTGCACTCGTTCACGCTTATAATTGTGCGCGACATGACAGCTCAGGCCAATCACCATACCTGCTTATGTTCGGTCGCTATCCAGATTGCCAGTGGATCTAGCTTTCGGGTGGACTTAAATGGACATCATAAGTCGTTGACCAAGTATACTGAAGCTCTTAAAGACAGACTTCAAAGATCCTACGAGTAGCCAACAAGTATACCCAGTTCTGCTCAAAAACATCAAAAACATAGCTACGACAGCAAAGCTCGTGGAGCAGTTATACAACCAGGTGATCGTGTGTTGGTTAAAGTTGTTGCTTTTGATGGGAAGCATAAGCTGGCAAACCGCTGGGAGGAAGAACCATATATAGTGATTAGCCAGGCAAATCCAGATATCCCAGTCTTTGTTGTGCAGAGGGAAGATGGTATTGGCAATAAGCGGACGCTACATAGAAATTTGTTACATCCCATTGGTTCTATGGTAGTACAGAATACATCTAAACCAGAACCGCCACCGAAACCCATATGGCTGAAAGAAAAAATTAGAAGGCAGAAGTTAACACCTAAAGTAGACTACACTGAGGAACATGCTTATGACTCTGACTCTGAGAATTCTTATATTGTCACTCTGGAAGCTTCAGGAGTAGATGACACCATTATGACACATGGTGAATCCAAATCTACAGATGTAATTGAGGATATTTCTGGGGATGCCAATGACGATTGCGTACAGCCCTTGGAAATAGAGGATCCAGTAGTTTCACATGGTGACGACCATACCTTGACAATTGAGGAAGAAACTATGGAATCTCATGTTGAAGAAGCTTATGAGTCACCAGAGATACAGGCAATTGGTATTGGTAACATAGTTGCACCAGACACAGTTGATTTAGCTGATGACACTGCAAAGAAGACTGTGATGTCTGGACCACTAGACTTAGATACTGCGGTTACAGTTGAGCCAATAAGTGAAGATACAAGTTTAAAGGAATTGGCAGTGGAGGAACCAACTATGCAGGAGGAGTCTATAGATCCAAAGGAAATTAGCACTGTTCCAAAGTTAACGGAGACCGAGATTGGAAATCAGAACCCACAGGAAGTCAACATTTCATCTGATCCGGTAGAAAAGGAGTTACGAAGGTCAACTGGAGTTAAAACCAAACCACAATACCTAAGAGATGGCAGTCATATATGTCGACTTACTTATGAACCAGAGCCAGATTGGTTGAAAAGAGCTAGATATTTACAAGCTTTGGGAGATACCAGTACTTATAACTCCATGGAATCGGATTTGATGAAAGCCATTATCAGAGTTGTATCCGAGAAATGAAGGCTGAGGACATTCTTTTCTGTGGCGGGGAAGTATGTGACAGCCTGTAAATAATTATTTAATTAAGGTTTAATTTAATTAAGATAATTATGTTTACTTTAATAATTCATTTCTCTTTCAGATCATTAATTTCATTTTTATTCACTTGTAGGTTAAAGTCCATGGTTTTGTTCTTGTATTGTGTTATGTGTTGTGCCTTTACTTTTGTACTGTACTGTATATGTAGTCTTGTGTAATGTGGAGTTGTCTTTCTTCTTAACCTCTGACCTGGCTATTATACTTTTTCCATTGGCCCTTTCTAAAACCTGTTTTTCACTCTCTCTCACTCATGTGCAAGTGGTCAGTGGGTGTTGGCTCATGTGTTGATGGTTTTGAACAACTTAAACAGCTTTCTAGTACATGTATTTGACTCTACAAATTCTCAAGGTCTCTTTTTGTACCAAGGCTTATTGGACGAGTGCCAAGTCCTAGTAACCATATTATTGGGACGGTGAACATTTGTTTGTGATATATAGCGTAATGGTTGGAGAATAAATGTTGGAATAATTATAATCAACCGAGTTATATTATATTTTAACACCGGTTACACACACACAAACACACACAAACACACACTGACACATACACACACACTGACACACACATACACTCATACATAGAAATTGACACATTCACATAAACGCATAGACACACTGGCACACACACACAGACGCGTTGGCACATGCACACATACACAAACACACACACAAGCACACAACTACACAGGCACACACACGCATTGACACAAACATACTGACACACATACACTGGCACACACACACACACACACACACACACACTGACACACATACACTGGTGCACACACGTATTGACATACACACAAACACACTGACACACATACACTGGCACACACACGCATTGACACAAACACACAGATACTGACACACATTAACTGGTACACACACGCATTGACACACACACATAGATACAGATTGATACTCATACTGGCGCTAGCATACGTACACACACACACTTACTGACACACACATTTACACACACCGAAACACACATACAACATACACATACTCGCACACACACTGACATACATACACTGACACACAAACGCATTGACACACACAAACATATACACTGACACACACACACACACGCACTGAAACACACACACTGACACACACTAGCGCATAGATTATGTATTGCAGGTATTTTAATTGCCCAAATGATGCAAGTGAAGGATTAAGAGTGTCTCTTTGATTGACCAATCCGTGACGTCCTTTTCTGGGTCCTTTGGTTAGGTACCCCTTTTCAACGACGTCCGTAACAAGTTTTGTAATCTCCACTGGGATTGGATGTATCACTTGTGTCAGATAGGCAAATCACAGAGCGTGTAATAAAGAGGGATGTTTTCGATAACGTCCGTACTGTTTTCTAGATCTGATTTCAATCCCATTTTTTGATCAAGCTCGAAGGTTATTATTCAGCTATAATTTGTCCATAGAAAATTGAGTTAACAAAACTTGGGATGTTTTCAATAACGTTCGTACAGTTTATGTTGTAAATTTCGATCCTATTTTTTGCTTAAGCTCGGGTTGAAAGTAAAATTAAATGAGCAATGATTTAGAGTTGAATTGAGTAATTGAGTTTAAGGTCCAAGTCAAAAATACTTCACTGATATTTAGACTTAGCCAGCTACAGGCAAAGGTGCAGAAATTTTGCCTTTGTGTTATGCATGGCGAAAGAGCATTCACTACCCACTTTGAAGTCTAGAGTGGGACCCGACCGCGGATCGAACCCACGACCTCCCTCATACGAAGCAAGCACTCTAACAACTGAGGTACCGCAGTGGTTGGTAATGATTTAGACACAAAGTTTATCCCGGATGAATTATTGAATGAAATTTTATTAGATATCTTTCCAGTCCTGACATATTAATGGAAACATACACGTAGTGGTGCTTCATTCACACACACACACACACACACACACACACACACACGCACACGCACACACACACGCGCATGCGCATGCGCACGCACACGCACAAGCACACACACACAGACACACACACACACACAGACGCATTGCCCCTTACACATATACATACACACACACATTGGCACATACACAGATACAGAAACACACACACAAGCACACATACAGACGCATTGGCACATAAACACATACACAAACACACACAAGTACACACACAACCACACACACACACACACACATACACACACACCCGTACAAACACACACACACACACACACAAACACACACACTGACACACACATACACTCATACATAGAAATTGACACATTCACATAAACGCATAGACACACTGGCACACACACACAGACGCGTTGGCACATGCACACATACACAAACACACAAACAAGCACACAACTACACAGGCACACACACGCATTGACACAAACATACTGACACACATACACTGGCACACACACACACACACACTGACACACATACACTGGTGCACACACGTATTGACATACACACAAACACACTGACACACATACACTGGCACACACACGCATTGACACAAACACACACAGATACTGACACACATTAACTGGTACACACACGCATTGACACACACACATAGATACAGATTGATACTCATACTGGCACTAGCATACGTACACACACACACTTACTGACACACACATTTACACACACCGAAACACACATACAACATACACATACTCGCACACACACTGACATACATACACTGACACACAAACGCATTGACACACACAAACATATACACTGACACACACACACACGCACTGAAACACACACACTGACACACACTAGCGCATAGATTATGTATTGCAGGTAATTTAATTGCCCAAATGATGCAAGTGAAGGATTAAGAGTGTCTCTTTGATTGACCAATCCGTGACGTCCTTTTCTGGGTCCTTTGGTTAGGTACCCCTTTTCAACGACGTCCGTAACAAGTTTTGTAATCTCCACTGGGATTGGATGTATCACTTGTGTCAGATAGGCAAATCACAGAGCGTGTAATAAAGAGGGATGTTTTCGATAACGTCCGTACTGTTTTCTAGATCTAATTTCAATCCCATTTTTTGATCAAGCTCGAAGGTTATTTTTCAGCTATAATTTGTCCATAGAAAACTGAGTTAACAAAACTTGGGATGTTTTCAATAACGTTCGTACAGTTTATGTTGTAAATTTCGATCCTATTTTTTGCTTAAGCTCGGGTTGAAAGTAAAATTAAATGAGCAATGATTTAGAGTTGAATTGAGTAATTGAGTTTAAGGTCCAAGTCAAGAATACTTCACTGATATTTAGACTTAGCCAGCTACAGGCAAAGGTGCAGAAATTTTGCCTTTGTGTTATGCATGGCGAAAGAGCATTCACTACCCACTTTGAAGTCTAGAGTCGGACCCGACCGCGGATCGAACCCACGACCTCCCTCATACGAAGCAAGCACTCTAACAACTGAGGTACCGCAGTGGTTGGTAATGATTTAGACACAAAGTTTATCCCGGATGAATTATTGAATGAAATTTTATTAGATATCTTTCCAGTCCTGACATATTAACGGAAACATACATGTTGTGGTGCTTTATTCACACACACACACACACACACACACACACACAAACACACACACACACACACACACACACACACACACACACACACACACACACACACCACACACACACACACACACACACAACCCACACACACACTGACACATACACACACACTGACACACACATACACTCATACATAGAAATTGACACATTCACATAAACGAATAGACACACTGGCACACACACACACAGACGCGTTGGCACATACACACATACACAAACACACACACAAGCACACAACTACACAGGCACACACACGCATTGACACAAACACACACAGATACTGACACACATTAACTGGTACACACACGCATTGACACACACACATAGATACAGATTGATACTCATACTGGCACTAGCATACGTACACACACACACTTACTGACACACACATTTACACACACCGAAACACACATACAACATACACATACTCGCACACACACTGACATACATACACTGACACACAAACGCATTGACACACACAAACATATACACTGACACACACACACACTGAAACACACACACTGACACACACTAGCGCATAGATTATGTATTGCAGGTATTTTAATTGCCCAAATGATGCAAGTGAAGGATTAAGAGTGTCTCTTTGATTGACCAATCCGTGACGTCCTTTTCTGGGTCCTTTGGTTAGGTACCCCTTTTCAACGACGTCCGTAACAAGTTTTGTAATCTCCACTGGGATTGGATGTATCACTTGTGTCAGATAGGCAAATCACAGAGCGTGTAATAAAGAGGGATGTTTTCGATAACGTCCGTACTGTTTTCTAGATCTGATTTCAATCCCATTTTTTGATCAAGCTCGAAGGTTATTTTTCAGCTATAATTTGTCCATAGAAAATTGAGTTAACAAAACTTGGGATGTTTTCAATAACGTTCGTACAGTTTATGTTGTAAATTTCGATCCTATTTTTTGCTTAAGCTCGGGTTGAAAGTAAAATTAAATGAGCAATGATTTAGAATTGAATTGAGTAATTGAGTTTAAGGTCGAAGTCAAGAATACTTCACTGATATTAAGACTTAGCCAGCTACAGGCAAAGGTGCAGAAATTTTGCCTTTGTGTTATGCATGGCGAAAGAGCATTCACTACCCACTTTGAAGTCTAGAGTCGGACCCGACCGCGGATCGAACCCACGACCTCCCTCATACGAAGCAAGCACTCTAACAACTGAGGTACCGCAGTGGTTGGTAATGATTTAGACACAAAGTTTATCCCGGATGAAGTATTGAATGAAATTTTATTAGATATCTTTCCAGTCCTGACATATTAACGGAAACATACATGTTGTGGTGCTTCACACACACACACACACACACACACACACACACACACACACACACACACACACACACACACACACACACACACACACACACACACACACACACACACACACACACACACACACACACACACACACACACACGCGCGCATTGGCACATACACACATACATAAACACACACACAAGCACACACACACACACACACACGCATTGGCACATACACACATACATACACACATACACACACATTGGCACATACACAGATACAGAAACACATACACAGACGCATTGGCACATAAACACATACACAAACACACACAAGTACAAGCACACAACCACACACACACACATACACACACACAAGCACGTACAAAGACACACACACACACATACACTGACACACACACTGACACACACATACACTCATACATAGAAATTGACACATTCACATAAACGCATAGACACACTGGCACACACACACAAACGTTGGCACATTTACACATACACAAACACACACACAAGCACACAACTACACAGGCACACACACGCATTGACACAAACATACTGACACACATACACTGGTACACACACACACTGACACACATACACTGGTGCACACACGTATTGACATACACACAAACACACTGACACACATACACTGGCACACACACGCATTGACACAAACACACACAGAAACTGACACACATTAACTGGTACACACACGCATTGACACACACACATAGATACAGATTGATACTCATACTGGCACTAGCATACGTACACACACACACACTTACTGACACACACATTTACACACACCGAAATACACATACAACATACACATACTCGCACACACACTGACATACATACACTGACAAACGAACGCATTGACACACACAAACATATACACTGACACACACACACGCACTAAAACACACACATACACACACACACACACACACACACAAACACACACTGACACACACACACGCACTAAAACACACACACACAAACACACAAACACACACTGACACACACATACATAGAAATTGACACATTCACATAAACGCATAGACACACTGGCACACACACAGATACACACAGACGCGTTGGCACTTACACACATACACAAACACACACACAAGCACACAACTACACAGGCACACACACACATTGACACAAACATACTGACACACATACACTGGCACACACACACACACACACTGACACACATACACTGGTGCACACACGTATTGACATACATACAAACACACTGACACGCATACACTGGCACACACACGCATTGACACAGACACACACAGAAACTGACACACATTAACTGGTACACACACGCATTGACACACACACATAGATACAGATTGATACTCATACTGGCACTAGCATACGTACACACACACACTTACTGACACACACATTTACACACACCGAAACACACATACAACATACACATACTCGCACACACACTGACATACATACACTGATACACGAACGCATTGACACACACAAACATATACACTGACACACACACACACGAACTGAAACACACACACTGACACACACTAGCGCATAGATTATGTATTGCAGGTATTTTAATTGCCCAAATGATGCAAGTGAAGAATTAAGAGTGTCTCTTTGATTGACCAATCCGTGACGTCCTTTTCTGGGTCCTTTGGTTAGGTACCCCTTTTCAACGACGTCCGTAACAAGTTTTGTAATCTCCACTGGGATTGGATGTATCACTTGTGTCAGATAGGCAAATCACAGAGCGTGTAATAAAGAGGGATGTTTTCGATAACGTCCGTACTGTTTTCTAGATCTGATTTCAATCCCATTTTTTGATCAAGCTCGAAGGTTATTTTTCAGCTATAATTTGTCCATAGAAATTGAGTTAACAAAACTTGGGATTTTTCAATAACGTTCGTACAGTTTATGTTGTAAATTTCGATCCTATTTTTTGCTTAAGCTCGGGTTGAAAGTAAAATTAAATGAGCAATGATTTAGAGTTGAATTGAGTAATTGAGTTTAAGGTCCAAGTCAAGAATACTTTACTGATATTTAGACTTAGCCAGCTACAGGCAAAGGTGCAGAAATTTTGCCTTTGTGTTATGCATGGCGAAAGAGCATTCACTACCCACTTTGAAGTCTAGAGTCGGACCCGACCGCGGATCGCGAACCCACGACCTCCCTCAGTCATACGAAGCAAGCACTCTAACAACTGAGGTACCGCAGTGGTTGGTAATGATTTAGACACAAAGTTTATCCCGGATGAAGTATTGAATGAAATTTTATTAGATATCTTTCCAGTCCTGACATATTAACGGAAACATACATGTTGTGGTGCTTTATTCACACACACACACACACACACACACACCACACACACACACCACACACACACACACACACACACACACCACAAGAGAGAGATATATATATAAACAAAGCAAATGGAACTACTCCTTAACCGATATTTTGTAATAATAGCATATCAATTACAATCAGTATCTTTAAACATATATTTTATTTTATCTACAAAATCATTCATTAACATATTTGACGTTAATCTGATTTTAAACAATACAAATTCATATGTATTGAAACATTTGAACCCTTTTGTGTTCAATCCACAACAGTAAAAGAACTCCCCTAGTTACCGAGAGCCGAGGACGTGACAGGGACTTCCTAAAGTAAGACACTTTTTATTATAAATAATCATCTTTTTTTCTATATGTCAGCTTCTAATTACAAAATGCTTGAAAAGTATGAAGCTTCAAAATATGGAGTTAAAAAGGAATGCACATGTAGCATGTTTATAAGCCGGACTTTTATTTATGTCCAAAATTATAAAATGGCATCCAACCAGGAAGTGCTTTAAAACTTCAGAATTTTCAAATTTTGTAATTGATAATGATTTCATTCATTCATTCATTCGCTTTTCTTTTATTTTTACATCAAAATTTTATCCATGTAATCAAAGTCAATATTACAGTAGAATTTCCTGAAACAGTTTTTTTTGGGGTCCACCCATTTTACATCGTTGTTACAAAGTTGAAAAGGACAAATGCTGTTTGTTTTAAAGAATAGCAATAACATTTTTTAAAACTGGTACATCATAAAAATATAAAAATAGTAACCATTTACATCCGGTCATAATTGACCTACGAGACACCACAGGTATTTTTAGAATAATTAAAAAAAGATACATTTACTTTATTTGAGAGAGAGAGAGAGAGAGAGAGAGAGAGAGAGAGAGAGAGAGCTAAAATGACTATCTTTTTTATAAACCTTGATTTAAAAAAAAAACATAAACATACTTTAAACATATATTTATGATTGTTGCTCTATTAACAGTAATTTTGGCGAATTATTAATCATTGCGGTTAAAAGTTCCATCTCTTAATCAATGGTGTTATTCGCGAGTAGAATTACAACATTTGAATCAAATTTGTAAATAACCCTGCCAAAATACTGGTACTTAATAAGGCATATACATGTTGTCTATGCCAAATAACAATTGTCAGTCCATTATGCATGAATAGTTTCGCCATTCATTACGTTTTGCATTAACATTGTATACTATACGCATTATATAGAAGTCCGAACACAGATAAAAGATACATGCCTATGTTATACTGTTTTTTATTAAATACGTGTTTATTATTTCAGTTATACAGAGAACGACCACATTAAGATTTGAATAAGCCGGAAAATACAAGACATATAACACAGCAGCATGGTAAGACTTCTATTGTTGATAGAGACAGTCGTTTTCATCATTTTTTTTATATCTTTTAATTTCTTTAAACTTAACAATAACATTTTTTTTATAAAAAGCGCATCAAATAATATATTTAGTGTTATTTTTACTTTTTTCTGTTATTCGACCACATAGACAAAACATTGAAATACAAATCGCCTAATTTATCATCCTTGTTATTGACAATGGTTTAATTAGGCAAATCATGAAGAGAAATATCCATTCTAGATGTGTAGTTTGAAGTTTTGAAAGATATGAAGTATTTTGACATTTTGAAAAAGCAATAGGTCACCTTTTTTGAGAGTGGACAAACTGCGTTATGACACAGGCGTGATTCATGACTAGGCGTGAATATCAAATATATAGAACATGGAACCCGTAACGCATGTATTTTCATTGTTAAAGTTTTTTTTTTTTGTTTTGTTTTTTTAATTGTGTTTATTTTATGAGAAACTAAATAATGTAACATTTTTAGGTAATGACTGTTTCTAAGTAAAAAAGACGAATAATTTTTTTTAATCGCATTGTTAAAAAGTGTTCTAATAATCGATTAAATAAGAAATCAGATTATCCCGATTGTTATGTGTAACGTCACTATCAGACTGTTTTAACGTCACTTTACAGAAACTATTTTCGTTGCATTAGAACTGGTGCACCTGTACATCTGGATGATATTTGGATTGTGTAATAAAGATATCTTTTAATGGTGTTTTAAATTCTATTCAAGATTATTTCAGTTATATCGAGGCATTCAGTTGGGACTGTAGAGTAAACAGGAGTAGAAGAAAATAGGCTTAAAATAAACTCTGTTACACAATGGTCTGAATTTGTATCTTAGCTGCGTGTGTACAAGTTGTGACCATGGGTGACATTTTTTGCAATGCCCAGATGCATACTATAGAGAATAACATACATGGCGAATTACAAACAAAATGCCATATCGGACCGAAAAACTAATATCAAACCGGGGACTTCAGTCGAAGTTTTGTTGTGGTCTGGTGCTGAGTATAATATATATAGATTTCATCAAATACTAAAACTTTCTCCATGTAGAACAAATACATGTACATGTATAACAGACATTTGTACATAATATGACATAATGACCGAATTGTTCCGAGTAGCTGTCCGATATCGATATCAGACAGGTGATCCAGCTTTTCAGACCGAGCATGCGTGTCAGTGAAATTGATCACATCATTAAGCCATAATTGTAGCCATATATATATTTTTTACTACATGTACGTATATTATGGAATCAAGTGTATTCGTTTTTTTAAATACTTTATGTCCAGGATCACCCTGGATGTATTTGACGTCCCATAGTTTCATGTTTCTTTCACACAATTTTGATTACACACGTGGCAGGTGTAGCTAGTTGCAGAAGGTGCTTAGCTTTCCCACCCGGCCTCACTTCCCTTGTGGAAGTTCACGTGTCCAACCTAACTTGTCAGTTTCAAAGTTTTAACTTTGCTGCTGGACTGTGATTCGGACATCGATTAGTATGTTTGTTTATTATTATACCTAAGTCAGTAATTCCAAAAGCATCTATGATAACATGAACAATCAATATTTGATTATGAAAGCAAAACAAGAGACAGTTGTATAGTTAATCTATATTTTCTTTGTTATTTTAAGCAACAACAAGGTTATCCTCCTCCTCCACCCCAGGGGTACGGGTATGGTCCCCCACAGCCGGGGTATGCACCTTACCCTGGTCAGCCAATGTATCAACAACCAATGATGGCACAACCAGCATCACAACCCAATATTGTAATCATGAATAACCAACAACAGCAACAACAACAGCAAAGCACAGTGGTAGTACGTGAAAAACAGTAAGCTATATATATATACAATATATACAAAATAAAGTGATCAACAACAACAACAGCAACATAAATAGCAAAACAAAATGGTAGTATGGTTAATTTTTATAATATAACGCATTCAAAAGTAGTCAATTGCCATGTGCTACATGTACCTTTGAATGCGTTATTTTATTAAAATTCAAAAAGTATAACATGACGTTTTCAAATAAAACATTATTCCATTTATTTCTGCGTTGCAGTTGCCGACATAAAATCATGATCTAGTTCTACAAAGATAAAGCTTGGATTTAATTATTTCTAAGTATGATGAGAACAAAATAATAATAGATAACCCTCAATCCACAACAGGTATAATGACACAACTATACAATGAGTACTAAGAGGCTATATTAGTATATTGTAACAGTATACACTTTCATTTTCCATCAGTGTTAGATGGTTAGTAACTTGGAATGTCTCCGAGAATCGCACAAATATTTTGAGACCAGTAGACTTGGTATGATACCTTGTGTGCTTTCTGTGATGTGCTTGGCTAAAACACTTTTGTATAAACTTTCTAATTCCCTCTCGTATATTAGGGGACCGTGGTTGAGTCGTCTAAACAGGATGTGCTTTAACTGCCTATGATTGGCAGATTTTAGTGAGAAAGTTTGTCATTGCCGAGGGTCACTGTTTTTTCTCTGGGTACTCCTGTTTTCTCCACCACCAAAGAACTGATAGCCTCGATAACAGTGAAATAGGTTCCAATCTTCGTATCTCACCTGGATTCATAGTACCTATTTCAGGACTGAGGACTTTACCTATATCTATTTCAGGGGAGATAAACATTGTCATCTATTTCAGGGGAGATAATCACTGTCTACATTTCATCTCTATTTCAGGCAAATCAACCACCTTCTACATTTTATCATCTGTCTGATATTTCCGTTTTGGATCGTCTGTTGGATCCTGTTTGTAAGTATTGCATTATAACAACAAACAAACGAAATCATAGGTAAACAAGGTACAAGTTTAACACGTGTTAAGTCAAAGATTATTTATAAATCCACTTTGGAAGAAGGTTACTGGATATAATGACATATTGACATCCATTATTTTGTATAGGTCATGTGTATTTTTTTACTGCCAATCTAAAGTTAAAATAGAGAGAGAGAGAGAGAGAGAGAGAGAGAGTGAGAGAGAGAGAGAGAGAGAGAGAGAGAGAGAGAGAGAGAGAGAGAAGTAATATTCATATCCGTCCAATTATATCGAGGCAGTCAGTTTTAGGATGGCTAAGAAAATCTGAAAACCACCAACATTAGAAAGCGAATTAATAATGTTTGAAACCTTGGCGGTATATGAGACATTATGATAGAAGAAGCCTTCTGAAAGATAAAAACTTATTATATTTGTGATTTTTATTTACATACATACTGATATATCATTACCTTCTATGTTTCAGTGTTTGTGCGAATGATGTAAGCAACGCCACAGAATAATGGTTATCTTGAAATTTCAAGAGATTGGATTTCTGGATTGAAAAATTGGAGAAAAACAAATTTGACATTTTATTCACATGTAAAACTTAAGACTGGATTGACAATGAAAATGAATAACAACAAAGAAGATGAAAATATTTGTTTTTTAATCACAAATTTAAATGTCTACTAATTTATATACTAAATAAATGTATCTAAACATATGGTGAAACATAATTGGTATCATTTTATCGTCTGGTCGACATATTTCGTCAGTCCTGGTGACGGGAAAATAGTTACCGAAACATGTCCATCACACAATTGATTATACAATTATTATTCCATCATGTGTTGAGATCTACATTTATTTAATAATTTTATAAACCATACTATAGAACGCTATTGAATACCTACGGTGTCCACCTGAAGACACGCCACCACATTGTACACCTGAAGACACGCCACCACATTGTACACCTGAAGACACGCCACCACATTGTACACCTGAAGACACGCCACCACATTGTACACCTGAAGACACGCCACCACATTGTACACCTGAAGACCGACGCCACCACATTGCACACCTGAAGACACGCCACCACATTGTACACCTGAAGACACGCCACAACATTGTACACCAGAAGACACGCCACCACATTGTACACCTGAAGACACGCCACCACATTGTACACCAGAAGACACGCCACCACATTGTACACCTGAAGACACGCCACCACATTGTACACCTGAAGACACGCCACCACATTGCACACCTGAAGACACGCCACCATATTGCACACCTGAAGACACGCCACCACATTGCACACCTGAAGACACGCCACCACATTGTACATCTTATTGTTGTTTAGTTGGTTTCTCTTTATTCCATGTACATAATAACGTTACTTTCTTGTATATAATATAACACTTCCTACCAAAACACTTTTGCTAATTATTTATTATTTTATTCAGGGACAGATTTTTGTCAAACTTTAAAACATTGTTTCAATCAGGGTCTGTATGTCCAGATCCCAATATCTGACGACAGTCAACGTTGTTATCAGTTACATCACATTATACAATTATTTGATGACGTTTCCAATGACACCTATTTTTCATACGTATCAGGAGACCGAAAATTTACACTAGTCTTTATTTGTATTTATGACACCGTATTTATTACTTGGGAGCTTCCAAATTTTAATCCTAATTTGAATAAATGGTTTCTTTCTATGAGAATATCCAGCTATTTTAAAGTGTTACACTAGCAGACGATGTTTTTGTTCCATTCGGAATTACATGTTCATGCATTATTAAAGGTTTAAAATCATTCAGTTATCTTTCCTATGATGTTTATTTGTTCATTATGGTGAGATATGAAACCTGTCTATATGGTGTCGCTGGTTTAATGACCAAAGTAAAATAGAAGCCTTAATGACGCCTCGCCTAGGTTTGAATTTAACTCGGGACAGGTCCTAGTACGAGAAAGCTTGCTGTAGGTCCGTGGTTTTCTTCAGGGATTTCGGTTTCTTCCACAATTCTTGAACTCACCGCCTTGCTGTGACTGAAAAGGGGCGTAAAACACCATTAAAAAGAATACCTGTTGCAGTGATGTTTCAATTAAGAAGCAAGACTGAAACAATTGCTTTATCTTGCCTTTGTTTTGTCTTAGCGAAGGCTGGCTTATTGATTGATTGATTGATTGATTGATTTTACATTCATTCCTTCGTTGAATAATTGATTAATTGTTGGTTGATTGGGATTTATATCCTAGTCAAGAATATTTCATTTATATCAGGACGTCACAGTTATAGGTGTTCTCAGGACAATTAACAGAGAGGATTCTTTATCGTCCAACATGTACATATGTTGTTACAGCAGAAGAAGTTGTGCACAAAAGTTTTGCTCTCAGACCGACTTGGTTCGCTAGGTTGTCATCGATCACGTGACAGGCTATACATCAGCCAGCATCTGAATTTGCTTATGAATTAAATATCAAAACAAAAATTGAAAAAAATTACGAATTGCAAATATAGCTAAGATTTATTTAAAAATTGATAATGCTACGTCTACCAATTTAATTTGCTCATTTCTAGATCTGGCAGTTAAATCGTCAGACTTGTTTTACTCTTATCGGCAATAAAAAGTAGAATTGCAAAAAGGCTTAACATTTTCTTATAATAATAATAAGTCCAATAATAAGTAATACTGACACGTTGTGTCGCCTAACGCATCACGGTATAAGGGCAATAACTCAAAGAGAATTATACTCATTGTCGGGTTTTAAGATTCAATTAAGATTTGTATGTTAGTAATGAGTATAATTTTAATTCCTATTTTACACACAGGATAAAGGAGAACATTTTAAAAAGTTGTTTTGATGGTTTCAAAATAAATAAAACATGATTTGGTTAATTGAATGTTTTACGTTACATCATTTTTTATTCAGCTATCCGTGACTAGACATTTTTTTCATTACAATGATCATTCATATAAACACAAGTTCGTGTGGTGTGTAAGTTTGTGCTAGTACACACTAGTGACCTGAAAGTACTAATAGGATCACAGACCACTCAGTCAATTATACTGGTACCAACGAAACAAGTAAAGGCTTAAAACTCTTACTTAAGGTCGATCGGGATAAAAAATACAGCGGTCAGACGCCTTGGGTTTGGCGGGAAATACAGCAGCCAGACGCCTTGGGTTTGGCGGAAAATACAGCGGTCAGACGCCTTGGGTTTGGCGGAAAATACAGCGGCCAAACGCCTTGGGTTTGGCGGAAAATACAGCGGCAAGACGCCTTGGGTTTGACACCTTAGTCACTCCAAACCCGCATTTTCAATAGTATATTTAAGTCTATGGTTACTCATGCAATTTTAAAATTACCTCTAATACTTCCAAACTCATAAGTTGTTCCAATGTGGCAAATCACAAGAAGAGATATCAGGTTTTTGGTTTCAGCAGAAAACATCGAGTGTTTGTTATCAACAGGATTAATCAATTATATGTACAGTCCAACCTGTCTTTAAGACCACCTCTATATAAGGGCAACCTGCCTATAAAGGCCAGTAGAATTGTATCCCCATTGTTCTTTATTCATATAATTTGAACCTGTATATAAAGGCCACCTGCTCATAATGGCCACTTTTACTGGTTTCCTTGGGTGGCCTTTATAAACGGGTTTGACTGTAGTTGTTTTCACTTGTATTTGTATTTTCTTATTTATTTATTTGTTTGTTTATTTGTTTTATTTTATTTATTTATTCTTTGTTCGTGAACAAACAAACATTTTTTTTTTAATTTAATATCCTTTTTACTACATACCCTGCATTGTTTCGGATAAGAAGACTACTTCAGTTACAATCTGAGTTTCATTTTAAATACTTTTGTATAGTTCTCACGGCAGTGTATTGCTTGTTTATTGTTATTCGTGTATGCATGTTTTTTGCATTTCTTTTGTTATACACACGTTCCAATAAGTTGTATAACTTACGGCAATGTAAAGATTGAGTTGAATTAACAACGCTTTTTATCAAGTTAATTGTCTCCTGTTGCTTGGGAAACACAAATTGAAATACAAATGTATGTGCAGTTGCTCTGAAAATAACACAGTTCTTAAATTATGGCCAAGGATGTTTGCGATGATCGCCATAAAGTTTGGTAACATATTTAAAATTTACTCACACTCACTGGCCCCTGTCTTTAACTAAGAATTTTCTTAAACTAAGCCAATTTTGACAACATTTAAGGAACTGAAAATTAATTTATTCGACAAACTAGACAATATATGTCATCTTAACCTTGCACAAATCTACAAAAGGACACATTAATTTCCTGAATATATCGTTATTAAAATTTCAAATATGTCAGATTTAAGTGAAGAAAAATTCTTAAAATAGTTAAGGAATGATTATGAAACTAGGAAGTATATTAATTTCAACGGTAAATTCACAACAATATAACTTAAATAACTTTAAAAATTACTATACTTAACTACACGTACAAATTTCCAATTACACATTATCTAATTCTTAATTACACAATATTTTAATCGTAATATACGTCAAATAAAATATACAGAGCTGAAAATTTCACCATTTAATAAGTAAATACCAATTTTACTCAGAAACATTGGATATTAATTCAAAGCACACTGAAAATTTTCAACACATGTTTTGCATATGTTTTCCTTGTCATCTAAACATGTACTTCCCATATGTACAATATTTTAATCGTAATATACGTCAAATAAAATATACAGAGCTGAAAATTTCACCATTTAATAAGTAAATACCAATTTTACTCAGAAAAATTGGATATTAATTCAAAACACAAAGAGAATTTTCAACACATGTTTTGCATATGTACTGGTATATACATTGTATGTACCACATGTATATATAAAGGTATCTATAAATATTGCTTTTTTACTTTTGTACACTCAGTCAGTTTGGTACGAAAGCTTGTTCGTGCCACTTTGTGATCTGATTTTTTGCTCAAATTGTACCTATGAATTTAAAAATCGTAAGTATGATTTGAGAAAAAAATCAGATTACAAAGTGGCACGAACAAGCTTTCGTAGTAGTGGTCATAAAAGTAAAACATTTTTTGGTTGACAGGGACAACTTCCTTAAGATCTTACAACATTGTTTATCGGGAAAACCATCAGAAATTACTATATCAGGGACACTATCTATCTGACTGATGTGCTCTCTCTCTCTCTCTCTCTCTCTCTCTCTCTCTCTCTCTCTCTCTCTCTCTATATATATATATATATATATATAAAGTACTATATGTAGTACTCTGACATGTCCTACCACTACTGTAGCTCAGATGACAGAGTACTAGCGTCGTATGTGGAAGGACGTGGGCATTAACCCCGGTCCAGTCTGACCAAGACTTGAAAATAGGTCTTGATTTTTCTCAAAACAGTTGACATTGAGAAATGAAAGTCGTTGGGTCCTTTGGAAAAAATGACAGGCGTGGTACGTAAAAAACCACCTTGCACTTGAGCGCTCTGCAGAGCTCAAATTTTCTGCAACTTCATCTTTAGTTGGTGATGTCTCGATATAAATGAAATATTCTCCATTTAATCAATCTCGCATGAATCCGCTTAAAAATGAAGCATCAACCAAAACACTGAGTGTTGTATGTGGTACATAAGTTATCAGTAAATTCCATATTGGACCCGAACGCAAATATATTGTATGTCAGCAAATCATATGGGACACGATGCAGCTCCATATGGCTAGAATTTACTAAACCTAGACCACTTATCACTCTATAGCGAACAATCTTACCACTTATTTATTTATTTATTTATTTATTTATTTATTTATTTATTTATTTATTTATTTATTTATTTATTTATTCAATATTTCTAGGGTAGGTCTATATTTTTCGCAATTGTTCCTTGCAAACTGTATACAATGTTATAACGCCTGTAGCCTTGAAGTTTATCGTTTTACTTCATTTTATCACATTTATAAATCTTCATGTCGTGTTTTTATATAAAGCAGAGATGATCTCACAAAAAATGAAAATAAATAAATAAAAAACAGAAAAAAAAGAAATAAAAAAAACAGAACAGGAATCATGGATGATAAACACAACATCGCAGAACTAGATAAACATCAACATTTCACATTTTACCATAATCACAATGGGCTACACATGCGATAATTATTAAAGCATATTTTTTAATTGTTCTATCCTTTTGTGACCATGCAAAACGTCATGACAAAAACTTTGTCGGCAGCTGGTTCCTGCTGTAAACTATGACAATGGTCTGACTAGCATAGAGACGGACGACATCTGTACAGCATGATAAAGGACATGGTGTCAAATGTCTTTTTAAAATCAACCAATCGTGTATGAAACAATGAAATCTGTCATAAATTAGTTAATTTCCGCACGGTTTTTGTGTTATATACTAGGGTTACTGAATTATCGACAGAAACCTCTATGTTTGTATATAACTTAAACCGAAATAGTCCTAAATGCACTCTTTACTGTCTGTGCCAATTCATACATTGTGGTTTTTATTTATTTATTTATTTATTTATTTATTTATTTATTATTTGATCTATTTATGTATTATTATTATTATTTTTATTATTATAATAATAATAAAAATATTATTATTATTATTATTATTATTATTATTATTATTATTATTATTATTATTATTATTGTAACAGTTTTTGTTGTTGCTGTTGTTGACGCTGCTGCAGTTGTTGTGATATTTAATACACAAACTAGATGAAAGAAAGTCAGAGGGAAGCTGAAAAAAGCATACATGTATATAGTTATTAATAATGAATTGAAAACATACATTATTACTGGAGATGCATCGTTATGTATTTATTTCATAATCCTAGATGTATTTAACACAACAAAAGTGTTACATGTATTCAGTTTGACAATTGTTAGTTACATACAATAAACAGGAGATCTTCATATGTCGACTCTGTATAGGTGATGTATTCGATGAGGTAATGACGTGTATTTGGAATGTCTCATGTCCTTCGGAGAATTAAAACAAGGAATTTTTAAGTGATATATTTTGCACATATTTTTAACATTTAAATTGGCAACGGAAATGTACAGTTGTATCTTGACAACCAGTAAAAGCCAACTACAATAGTACAATGGTCTTTGTCATGAACCAAGTTAAACCATGGACCAAAGATGCCTAATGTTCTTAAGCAATAGGCAACCGTAGCCCAGAAAAATTGAACCCTGGACCATAGAAACCTTGTGGTAAAAGGCTAATGTCATTAACCACTAGGCAACCATAGTCCAGGGGCAGATGATGGCTATTGCATGCAATAGAACACCAATTGTACAATACAAAAGAAAGAAATCAGAAAGCTAAAAGTCAGAAATATAAGAATTGAGAGAGCGCCCCGGAAAGGGCGAGTGGTCGAATATCCATCACGGAAATACCCAACCACGTTCCCGTTTGACATCAGAGATTGCTCCGACATTTACACTATTCTATTAAGAACAGCGCGGGAAGTATTACTTGTCATTTTCGTGCAATGTTGTGTTATATTAAGACAAACGATTTTACTTCGTCTTATATTAATTCATTTGATACTTACTTTGTAAATGCGTGTTTTATTTTATGCTTAATGTAGGTATAAAGATAAAAAATTATATCATTTTTGTGTTAATTAATTTCATCAAATTTTTGTCGACTTATTGAAATTTTAGATAAAATACAATTAAATTTATTCTTAGTTTTACCATACCACATAACTCTTTACTACCATAATATATGTTAAAGAATGGTGAACACAGTTCCAGGTGAAAAACATGCACGACTTACCTATACGATTAATTAGAAAGGTGGACAGTTAAAGAACGTGTTGTTAAAGACACAAACATATCGACACACACAAAGAGAGAGAGAGAGAGAGAGAGAGAGAGAGAGTACAAACCTTATATTTTACAAACTAACAATCAGGCATACTGTATGTATACGTGTGTCCATAAAATGTTGAAACGTTATGACTATTTTAGATAAAGTTGTTTTTCAGAATGAAAATTGACACATTATATTAAGTATCAATTTAATATTTGTGTCATATAGCCTACCATTTTTAAAATTTAATAATAAAATACATTTAAAAATTGGGACGTAGATTGGGTATTATCACTATTATGACATAATAGCACCCAATGATTTTGGTAACAGATCCTGAAACAACATACATGTATATTGACAATTAATGCATTATTTTATCATACAGTCGTCATGTGGAAAGGTAAAAGTTTAACTTTGAAAAATAGTACAGTCCAACCTGCCCTAAAGGTCACCTCTATATAAGAGTCATCTGCTTATAAAGGCCAGTAGAATTGTATCCAAATTGTTCTTTATTCACATTATGAACCTGTATATAAAGGTCACCTACCCATTAAGGCCACTTTTACTGGTTCCTTTATGTGGCCTTTATAGACAGGTTTGACTATCCACCAAAACGATAATGTATTTTGTTATTCAGAATCTATATTAAAATATAACACGTGACCCATGACTTATAATGGTACGCCTAAACTTATACTACGTCGTACAGTAACTCAATTTTAAATGTCAATTAAAAACAGCAGTTATTTTCAATTTATTAGTTTACGAAGAAATATTAATATCAATTTTAAGACTTCAAATACAGATCAATTTCAATATCCCAGCATTTATCAAACAAAAACTAGGCAATTGAAGGCTCTTAAATAACTATATACCATTGGCCTTATACTGCACTTTTGGAAGTTTTCTGAAATAAGTAATAACTACTTTTTTGTTTACTCAATTCAATATTATTTGACTTGAATCATTTGATTTTATTTCATTTAACGTTTAGGTTTGTGAAGGTTCACTCATATAGTACAGACCTGTCGAAAGTTTAACACAAAGCTTACTAATTTGGCAGCTTATCTGGGCCCCTCGTTAGCTACATCTCCACAGCTGCTATCTACCTCTCGACAGCTTTTTGTTAACTAGCTACCCATAGCTTGACCACTCGGTAGACGAGATTCGACTTCTTTTCATTATCTCAGTGTTAAACTTTCGACAGATCTGTACTGTAAGCTAACAAATTAGTGTCGAATCGACAGCCTATATATACCCCAGAATCTCGTTAACTATATCTCCATAGCTACTTTATATCACTTGGCGTTTCTTCTGTCACTAGCTATATCTCTGCCATTTTGGCAGCAGAACTTCGACTGTAGGTGTTGAAACCTCCATCGGGCCTGTAATTATCTACTAGAAGGGGTAGACTCGGCGGCTGAGTGGTCTAAAGTACGCACTAACGGATAACATCACCTCTCGTCGCCTAGGTTAGAATCCCACTCTGGACAGATCCTAATGCGAGGAAGTTGGTCATTTCTCTTGCCAAAGGTACCGGATTCCTCCACCATTCCAGAGCTGACTGCCTCGATACAGGTGAAATAATCTTGACTGGGACGTATATATGCAAAACTCCATTACTCCACTCCACAGAATTATGAGGTGAAGCGCTTGATACATTTTATGTAGGGCTTTATAAATATTAATTAATAAGATATTTGTGTGAAGTGTTATATAAAATGCACAGGGCGCTATACGTTGTTACTATTGGCGCTGTATATTGGCGCACTACATACATATACACCTGTCCCGTCAATAATTGTGTAACACACCTGGATAATAAAGGTGATAATACTAAAAAAATAATTAATATTTATATCCAGTGTATTTACATTTAACTGAAATTAATCAATATGTAATCACTCATCTGGAACCAAAAACAAGATGAGACAACTTTTCGTATTATTATCAAATCGATTTACGATTGTCTCAAATTATTCAATATTTCGCCAACGTGAACTTAAAAAAATCCTCGGGGCAATGGACAAACAATTCATAGCGATTAAATGCGTAAAATTCATTGGAGCGAAATCACACAGTCTAGCTACGTAAACTTTCTTAAGGCATTTTTAATCATTGTATGTCCCATAGCAGATATAATATACGCATTTTAAACACTGTGTCAATGGACCTGTGTATGTGAATCGTTAGTGTTCCATTCATATTTACTTGGTCGAAACGCTATTGTACACAGGCTATATCAGGACATGAATTTAAACATGGTTGAAACCGGGTGTATACACCCAAAGTGGAGATAATTAAACGTTTAAAAAATCAACATTTTTACCAGATCAAGGTGAAAGTATCTCAGAACAAGCTTGATATTCTGATACAATTGTGATTTATTGGAAAGTGTTAGTTTTATCTCGATATTACACGGATCAATAAAACAAGTTTCAATTTCACTTTATCAGTGAGGACAAAATACCTTTAATACCATGAAGTAAAGAATGTGTAGAAACCAAGAGTAGTGGATAAATTGTTATATAAAACCGAAACATGACGGATATACGAACTTCGAAGGTAAGACAACTTAAAAGTTATTTATATAAAATTTTGACAGTCAGTCACACTGGTAGCGCTCCCCAGGAAATATTTTAACAATGTATATAGGTATATAGTCCTGTAGTGTTGATTCATATATTTATATCCACTCTGTATATGTATGTGTTATCACTTTAAACCTGTTCTTTGTTGTCCTTTGTTAAGCTCCATAAATCCCCTTTTGTTCTTTTCAATTCCTCTTGTTTACAATGGATTTGAAAACTAAATACGATATAGTAGGAATATTTATATCTGACTAACGTTTAAACATTTTAATGTCCCCCCGTTTTGTTTGAATAAATCTGTGTTGTTTTCTCGCATAAATTATCATGTTACTGTGTTAATGAATTCTGGTCTGCATTACTTAGTGAAATATGAGAGAGAGAGAGAGAGAGAGGAGAGAGAGAGAGAGAGAGAGAGAGAGAGAGGTGTTGATTGACATGGCATTTCATTGAAAGGTACATGAGTATGTGTGTCACGTCAGAACAAGTTTGATGTCCATTGATTTGTCTATAACATTACCATGTACTAGTATGTATTTAAATCTAACACCTTTGACACATCAGAAAATTCTCTTCTTTTGAAGATGTATAAAAAGCGTATCTGAAGTGTCTATTTCTGAGGATGTGGTGTAATTTCTGAGTGTTTCTTTATTTCAATATTTGTTTTAGCTAACACTTAAATCCTTAACCGGGTTACTACTGTATTATGCCAACCTATAAATGACATACCCTTAACCTTAAGAGAGAGAGAGAGAGAGAGAGAGAGAGAGAGAGAGAGAGATTATGTTGACTTCACCTGCATAATTCAAATCTATAGTTTCAATTTAAATACCGACCTATTTAAATTGAGACAATCTAAGGTGTCTCTAGAAGAGATCGCGAAATGGGGTGGGGGGTGTATGCACATGTGCCAGGCGTATGTTGATTGACCAGGCAGATTTTAATCTATACCTTAATTATAAAATTATCAATTGAGAGACCTCTAAACTTACGCCAAACCCAAGCATCGATTTACAATTAACACGGGTGATACACCAAGGAATCGATCTTTCATTACAGTTTATTTCCGCTTCCCTGTCTGGTGTATAAGCTTATTTATACTGGGTGACACGAGCGACATTTTAAAACTTGAACAGAATAGTACAAATTCTTTACAACTTACAAAGCGCTCAATTACATCATCCATGTACATTATAAACGATTGACATCTTGACTTAATTAATGTACCGATTATTGAACGGCCTACGAGTAAATCAATTTCACACCAACATGTAAGATCAACGATGTACTTTAAATAGTTGTTAAAGTGATTGAAAAATGTATGTATTTCTAAATAAATCACTTGATAGATCACTCAATAGTTATACATGTACTGTCTAAGACCCATGCACCATTTAATTTGATCTGTGGTCCGACCCATCATTTGACTAATGGATTCTGGAGTTACAGTTTCACACGAAGGGTCTAATAATAATTACAATCACTGCAATGGTAAATTAAATTATAAAGCGTGTAAATATCTGTTGAGTATGGTTGGATTTCCTGACCGACCTACTACTTGCCCTTTTTTCCCTCGCCTTTCGAAGTAAGAGTGGATATTACATTCCGAAATTCCGTTCTTCCTCCGGACAATTCTTGTTGATTTATTTGTGAAGAAGCAGTTCTTTTATTTGACAAATTGGAAGGCAATTGGTCTTCCTAGTTTGTTGAACAATATCTGGATAGTGAAGGGTGGCAATATAGTCATCTTAAATGTATATACCAAGTGAATTACATAGGAAGTAACTAGACGCCAGTAGCCTTGCTAGTCACGTAGTATTGTGGACGAAAAACACTTCCGTATATTAAATGGCAGGCCAGACAGACACGCTTTAAGAAATAGCAGTACTCTAATAGTGGTTGTATAGGCCAAGTGAAATGTAATAGGATTGCCATTTGCAACTATTGAATTGTGAGAAAATAATGAATTTTAAAGTAGCACATGGCAGGATGGATGGGTTAACGTGTTAACTGCTGAAGCCAAATGAAATGTACAACCTCATTGGGTGAATGATATGTCACCATACATTCAAAACAAAAATAATTTTCCTGAAAAACATTTTCAGATACACTGTTTTTGATAAAAAAAACTATCCAAATAGTTAAAGAACCAAAAAACGAAAACTATAGGACTTTTGCAATAGGTAATGCGATGATGTCCTGTCAGACGGTTAGATAATGAATACTAACATAAACCTGTGATATTTATGTTTAATGTTTGGGTATACAACAGAATGATAAGTTTTATACGGTAGGTAATGTCTGTGAGATAAACTTAAGTAATTGTTGACATTCAGCTTAGTTTTAATGTTGTTATACATGTTTAAAATGTAAACTATCTTTATATAGGACCTGGTAACCTGCCAGTCAAACATCCACCATGTCCAGTGTTAAATATAACACTTACCACTGTAATTTATAGAAAAACCTGGTTAAATTTAGTTTAAACAATATTTATCAGTAAATACTTCAAAGCATAAGTAACAAAGCATTGGATTCAGAAACGAACACAAGCTTATATAAACCTGTCTGGATAGTACTGAAATGGATATTCAAGAAAGCCAAACCTGTCTTTAAAGGCCACCAAAGGAACCAGTAAAAGTAGGCTTTAAATACAGGTTCAAATAATATGGATAAAGAACAATTGGGATTCAATTCTACTATAAACAACCACCTAGAGTAAAGCCACCTTCAACACTGCTATAAACAACCACCTGGAGTAAAGCCAACTTCATCACTGCTATAAACAACCACCTGGAGTAAAGCCATCTGAAGCCAAAAACGTTACTACAAACAACGCCATTAAATGGTTATATTCAGAACAAATTTGACATGACAATTTGGTGGTACAGATAGAACTCAGACTACATATACATACATATTACCCTGCCATTGTTATTGTGTATTACCAGGGCGTCTCACGGCTATAAAACGATTTATATTTTATAGCCCGGCTCTAGAAAACATTGAAGTGTATAAAGTAACATCATTAAACGATTCAGTGCCTTCTCTTTAAGACAAGTCGGGGCTTCATTTTATCAGATAGTAAATCTTATATCCGCTGGATACCAAGTGAAATACATTGTAACTAAGCAAGGAGTAAACCCAAATCTACGACATTGGCACAGAGTATACTCGTAAGTGGAAGGTCCGGGGTTCTTCACATATCCGCTAGATACCAAGTGAAATTCTATCACATAGTACATAGTAGCAAAGTAACGCGTGAACCCCGATTCACGCCATTGACAGAGAAGGAAGTAAAAGGTGGGATGCACTGGATACCAAATGAAAGTCGTAATAAGAATGTATACATGTACTTATATCAAGCAAGACCCGTCATTAGAAAAGTTCACGCCGTACGAGGACAGTCGAGGTTTTGATCATGTAGCTAGTTATTTCGTTGCCAAGGAAAAGGCCCTATGTCAAGAAATAGTTACTATAACCTAGTGTTGGATTTGCTCGCTGTAATTAAAATACATACCTATGTAACGCCCGTTTTCCTCTCAGATATTATTACCATGGATATTCTTGATAGATAGATCTGTGGCTGTAACTGTTCGAATTATGACGCATGTAAAACCATCCGGCGATTAGAAGCTCAATAAAATATACAAAAGTTGAAAGCTGCTTGTTATTTATTATATATTCGTAAATTATTAGTACTACGTATCTTGCATAAAACAGATTTGACATATGAAAGTTCCAGTAGTTGACAGACTTGTAGCACAGTAACTGATGATGCCAAAGTCGAAAACTAGATTATTACAAGATGCTAATTCATTAAGTATAAGGCTAACTACACATTTATATGTGAAAACTCTTGCAGTCAACGGGGAAACTTGACCCTGCAGTACAGGCGCCTTTGGGTCAAATATCACCGGGTATTGTTTTGTCATCGTAGGAAGTTCTGGTCCAATGTTATCAATGTTTGCAATAAATTTTTTCTTTTTTCCTTCCTATTTTTGGTTTGGTAAGACGGACTTACAAAGTGCACCTTGATAAGTTTTTACTGGACTGGTATGAGATGGCATATATTACCAACAAACTAATAATTCATGACAAGGCATTTTAAATTCAAACCCTATCAATTTAAACTGCATAGTTCACAATTTTATATATGCTTAATCGTTAATCTAAAGCAAACAATGCCAATCAAAAATTTCAAACCTAAAAATTAATTTAAATTTTAATCCTCGCTTTAAGGATAAGTATTACTTACCGATTATTGAGGTATTAATTCATAAAAAGGTCACTTCTATATGAAAATAGTTACTTTTGTTACGTAATAAGATATATAACAAGTCCGAAGTGACCTTTCCTTCCTAATGGAAATAAATGAAATACCGTACGAGGTGTTTTAGGTTAAGCCATCGGGTGGAAAAAGTTTTTATAAACATACATGTATATGTTTTAATGAGCATTTGTGCAGATTGACAGAGTTTTTACATGTGGTCTTTCACGATTGAGTATTCATTGTTGGCAGTTGGCAATGGTAACGATGGAGTTGATTTTGTTGTTCATGTAGACATTTATGTGATACTTAAAAACCAAAGTATTGCTACCTTACAGACATATATAATGGGCTCTTCAATGTATTTCAAGTGTTCTCAAGTACAATTGTATCGGTGTCGACCGAAGATCCCCTCGCCAATCTTTCCTTTTAAAAGTACCCCTGATCTTTTAATCGACACCAGCTTGGAACTATGATCAGTTCACACTGTTGATAATAATGTGAGTTTTGCTTACTGCAAACCAAGCGTGGAATCCTTCAGTGCTGACATTTTTAGTTTAAACAACACTGGTCTGTGTAACCATGACTCAGTGTTTCGAAATGAATTTAGTAAAGCTGATATTATTCAGTGTTCGTCCAAATCTGAAGATGATTTATACTTTGTGAAGTTGGTTTAATGTTTGTTTGTCTTGTGTGTTGTTCTTAATATTATGTCGTAGATGACATGTTTTTGGTTGCACTGAACAAGAGCAATAACTCCACAAAACCCATGGAATTAGCGTAGACTGGAAGGGGTAACGATATCTTTTATGGCCAAGTTAAAATTGACTTTCGGCACACGACGAAAAGTTTCTCAAATTGGTAGCTTGTTTAGTGTGTTTGGACCTATAGGCGTCGAGAGACGTTGTAATCCGTGCATTGGGTAATGATTGAACATATATTGTAGAGATTACTAATTGTAATTCAGAAAATAAACTGTACTTGATTTACCTTCAACTTAATCCTATGATGTAATAATTATATACTGGATGAGAAAGGATGTACACATATCACGTATATAAAGCTGTATAGGGTGGTGTAGATTTTACACTCAGTGGATTGTGTTAATCTGTCTCGTAACAAATCCACGGATGATTTAACTCATTTTCATGATCTTGCTCAACCTGTATTTGAGAATACCATCTGGTCTTATTTGGCATACTTTTCTTTTTACGATCCAGTGAATTTGAAAATATATAGTGTGTAAGCTACAGAACCATCGACTACCTGCGACCTGATTTGACCTTTGGATGAAAATGGTCTCGTCTCAATTTTGCTGTACACCTTAAGTGTCGAATTTCCATTTGTACAGACTATATTAGTTTATGTTTGGAGTAATCAATTTAACTAACATAGCATGAAAGTATAAAAAAGTTGGTCAAGATCGAAACAGATAGCGAGTTAAAGCCGGTAGATAGTGTTCTGTAGCGAGTTAAAGCCGGTAGATACAGTGCTCTGTTATTATTAGCTCATTTGGGACAGATTTCTGGTTCAACATCAATGTGAAAATGGCAAAAAATTGAAGGGTGAAATATGGAAGATAAAAAAGCAAACAGTTCATGGTCATAACTACCCATCCAACCTATCTATATGCACAAACTGGAACTGTGAAAAATATTGTTGTTGTTTGGAATGTGATAGAATGTTTTCACATGAAGTCATTTATAGGTTAAACGTGTATAAAATTATACATATATGTAATTATATACAAGGTGTGATCTAAAATGTCCCTTCCATTTTATAAACCTGTCTTTATAATGAAACTTAAACTAGGTGTAGACATAAAATGATTCAACAATAAATACGAGTAAACAAATTTAGTGTTATGTAAAATGTCGTGTTGGAGTGACTTTGATTAATTAAAGGTAATTTACGTCCCGGTTAAGATGCTTGCTATGAAAATTTTATGGAAATTTTATTTTAGCGCTTTTGGTCTTGTATTTTCCATAATTTGAAATTATCTTCTACTTCTTCTACTCGATCGGTTAACTGGTAAAAGGTCTTTTGGCCCATCTCTCCAGTATATATACTTGCTGGTGACGTCATTCAGTGTTGCTTGTATGCTTATATGGATAAGTGGTTCGATGTGTCCATATAAAGTTGATGTGTTTTTTGCTTCTGATTGGTATAAAAAGGAAGTACTGATATAAAACGGTGTACAGTATATGAAGGCTGTCTGTTCAGAATGGTGTAGGGAACCGGCGTTCTCGGAGAAAACCACCTAACTACGGCAAGCGAATATGGTCTCTTACGAGTGAGATCTGAACTTAGGAGATGCGATCTTTTTGCGTTTGCTTTAGATTACTCCGCCACTGAGGCTCATGTCCTGCACTATTTGAGAGTTTATGTGTTGGCTTATGCGTATTTAATTACCTATTACAATAAATTATGCAAAATTTGTCATAGAAAATTCAATAAATTTTAATGAAGTTTTGATATTTTGTCATTCACTTGTACCTAGCCCTAAAAGAATAACTCACAGCGCACCCGCGATGACTATAGACTATGTCCACATAGAGGAAAACATTACCGCTTTAGGGAATTTACATGATAAAAAATCAGGTGTGCGACGGATCTTTTTGTGTATACGAAGTATGACGTCATCTGGAAAATCACTTCCGGTGTAACATCACAATTTTTTACTTGAATGTCAACATATCCCTTTGAACAGTTACTTAGGGTGAATCGGGTCCTTATATATTAAATTAAACGTAATTTAATAACTGCTGCACAAGAAACCATTTCCATTACAATATTTACATAATTTTTTCTATTTAAATCATCTTTCGTGTTGGTTTAACATTACTTTAACATTTTAATGATTTTTGTTTTCCAGCCAGTGGCAGCACCTAGGAAGCATGTTAGCAATATAATAGTAGGCAAAGAAGTAAAAAAGGACCATGTGTCTGCATCAGCTTTCGACGACGACGATCGCCATTTTGATGTTTCGATTACAAAAGATGAAAGTGAAATTGTGCCTGAACAGAATGGCGCTAAAGAGGACGAAATCGAAGAGTTGGATACTAAATTTGGAAAGGCTACCTTGTCGAGATCAGCTCCTGTGTCCGAAAAAGTGGTGGGTACATAAACAGATATTTAGCTTCAGTGTAAAACTAGAATTTCAACATCAATCAATTTTGTTATCGTTTAAATGAAATTAAAATTGGTGTAAATAGTAAGTTTAAAAAAAAGATGCGAAAAAGCGATGGGTATCTGCAATGTTTAGTTGCAATGGCAGCAGTGGTCTTATTTAAAGTTAATTAGTTTAGGTGAGCGATTAAACGATCAGTGTCTATCTCAAATTCAACCAATGATGTCGAGGCATTAAACACACTGTTCTGCTTATTTTGTTTATACTAAGTCTAAGGATATCATCTGAGGCCAGTCGCTACACATTGTTGTCATCGCTCTCTCTCTCTCTCTCTCTCTCTCTCTCTCTCTCTCATTTTTTTGTGTATCATATTGCGTTCTTAAGAACACGTTGTTACGTTTAAATTTCTCAAACACCTGTTTTCTACTGCATATTGTTGTCAGATATGCAATGAATCATGTATTTTCTGTTATTTGGTTAACTTACTGATAAATCGCTGTCAGTGTTCTTTATTTTTTAAGCTTATTATTGAACTTATGTAATTGAACGGAACCTGTTTTTCAGCAAGCGGCATTGAATTATCCTCGAAATTCAGTCATGAGAGAGGAGATGCTAAACGGAAGTGAAAGCACAGAGAAAGATTCAGACAGAACCTCTCAGTCTACGGACCAATCTGACGAGACCCCGACCTCCATTGATTCAACAGACTCGGGTTTAACCTCGATCCCAAATAACTGGGCAGTGTTTGCTCAAACATTGTTCCAAGTTAAAGGATCACACAGTTATTGCTGTGCCGCTTTACAACAACCACTGCTACCAAAGAAAGATAAAGCAGACCATTTGGTAGGTTTATATGAAAAGATTTAAATCAAAATATGAAAAATGGATAATGACATTGAAGAAAAAGAAAAATTGAAATTGTTAAAATATAAAAGCTTGATATCATTCTAGATGTTGTACTCAGTACATGGTGGAATAGCAAAACTTTTGACTGTTTGCAATTGGTATACAAGTCGTCTTTATACACATTAATGACAGAAAATATCGGTAAGAAAATGTAAACCCTAACTGAAAACGTGAATTCTTCTTGCGTTTCTTTAATTAACTACAAACTTACCAGAAAATTAATGTAATTATTCAAGAAATTTAACTTTTATAAAGAAAAATGATTTTAAAAGAAAAACACCCAAGAACGATTAAAGAAGAAATTATCAAGTGTCATCGTGGAAACTAGGAATCAACTCTCAACGGCAATAGAAAAATAACAATACTTAATTTCATGAACAAACTTAAATGTTGGGCAACTCAGTACTAAATTTAGATTTGGCCAAACTTGAGGTTACTTTTGTTGTTTGATGTCAAAGTAGTAGGAACACTTTACATAGGCGGTATTTACAGATCCTAGAGTCATAAAGATTTAACTTTTAATATCCATAACTAAAATAATTAAATAATTTTGTCATTTTCAGGCGTCATTAGCAGCATGGGTTACGATATTAAGGATAATGGGAGATTTAGCAGACTGTGATTATGGAGAAAGTATAGAAGTGGCAGGGGTAAGAACTTAACTAGACAGTAGTGTTCATTTTATATTGGGGATGGGGTAACTGAACTGTCTGGAAATTTATAATTAAATTTCTCAATATGCGTTTAGCTTTACCAAGCACATTTGATTCACTTTCCTAATTTTCCTAATTTCTTACAGTTGTAATTGTTATAATCATAATACTAGCAAGATGAGTGAAAATGACAACACCTAGGTACACATGTATCATATCAAATATTGTAAAAGCCTTTGTTTGTATTTTAACACACTACATAGTCATATCAAATAATGTAAAAGGCTTTGTTTGTATTTTGACACACTACATAGTCATATCAAATAATGTAAAAGGCTTTGTTTGTATTTTGACACACTACATAGTCATATCAAATAATGTAAAAGGCTATGTTTGTATTTTGACACACTACATAGTCATATCAAATAATGTAAAAGGCTATGTTTGTATTTTGACACACTACATAGTCATATCAAATAATGTAAAAGGCTATGTTTGTATTTTGACACACTACATAGTCATATCAAATAATGTAGAAGGCTAGGTTTGTATTTTGACACACTACATTGTCATATCAAATAATGTAAAAGGCTATGTTTGTATTTTGACACACTACATAGTCATATCAAATAATGTAAAAGGCTATGTTTGTATTTTGACACACTACATAGTCATATCAAATAATGTAAAAGGCTATGTTTGTATTTTGACACACTACATAGTCATATCAAATAATGTAAAAGGCTATGTTTGTATTTTGGCACACTACATAGTCATATCAAATAATGTAAAAGGCTATGTTTGTATTTTGACACTCTACATAGTCATATCAAATAATGTAAAAGGCTATGTTTGTATTTTGACACACTACATAGTCATATCAAATAATGTAAAAGGCTATGTTTGTATTTTGACACACTACATAGTCATATCAAATAATGTAGAAGGCTATGTTTGTATTTTGACACACTACATTGTCATATCAAATAATGTAAAAGGCTATGTTTGTATTTTGACACACTACATAGTCATATCAAATAATGTAAAAGGCTATGTTTGTATTTTGACACACTACATGGTCATATCAAATAATGTAAAAGGCTATGTTTGTATTTTGACACACTACATAGTCATATCAAATAATGTAAAAGGCTTTGTTTGTATTTTGACACACTACATAGTCATATTAAACAATGTAAAAGGCTTTGTTTGTATTTTGACACACTACATGGTCATATCAAATAATGTAAAAGGCTATGTTTGTATTTTGACACACTACATGGTCATATCAAATAATGTAAAAGGCTATGTTTGTATTTTGACACACTACATAGTCATATCAAATAATGTAAAAGGCTTTGGTTGTATTTTGACACACTACATAGTCATATCAAATAATGTAAAAGGCTTTGTTTGTATTTTGACACACTATTCTGCTTTTGATTTCAACATGGGACAGTATACCATGAGCTGCAATTTGTAAAACCGGAATATTTCTCAAGAAACAAACTTCCTATCATTCGCGTATTTTTTTAGTTTGGTTTGGTGATTTTATTCGTTTGTGGCAATAAGCAGAAATACTATATTAATCTAGCATATTTACGATTGAACACGAAAATAAAATGAACGTTTCACGCATTACACACACCTTTACATATGTACTTATTGTTATCCTAAGGATTGTTAACCCTTAAGGTAAAACTGATGATATTACTTAAGGTTTGATTAAATCTTTATCAATTACAGACATCCCCGCCAGCTATTACGCTAGTCAGACAGGCTTATCAGAAGAAGTATACAAAGAAGGATATTGATGACGCCCACAAAAAGTACTCAGAAATAGTAAGTACAGTCGGTCATCATGGTCATTTTGAAATAGAATCCAACTTGCCATCAAGGCTACCGCTTTATAATGGCCACCTGCTTATAAAGGCCAGTAGAATTTATCCCAATTGTTCTTTTTTATAATTATAATTTGTACCAGAATATAAAGGTCACCTGCCCAGAAAGGCCACTTTTACTGGTTCCAATGGGTGGTCTTTATAGACAGGCTTGACTGTATATTAATTCATGTTGACATTTGTATACTCAACTGGGATATGTACATGTATAGTACAGACTGAGATCAATGAATCAAACTAGGCTGTCCAGTGAAAGATGATATAGTTAATGAGGGTTGAGATGAGTTGCCGATTCGGCACTGTACTAATTTGTTAGCTTAGTAATAAACTTTCAGCAAGTGTGTACTTTATCTAGTGTTTGATTATTCAATGGTAATTTTAACTGTTTGACCACTGTCCAGTTATACTTATGTTAGTGTTTTAATACTTTAAATAAGCGAGACACTCATGTTATTTGTATTGTAAAATAATCCATAATTAATAACAATGTTATTTAAGAATATACTTAAGAGTTTGAATTTAAAATAAGGCCAGGGTCAATTTTGACATACTTTTATGTTATGGTTTTATTAATCATTTTGTCAAAGCTAAAATACATGTGGTCAAAATGACACCTTAACATTAAGCTAACAAAATTATTGCAGCTTCCCTGGCAGATTATAGTTAAGCAATTATCTAGAAACTATTGCCAGTGCACTGAATGTTACAAACTTTTTCTTGCACGTTAGCATGGCACCATCGTTTTTGGTATCGTTTTCGGCGTCAGATAGAGTTCTGATGTTTTTGTTCATTACCCAGGTTGGAAGGCCGAGACATAAAATTTCCTGTAATTGTCTTTTTGGCAATGCGTTCATATTTAACACTACATACAATCGTCTGTATAAAAATGTATAAGATTTTACTCATTCCTTGGTCAATTTGAACCCATTTAGCCAATTTACCCACTATTTGATTAATTTTACTCCCTTCGTTGACTAATTCTCGATGTTATACCCGTCTTTGATCATCAGCTTTATTTACATAATTTGTGTTTGTTTCAGTTTAAAGACCCGTCTCATGCCGAGGTCAGAAGTATACCATTCTTGATTGAGAAGAGTGGGTCTATGTTAGATAAAGTCCAGTATGTTTGTGCATTGGGTATATACAGGCCGGAGATACGGTAAATATATTATAGCATAGAGACAAATACCAGATCCCAGTTTCATGAAAGATTTTTCTTAACTTAAATGTAGCAAAATCTTCAAAATGAAACATTAAATTCCAGAGTATCTAAAAAATAACATAAGTATTTAGATTTAACATTTTGCGTGATATAAGCAATGCACATAAAACACTTAATGTGGAACTGCAGATATATTTATATACATGTATGTCTTTACGGATTGGTTTAAGGTTGAGAATATTCAAGAGTTAATTTGACATCAGCCAACTACAAAGTATATATATATCAGCATCTTAGCAATCGACAAAATAATAAATAATGATAATAATAAAACCAGTTCCGGTTTGTAGCAACAGTCACACGACATTAACACGACACTTAACTAATTTTAAAATGACAGTACATAGACTGTTGATCCTATGTGTATCAAGAGTATTTGACTACTTATATATATAATTACTTGTATTAAAACACAATTATGTTACTAATCCATGTATTATAATCAACCTTTGATGTTTATATATGAATTCATTCTATTGTTGTCAATTACTAATTCAATGAAAAACGTTTTCACACATTTCCCGATACAAATAATAAAGAATTCAGAAGTGCCAAAAAATTTACGGACCAGGAACAGTCTTACATGTATATGTAAGCCAACATGTTTGTAAACGCTTACCATATCATCATCATCATCATCATCATCATCACAAACATCATCATCACCACCACCACCACCATGCATCATCATCATCATCATCATCATCATCGTCACCATCATTATCATCATCATCATCATCAAATTCTACTATATATTTTTTATATATTATTTATTAGGGATGAACTTTATTGCCAAATTTGTAAGCAGCTGACAAACAATCCCTCAAGAAACAGTACAATACGAGGCTGGGTTCTACTCAATCTGTTTAGTGGTAGTTTTTCACCATCGGAAAAGGTAACAACTAGCAATATAATCATTATTTATCCATAATTGACAGACAAATTTGTTTTCTTTGTTGTTATAATTTTAAATTTTACTAAGTGCTTTAAATAAGTACGATGTGTATAGCGTTTATGTTCAAATAAAAATTATCAGAAGAAGTCAGATGTACATATTAAGGCTGTTTGTGGTGTCAGTCAAGATTCAAGTTGTGATCCGTAAGCACAGCTTTAGGTCAATTGGTCACCAAACTTGGTTTTAGATAAATGTCGGCTTCATGGTATCATGCATGATGGGTTTTGGGTTTCAAGAAAACATTTTTAGATTGTTTTAGTCATACATTTACTCTTCATTTGATCCAGACAATGTTTACAATATTTTCTAGGTTTGATTTGAAAGAATGGGCAAATTAAAATTTAAATTGTTGCCACGGTTGCCATATGGTTTTTGACCCAAACCTGTAACGTCCAAAACGAAACCAGTCGTTTGATTGGAGCCATAATGCTAGCATTGTGTTACCGTATGTTTGTTTACACGAACTTATACACTCAAAACCAAGTTATTTGTTTAATGCAGATAAACAACAAGTTTTATAACTTAAAATATTTTTCTTTTTGTAGTTTGTCTCCTGTTTTCTCCAGTTCCTTAAAGAAGCTTCCCCGGATTTCGCTCATCGAGTAGAGCGGTTGCTCAGGAGAACATTTACTGTAGGTACTAGAGGGTTCCCACCAAGTTGGCTGGAATTCCAGGTAAAGAATTATGGTCACTGTGTGGTTGTATTGTATTTTCATAAATGTTAAATAAATGTAGATATTCCATGAATGGTCTTCTTCCTAGCCTACTGTTAGTGTTAACGCCATAGTCCAGCTGCAGAGAATCTGTTCCTGTCAGATTTTTTTCCACCCATGCTGATAGACGTGTAAAGCTTTGCCGCCGCCTAAGGATTAATAATAATAATAATAATAATAATAATACTTTATTGTATATAAACTACATAGGTAGTTTGTTACAATCATCTTACAAGAATTACATAAAATATGCAATATTGCAAGAACAAGTCAGTGTATATATGTGTGAGATGTGAGTGTGTTTTGTGGCCTGTCTTGTACTATTCGCACTCGTAGCGATTTTAATGTGCTAGCTCACAGAGTTAGTATGCTACAGACAAGCAGTCCCTTCACACAGTCACATTATACTGACTACTGTAGAATCAGCTAACACTTCTTAATACAGAGCGCAAGGCAAGGAAACAATATCTCAAATTTCAAAGTCTTGTTTATGTGACAACCCCCTCTCCCGGTGGATACTCAAACACTGAGCTACCTACACGGTAGTTTTTACAAGATTACAGTTTCTCTGCGAATCGACGTGTTTTTTAGAATTCACAAGGATTGTTTTAAATCTTATACTAAAAGTTAAATACTTTAATATCTCTGGTTTGATTGGAGATGTTGATTTAGACACTGCTAAAACTCAAGATTAGGCGTTTTCATATCATGTAAGACTTAAATAGAAAAGTAGAAGACAGACAGTTTACACTGTCAGCAACATCTGCTATAGTCCTAAAATATACACTGAAGAGGTCGATATAATCTAAAAATTAATGTTATATATATTACAAAGTTTTATTTAATTTTTGTCTTATTGTTAGGACATGTGTACAGCTTTAATCTTATTATGATTCAGGATGGTTTCCACTTAGTGTTATGTCCTTTGTCAAAGTATAATAGTTTCCTTAATACTGATTTATTGTATAAAATTAATCTTTGTTTGTGTTTAGTTGGAATTACTTGCGATTTCAGCATTATAGTATTTAATGAAATAAGTTACTGTCGGAAAAGGTGGATATTTCAAATGTGTTGATCAATATTGACAGTGTCATGTGCGACTTTTAAATTTTTATGAAATTAAGCACTCAAAAGTAGCACATGGCAATTGTCATGTTCTACTTTTGAATGTATTATTTCATAAGAAATATTTTACAAGTTTTAAATAAAATTTTCTAAAATAAAGAAATTTAATTTTAACTTTTTGATAAAAAGTTTGAATTTGATATTCCAAATATTTGTAATGTTAAACACATTACTAAAATAAAAGGTTTTTCATTAAAAATGCAAAACCAAAGGTTTTGAATTTTTATGCAATAATACATTCAAAAGTAGCACATGACAACAGTGATGCATTTGTTTTATTAAGTGCTTTCTCGTGTTTCTCTTTTTTTTGCATCTTCAAATGACCGAATAGAAACAACAGGTGACACAAACACATCAAAGTCAACAATTTAAAGTTATAAGAGAGTTATTATAACATTTAAAACGATTTGCAATTTAGAAAAACCTTAACAATAAGTAAAGAGAGACACAATGACATAATTTGATTACATTGCATAATAAAATAAATCTTAACTTATTTTTTATAGGCAGCCAAAAATGGAAAGCCAATTTTGATTCCAGTAGCTTTAATGAACGGAAGTCGTATGTTGGCGGAAGCTGACTCTGTTACTACAGTCCAGGAACTCTGCAGACAAATAGGCGCCCGGAATGGTCTTCATGATCCTTCCGGGTTCTCTATTTATATAACACTGATGCAAAGGGTATGTTTAACACTCTATAACACAAGGTAAAGGGTATGTTTTACACTCTATAACACAATGAGATGGTAAAGGATATGTTTGACATTCTACAACACAATAAGATGGTAATGGATGTTTACAGTATCACTAGTACATTATAAGACTTGGATCACCAGGTCCCGGTTTCACAATCATTTCTTAACTTAAAATTTTCCCTAACTTAAATCTGGCAAATTAAAAACCTTTAAAATTTTGTTACTTATTAAGATATTAGGGAATTTGAGGTGTCAGTTTAAAGATTATATCAAGCTTATGACATCTGCTTTTAGTTTTGACAAAAATATTTGTCGTAGTTCCAAAAAGAGCTTGCCAAAATTTACTAAATTTAAGTTAAGGAAAATCTTAGTGAAGAAATGATTATGAAAACGGGGTCTATTGACTTACATTTATTTTACATGAGTGTGTTTTGAGGTCCACAAAAACCCTGGCACAGCTGTATCAAAATTATTATACATTCATGATCTGTGTTTCCAAATAAAACGTTAATTTCTCAGAATCTAAGCATTTCTAACTATTATGATGATAAAGTTAGTCAGCATTAAAAATGTTAATAACTAATTGATCGAGCTAAAGTGTTCCTCTCACATACAGTTATCAAGTCCGCCGAACGATGTTGGTGACATATTGCTCTTGCTTCATTTCTTCTGCTAACATTTCATCGCCACGTTTCTCGAATATTATTGAACAGATCATGGTATAATTGTTGGCTGTTGTAGATGTATGTTTTGATCATGCACATTGCTGGTAAAACATTGATTTCCCAGTGGGGTTCGTTTGGGGACATTTATATAATGACATCCCATTTCAGTTACGGTTTGTTGCCTTGCTATATTTGATAATTATTGTTTATGTTACAGGTTTCCTGTTTAGGACATGGCTCACATAGAATCATGGATGCAGTGGCCGAATGTGAACAACATACCAAACAAATGGGCATGCGCGAGAGTAGTTCAAGTTGGAGACTTTACTTCCGGAAAGAATTCTTCACACCTTGGCAGGATCCTAGAAATGACAAAGTGGCAACAGATCTGAGTTATCAACAGATAATGAGGGGAATATCAGTAGGAGAATATAAATGTGACAAGGTTAATATACTTACTTAGTACATCAGAATTTATAGTGATTGAAGGATGGATTTGATTTCAATATGATTCTAGATATTAGTCAAAATTTGCGGTAGCTCAGTTGGTAGAGTGCTCTCTCCGTAAGTGCGAGGTCGTGGGTTGGATCCCCGACCGGGTCTGACTCAAGACTTGAAAGTAGGTAGTGACTGTTCTTTATCCAAATACTCGGCATTACGAAATGAAAGTCACGATTCTTTTGGATAGGAACTTAAAAGAAACGAGCTCCCGTGTGACGATGGTCTTGGCACGCTAAAGAACCCTGCTGTATAATGTCATCAGCGCAACGCACAGGAAAAATTTCTGCACATTTGCCTATAGCTTGCGATGTCTCGATATAAGTGAAATATTTTTGACTGGAACGTTAAACACCAATACGCAACTCAACTCAACTCAAAATGTTTGCATTCAACATGCTAAACAAGTTGCTTAAATAAATCTGTTTGATGGTTGTGATTTATAAAGCCAAAACAAATAAATCCAACCCAACTAGCTGACTAATTGTATATAGTATTTGTTATATTATTATTTCCATTAAACATATATTATGAATAATGCAATAATAATGATATAGGTATTGATATATTATACCCCCTGCAAACAAAGGGTATATAGGAATCACCCTGTCCGTCCGTCCATCTGTTTGGCCTTCCACCCTGATACTGAGTCCACTCTATATCTTCCATGTCTCTGGAAGGATTTTGATCAAATTTGGAACAAATGTTAACCAACATGACGCGACATATTGCAAACCATAATTAGGCCAAGGATCCAGGTCACACAGTTACACAAAAATAACAACTCGGCAATATCTGTCTCTCCTGAGATTGTTCTAGTTAATTTTACGCCATTTGACGTTATTGCATATGGTCTCAGTTGACATGTACTATTTGTAACTATTGCTGTTTGCAAAATAAATAAAGAGGTAAGCAAAAACAAACAAACAAGCCAAAACTGTTTTCACTATTAGTAGACTGGGTGTCGTGTACAAATGTTTTTATACAATATAATATAATTACAGGAAGAAGTTTTAGTACTTATGGCTGCTCAGAGATACTTTCTGGAAAATTCCAAAGATATGGACAATAAGAAAATTGAAACGTTTTTATCAAACTGGATGCCAAAAGAGAGTTTAAAGGAACATGAGGTATCATATTGGAGAGAACTCTTACGGAAATCTTTAGATACAGAATTCCAGGATGGCAAAACTAACAAAGAATCATTAAAATGTGATATAGTGACATTTGCTAAAGACAAATGGTTTCAATTGTTTTCAAGATTTTACGATGTTCAAAAATTAACTGGCCCAAGTGGTTCCTGGCAAAACATTATTGTAGGATTAAATAGCAAAGGTGTTCATATTATGGATGAGGCAGAAAACGTAAAGAACCATCCGTCTTATATTGAGATAGCGAAAGTCTCCAGGGCAAGGTATACATTTTATCATTATAAATACTGTTTTTCTTTTTTAGATGCATTGTATTTTCTCAAATTTATTTCTGAAAACATTCTGAAAGTTCATTTCAAAACTTATATGATTGATTTATATTTTTATAATGTTTAGATCAGATTTTGTGTAAACACATAAACAGCAAATTAACTTCCGATTCAAGCTTATTTGAAATACATGTAGTTTGGTCCTTTATAACTTTGTGCTACATAAACGTATATTGCAATAAACAATTAATTCGTCTTTTATCCATAATAAGACAGAGACTACATACAAACCAGTTATTGTAGTTCCCAATTTCAAAAGTTTGAAAGCTAACGATAACTCTTAAAGATTGAATATCAAATGTGTTTACGGTCAAACTTTGGTTATTCGAAGTAGATGGGTCTTCAATTTCAGGTACGAAAAATCAGGGGGTTTCGAATAATCAAAGTATGGAACTTCAAACTTGCTTACGTTAAGTTAGGACATTATGATGGCATTACACAAACCAAGTGTTGTAGTGATGTCTGTTTATTATAATGCATAATATCGTTTATGCGTATCGTAATGGGAAATTATTAAACAAAACACTGTCATTTTAATATTTAATTCGAATAAAAACGGGACATAATACATGTATTTTGGTATCAACTTGTCTGAAGTAGCATAACGCTTTGAAATAGTGTATTTTAAAACCGTACGGTAAACGTGCGAGGGAAGTCCCATAATCACCGTATTTCATAAAACACCCCGTTACCATCATTTAATGTAACAATGGATTATGACCAGGTCCTTTTTCAGGGTCTCTCAAAAAATTATGTGTCCGTTAATTTTTGCGAAATTCATCAATTAAACATATCCGTGCACTTATAATATCGCGTTGTCGGATAATAGTTAGAGCAAATTAAAGTGAATTATTTCAAATAAATATATGAGAATGTTTTCTCCTCACCTCTTGTTACTGTTGCCAATTACTTGCTAGAAATTTCCCCGATGTACAGTAAAGGGTAATTTGGATTCTTATACTTTAAGACCAACGTGTGTTCTTTTTTGAGTAGTTGAAATATTAAATTTTGTTTTCAGACACACGGTAACATTTTCCACAGTAAAGGCTGAAGAATACATCATAACGTCACATCATTCAGACGACTTATATAACTTACTTACAACATTCCTAGAAGAACTGAAAAATAAATCAACATTCGGTCTTGTTATTCACGATTCTACACAAATAGGTAAGTATAATGAAACACAGTACTAGTTGTTCTGATAACCTTCTTGGATGTAAAGATGCTGCGGTGGCCTAATGGATAAGACGTCAGTCTTCAAATCCAGTGTCTCTCACCACTGTGAGTTCGAGTCCCGCTCGGACCACATGTTGGAAAGTGATTTTCCATGCCTTTGGCTTTTACTGATTCAACTGGTATCAGTATAATGGACTGGGGGAGTGGTACGCTTGTCTGCGGCGTAGTGACTCTGTGAGCTAGCACGTTAAAGTCGCCCTGAGTGCGCGCTAGTACAAGGCAGATCATACAACACACTCGCACTTCAAAATTGTTCATAGATTAATCCATAGAGATTAATCAATAGTTCTCGTCCGAATACTGAAAAATTGCTGATGCGACGTTAAGCAACATTCAACCAACAAACCAACTTCTTCAATGTTCTCTTTTCTCGAAGCGATCGCGACTAAGATGAATTTTCCAATCTGATCTCCAGTAGATGGAGAGATCAGTTAGCTTTTAAGTTGACAATCGGAATCTTAGAATGAAACAGAATGTATCGTGATCTAAACAAATTAAGTTGTATTCTTTATAATGTTTTGTTTTTGTTTGCATAAATTCGGCTTATCAAGGCCCTCAAAAAGTTTTATGGTCGTCTTCTCAGTATTGTAGATAAGTTTGATGTCTCTGTGTCCAGGATTGCCCTGGATATATTTTACGTCCCAAAGTTACATGTTCCTGTCACACAATTTTGATTTTGATTGGTGGCGGGTGTAGCTAGCTAAACAGGAGGTGCTTACCCTTCCGGAGCACCCGGCCTCACTTCCCGTGAGGCTGGTGGAAGTTCACGTGTCTAACCTAACTTGTCATTTTTAAAGTTTTTACTTTGCTTCTGGATTGTGATTCAAACATGAATTAGTATGTTTGTTTTTTATTATAATGTTTTGTTCTTGTTTGCATAAATTGGTAACAAAACTTTGAAAGCGATTTTTACATTAATATAACAATTCATTTATTGATACGTATCATATATAACCAAACCTAATCCCAGATCACGTGTGTTTAACTACGTCATTTGTTCTATATTTCAGAGAGTGCAATAGGGGCGCATGTTTCAAAAGGTGACTTGTTTGTACTTGATGAGCCTTATAAAATGGTAGATGACGCCGACATCTTGAAAGGCAAATGTAAGCGAATAGACAAGAAGTGTACACTACCTCGTGACTTAGTGTATATCCTTCCATGTACGGAGGAACCACCGCCTGATATTATGGTGAGTACCTAGTGACTTAGTGTATATCCTTCCATGTACGGAGGAACCACCGCCTGATATTATGGTGAGTACCTCGTGACTTAGTGTATATCCTTCCATGTACGGAGGAACCACCGCCTGATATTATGGTGAGTACTAAAACATACTAATACCTTACCGTATCATGTCTTTTAATGTTTGGAACTGAAACTGTTAATGGGCATTGATAATTATATCTAAACAGATTTGTTGTTGGAGCAAGGGTCTGTAAAATAAGAAGTGTTTCTAATAAAAAACTCATAGCAATTATATTTCTAAAACAACAAAGTATCCTGTTCAAATGACTAAGTCATCAGCTTGTATTGCAACTTGTACTTTAAGACTGAAGAAATAAAGACAGCATTTTCTGTATAAGGTATTGTTAAAATAAGTATTTTATTTTTTTGTATTTGATATTACAGGGTATGTTAACGGTACAGTTACGTAAAGATACCATCAACTTCCCCATTATAACCTCATCAGAACCAGTGGAGCATACATTACAGACTTACTCAAAGACACATTTTAGGTATGTATTAATGAATAAGTAGCCTGATGTGTGTGCTGGTTGTAATGATGGTTAACGTCGCATCAGCAACTGTTCAGCTTTTTACGACAAGAGCAAGTTTATTAATCTCTCGGGATTAATCTAACATATCTAAAAGGCAAGGTCATACACGTGTGAGATGTGGTCTGACTTGTACTAGCACGCACTCAGGGGAGATAAAAAAGTCAGTTTGCCACAGACAAGCATAATTACTACAGTTAGATTATCCTGGCACCTATGAACTAGTCGATACCCGGATACCATGGGCAGGTGTTAGGATAATGCACCCTGACGTGTGATGTTTAATACCAATTAAATGTATGTTTAGCAGTTGATGCTAGATTATAAATCTTTTCCTAACACAGATATTGTTATTTCAATGTCACAATGATTTGATAGAAACAATTTTGCCAAACTAAATAACAGTAATTATTGTTATAATCCTCCTCTAAAGCTATGTCACGCTATGTCACCTCGATTCTTACAACATAAGTCATAAAGTCTATTTATATGTTTTCCATATAAGTTGTTTTTGATTTATTACCACATTTATTTATTACACCAACATAACTCTGAACACATGGTGACAATGAATCAAGTTGTTTTTATCTTAAGCATATAATTTGTAGAAGTGTGTATTCAAATTTAAACATGGTTTATCATCTACGAAACTAATACGTATGCGGACAATATTACTGTTAGAAGGATATATGTTAATATATACAGTCCAACCTGCCTTAAAGGTCATCTCTATATAAGGATCACCTGCTTATAAAGGGCAGTGAAATTTCATCCCAATTGTTCTTTTTGCATATTATTTGAACCACCTACTAATAAAGGCCACTCTTTACTGGTTCCCTTAGGTGGCCTTTATAGACATGTTTGACTGTATATGTTTTATATATTTCAGACAACATAACGAGAGCACTGTTACCAAAATACTCCATAAAGCGTCTTTCAAACGAAACAAGGGATCTCAGCAGTGGGAATTTTCTAAAGAAGTCATTAAGAAACCATTATTACGCAGAACGTTAATCAGGGAAGAATTACGGCGGTCAAGCTGTAGATGTTTTCATGATATCCTTAAAGAAACTAATTCATCGAAATTGTAATTGTTTGATTTCTAAACGGAATTTTGATTACTATGTCAATTGTATACCTTTATTCGATGCACATGGTTTGGCGTGCTTTTATGTTTTGCTTAGAAGTAGACCAGGCATACACTCCTTACATGGTCAATAAGTGTTGATTTTGTATCAATTATGTATCATGGTATTTATTATGTATTAAATTTTCATCTACTAAAGTGAAAGCTGTTTGAATTCAATATTTCTAGGGTAAATATTATGAATTTTGAATTGTCAATGTTTTTCAAATTTATTGAAGATATTTATAATATAAATATAGTAAATTTTCCTTAACAAAACTTCACCTATCCAGCAGTATATGGGCGATGTACCTAACAAAGAACAGACCTCCGATTTTGAGTTGGCTAACAGTTTTGTAATAGAACCAGCTATGAGAAGTGTAAGTAACCGTATGCCATATTTTTTGAGATAAAATAACTTCTAAGTATTCATGTGAGGCAGTTTGTTTGCCAAAGGTTAGTGGTTGGTTTTCTCTAGGCACTCCGGTTTCCTTCAACATCCGTGAAGCAATCGAATTGGTACATCAATTACTCGACTCTAAACCGGCTAACATGTATAGTTAGATATAAACAGTGACGCAACTGATCATTGAAAATGTAAAGTGGACGCCACATTAACACTTTTCTTGCATTCTATTGCAATGTCTATTGAAGTTTTCTTATTTTAACAAATGGACCATAACATGGATATATATATTATAATAAATAAATACATTGCATATGGTAATTTTTTGCTGCTATTTTTTCAGAGATATATGAGGGATGAAGTATTCTGCCAGATTATCAAACAACTTACACATAATCCAGAAAGGTAAACATATAACATAAAAGTGACAGGATTTGGTCTATGAATTTTAATATTCATTTATACATGTGTCATATACTATTTTTAAAAATGTATTTTATGTTTAAATAGAAAATATGGTATATAAAACATGCATTGTTAATGACAATGTTTGTTGCTTTTGTAAACTGATTTTCGTAAACCTGTGCTACTATAGGGTATATGTATCAACAAAGAGTGATGAGAAAATATTATTGTTTTAAAAAGAATAAACAGTAACACATTTACTGGAGTATGTTGCAATCTGTCTTATCGTTTCGATTTTTTTCTTTTGATTTTCTTTGAAATATTTAAAAAGTTTAAATAGAAGTGAATGAGGTGATCTATATATTATTTTTACTTAAACCAAGCTGTTTAAAAACAATAATTCATCAACTTCTCATTTTTCTTCATGTTTCTGTGTCCAGATCAAGTGAAGATAAAGGCTGGCAGTTATTCTGTTTGCTGTGTAGCTGTGTGTCACCTGGCAGTGACGTATTTGAAGAATGTGAACTCTTCATGAAAGGCACCAAACATCCAATGGCAAAACAGTGTTTGGACAGAATGCGAAAGACTAAAAGGTAAAGTACCTGCTTTTTACATAACTTGAAGTGATATTATGTTTATAATATTCGTGTTTAGCTCCAAAAAGTACAATTATAAAACGCAGTACGGTAAAACATAGGGTAGTTTTTAACTAGAGGTACTGATATGAACCTCCTGACTTTATATATAGTATCAAGTTGTTTGGAATGTTAACCATAAAAAACTTTTTTGCTGATGTTTGCATGTTGTTGTTTTGTAGAGAGGGTCCTAGACAATATGCTCCACATCTGAAAGAACACGAAGCTTTGATGTTGAAAGAACCTAAAATAAGAATAACAGTAGCTTTTCCTTTCCACGCCAGAGAGGTAAGTGTTTTTGCGCCTTTAAATTAAGGACACTATAATTTTAATCGCCCATTAGTTTAATGAATTGCCATAATTGATAAATACTTGAAACAGAGCTTGTTGGAAAGGCCTAATATGGAGAAAACGTCAGTATCAACTGTTTTTAGTCGAGAAAGTAGGAAGCTCATTATTTACATACTAGAAAAAGTTCACCATATTTGTCAATTGTCTATTTTGCTTTACAAGAGTTTTGTGTTTTTGCATTTTAAAGATATTTGTATCTAGGTAGCACAAGTTTTGATGAGTTTTCTTTTTCTTTATTAGTCCTACAAGTCATCAACACACAATTATTATTTATTTTTAGGAAATGCTGATACAATACAACAGCAGAACATCAGATCTGAAGAAGCAGATAGTTAGACATCTACAGTTGACATCTGCAGATGAATATGGAATATTCTTTGGATTGAAAGACAGAGGTTTCTCCTTTAGTAACCGCAGTTGTGTGTGTCTTTTACGTTCTCTTACCCTTGTAACAGTATATAAATGACAAACCATACAAACGTGGCTATGCTCATTTTAAAAACTAATCACTTTTACTATACGGCAACGCAATGTTGACATGTAATTCTACAGTTTAAATGTCGAGATCAAATTGAAACGAAAAATTGAAATGTTGCTTGTCATTTATGTATTTGTTTAACCTTACAAAATGTCACTGCATGCGCTTTATAATGCATGATTGTAAGATAATAAAACGCAGCGCGGCATCGTATATTATATCAGCTAATATGGTGAAAGATTAAATGTGGCAATGTTCTTATAATCTGGATCAGTACATTCCACTATCATTTTGTTTTGCTATAAAGTGCTTTCTCTTCAACTCTTTTCTTGTCTGTGTTTTTTATTGAAACATGAATTGTCGAAATATTGTAAATAATGTTCATAGCTGTCAAGCTAGGTTGTTATACCCCACTTGTGAATTGCTGTACATGTCGAACATGCTAGTAAAGATATTGAAAAGTGGGCTGAGATCATACATTCATATTTGTAGTAATGAAGTGCTTATTACATCTTTTGAAAGATAAGAATAACATAATTACAAAACCAGTGGATTTTACATTTCAATATCATTGGGTATAATGTTTTGTATGTAATATTTCTCTTGCATTTGAATGGCATTGCTTGCTTTATGAACAGTTTACCGAATAGATGAATCGAGCTTTTATGGTTTTTGCAGTGCATTTTATTTCATTTTAGGCGATACGCTTTTAGCAAAATGTCATTAATATATAAGATATTTAATTTTCTGCAAGTTTCGTACAGAGTAGAAATCATACATATTTACAACATTGGAGAGACTGATACATGTTTTAATATGTAATAGCTAGCATACCACTTTTTTAAACATAGCTGCAGTGCTCCGATTGAAATGATTTTACAGAAACGCTAAGCAGGTATTCGATTCTTGAACTATTTGATCTATGAATTAGAAATTGACAGATGAACTATATGAAATAAGGAAAAATACAAATAATCAAAACATTTCCACATGTTTGATTGTTCTATACTGAAGTGTTTTCTACATGTTATAGTCAGCAGTGACATTTTGTAGTGCATTATGTATCTGTTTATCTATATCCTATACCCTCATGCCAACACTGATTCCATTTCAATACACATCCTTAGAATGTTTCAATGTTAAGTTACTGTAGAACTTTTTAAGATAAATATATATGTATATAGGTAATATCTTTACTGATGATATTTTGTTATATTTTATAAAACTACAGTAGGTAAGTTCCTATATCTTTAGATGTCAACAGCTTTAAGCTTTTGTTAATATTTATCAGTCCAAATGACTGTCGACTGTCTGTATATAATATCTAAATTTCCAGCTTATAGTCTACCCTCGTGATAAGATTCGTATGTTCAAACGAATAGTCTGATGAAAAATACACTTTTGAAAATTACTTGCAAGTTAGTTCTATATAATTATACAAGATATATTTCATTTATTAGTGCTTCTTTTCTTTTCTTTCTTGAAACTGAAAATATAAAATTAGTTTAGAATTTAGAATCTGATCATTGAAATATGGCTAGCTCTTCAAATACGTTTTGAAACAAATCTAGATTTAAAACGTTGCTTCTGTTTTTGTGTTTTTGTTTCAATGACTATAAATCATTAATCACCAGCACACCTTTTCCACTATGATGTTGCTTTTGCTGTTGCTAAACACAGAAAGACACACACGTTTATTACATATGTGCAATTATATTATTGTAATGCTTAGAACTAGCTAGTTTGATCACAGATTAAGAAGTTTTAAAACTTTCCAAAATAAACGGTATTTAGTTAAAGAAGTATGTATTTTCACAAAAATATTATATTAAATGAAAAATTGTAAAAGTTGTTAGACACATAAAAAAATCAACTTCATGATCAAACAACCCACTCATTTGTTAAACCAAGTTGATTTGTAAGGCCCCTTAATAAAGTTGATAAAGGATGGTTCTTAAAGTCTGTTTTTCTGGAACACTGTTTGCATAAATAAAAATTGAAACAAGACCATTGATTTGACAGACTTTTATTTTCAAGTCTTTGCACGGTCTATTATAATCATAACTCGCGTATACTATGTTTTTGCTGCTGGTTAAAATTTGAAATTCCTCAAAACTAATGTATACTTTCTCAGTATTTCCTTAGCTAAATTTGTTTAAATATATTTTAGTCCTTTGGGTATCTATTTAACATCTTGGAAACAATTTTTTGGTTAAAGCACTACTGTATTCGGAAACGGTCGTCTAGTGCTGTAAAACTGAAACTTGAATAATATGTAATTATATGCTTAAACATATTAAAATGTACAGTGCTATCTTACAACGAAACATAAGGTCACAGTCTTATTATTTCTATATGTAATTGTAGTTGTTAGCGCTGGTGATCAGGACTATTTTCTAGATGCAATGTCCCATGTAGAACGTTACTTTACAAAACCTCCGTCTGGTGGAGATAGAGCTAGTCGTAAGTATAAATATATAAATGGTAGTGTCTTCCATATACAAGTCTAAATCGGTTGAGTTCAGATTCAGTTGTTGTTATATATGTGTTTAAATGATGACTTTTGTGATATAGAAACTGTTATAATCAAGACAAGTAATTATGGATAACATATATACAAATGTTCGATACAATGCGGTTATTTTATTGATAGTGGATTTTTTTTGGCCCCCCCCCCCCCACACCCAAAACTTCCTGAACAACATCACCTTATATAAATCAATGTTATTATACCCTAAACTAGTTTGATGGGGGGGGGTTATTGGAATCATGTCCGGGCCATATCTCGTAATTTCCTTGGACGACTGTCATAAAACTTCACATGAAGAATCATCATGGTCCAAATATGTGTCATGACCAAGTTAATCGGAAATGTCAAGGTAACAGAAAAACATCAAACCATTGTTAATGCTGAGGGCGGAGGTATTTGGTTCTCAGAAGACAGTTCTAGTTCGTTCAATGGCATTGTCGTATTTGTATTAATATTTAATTTTGTATGGTCCAGTTAAGTAAATAAAATCGCTAAAGTTTCAGGAGATGGTGGTCCAATAGTTTTCTTCATGAAGAAATTATGGATAAATGCAGATCCAGGAAAAGATAGAATAGCCGACACCTTATTCCATTTTACACAGGTAATTAGTAATATAGATATATCTAGGATTATTTCAGGTTGTTATCAATGTTTGGAAAATGACATCTAAAGCATCGAATGTTTGACAAAGCATATACATGTTGCTCATACATACAATTTGATCAAGAAGGTATCAAATGGTTGTATCTCTAGCTTACATATAGCCTGAACACATTTAACCATGAAACTAGAATTTAATTTAGAAATCAATGAAAGAGTTGAATAACAAAACTAGTAATCTTAGCAGTATCTAAATAAATAAAAATGAAAGTAAAATAGTTAGATAATTCGATTTAAGAAATGACAACGCTAAAGTTAGTTTGGTATTAAACATTTTGGTCTATTTTCTCAACATTATTGCCACTATATAATAGGTACCGGGTCATGATTTTTTGCTCTGCTGCGGATGTAGGAATGGTGATTTTTCGAAACACAAAAACGGCAAAAGATCGACTTGGGTCCACATTATATGAATAATTCAAAAGTTCTAAGGTGTACCTATTGGAGACGAACTGTTTTTGGTAATCTAATGGTATATAAACTAATGTTTGCTTATGATAAAAACAAGTAAAACAACATGTTTGTCTTACAGGAATTGCCAAACTATCTACGAGGATATCACAAGCTTAATGAAGCAGATGTGGGTCGACTAGCTGCCTTTGTATATAGAACAAAATTTGGTGATGAATTAGCTGGAACAAAATCATTTAGGTAATGTTAAATGTGTGATTCTTAGGAATTTTTATCTCAGATAATTGTTTGATTATTGCAGTTGTTAACAAATAACAAATATAAGGTTTTTGTCTATCTTGCATTTTTAAACAAAAATATTTGTTACCTTACTTGAACATATTGACTTTTCTGTCTTAAAAGTTTGGATACAAACATATATTTTGTATAATTATCACCGATGTTAACAATTTTATGGATCTTTGTTCTTTCAATTTCAGTGACAACATGCATGTATTATTACCGACATCATTTGTATCGGCCAAATCTCCTGAAGAATGGAGAAAAGTAAGTGATTTTTTCAGCTTGAGGTCTAAATTTGTGTAAGTCTTCCCTGGTATTTTTAGAACCATTGCAGTAGCTCAGTTGGTAGAGTCATTGTTCCGTATGGGTGGTCTTGGGTTGGAACCCGAGATGGGTCTGACGAAGACTTGAAAATAGGCAGTGACTGTTCTTTTCTCAAACATTCGGCATTTAATAATTAAAAAGTGACGGGCATGGCACGTAAAGAACCCTCCCTGCACATTGCTCTAAGCGCACTGCAAATGTCATGATTTCTGTAACTTCACCTATAGCCGGTGACGCCTTGAGATAATTGAAATATAATTGACTTTGACGTAAAACCACATTTAATCAATGTATTATACATATACAAAACGCACAGCCGATCTAAACATTAATCGTTTGCATTAAAAACGAAGGAAGCATTAAATGTCAAATAAGACGGAACCGACACCGTTTCTAGATTCTATCTTTTTAATAATAAATATAAAGAGAAGATTGACACAACTGTAGAATACAAACTCTACTATCTGCAAAAAAATATACCCTCCAATCCATGATAATGTTATTTTATATAGTGGTTATCGATATGTTTTGTATTGTCTATATTCTTACAGATTGTGTTGAAGGAGTTGGAGAGATCTAAAGGAATGTCAGAAGATGAAGCCAAGGTGGCGTTTCTAAAGTTGTTAGCCCAGTTTCCAACATATGGATGTGTATTCTTTGAAGTCAAGGCAAGTTATTATCAAATATTACCACAAGATTGTACTGATTTCACATTATTTTAATTATAATAAATGTATTTTTTCTTTTATACAATTTGATTATTTAAAAACACAAGTAAAAATTAAATTTCAAATTAGTTTTACGTTGGTGATACAAGGCAGCAGATTTATGCTCCAATCAAAACAGAAGAGGTTGCTTTAATATCAATGAATAATACTTTTGACAAAACCTGTTTCAACTAACAACATGATTACCTTAAATTTGGTTGGATTGTATTTTATTGATAGCTAATTTGCGAAAATTGCGGATTAAGTTAGACTTTATGCTCTCATACATGACACCAGGATTCGATGACTACCCCACATTAAATTTCAATCTTATGAACAAAATTATTATATTTTAGATATAATAAGAAATACAGGAAATAGTTGATGGATCAGAATCGTAGGTAAAAATATACAACTCTGTAACCGTTTCCGATTTGAGAAATTCATCTTCTCCGAAATATAAATAAGTGTCACTTATCTTCCAAAAGTGAAAAGCTACTCTATATTTTTCTGTTGTTTTAAAAACTCTAGAAATTTTGAACATTTTATTATATATTTTTGCAGCAAAGAAGTGTAAAATCATATCCCAAACATGTGTTAGTTGCTGTTAATTTGGAAGGAGTAATGTTCCTGAACCCATCAACAAAAGTAAGTTATATACTGTAGTATGTTAATGTTAAATTGCGAGTATAGCAATAACTGAATGAAGATTGTAGTGTCATCACATTATAATACTTATGTAATATAATTACGTAGAATATTATAAAAGGTTAAACATATTATTGTATCGGCAATTAAGAAATGACATTCTGATCATGGTATTGTAAGGGTTTTTTTTGTTTCTCCATTACCCCGTATTATAGTTCTATAAGATGACCCTTGAATATTTACAAGCTGGTCCAAGAAAAAGGAAGCCTGTCTTAGACAGAGAGGTCAGTGGCTGTGTCTGTTGTCTGTGCTAGATGGTCAAATAACCTTTAAGAATAACATCCAAAACACAATTTCCAATCTTTTTCTTGGTATCAAAAAGCATTGTCTGAATAACTCCAGAATAAATTAAACAACTAAATGTTTCTTTTATTTGTTTTCTTTGTTATAAAAAAGAGGGGATTGGTGGTTTAAACTCCTGAACAAACTCATGATAACCTCGACCCACTAGTGTCGCCTCACTTATTCTTAAAATTATGTTCCATTAATAGATACAAATGAATTTTTTCGAGAAAAGTAATAATATGATACTTTTAATGATGAATATAACTAGCAAAAAAATTGTTATTTATTTAATAGTTGTTTATTACAAAAAGTAATTTATTTTTTATTTGGATTTCAGGAAATACTAGCCAAGTATAATTACAACAAAATACCAAACTGGGCCTACGATGATCATACCTTTACACTAGTGATTGGAGAATCTTCTAATGCAGTCAAAATCCTCATGGAAACAAAAGTGGTTAGTATAATTTTCTTACAAGAACGTCATTCCTTTTTTATGTGTTATTTGATGCTTGGTACACATTTTCGCGGAAAACCCATGACATGTTGTTTAAACCTTTGTGTTCAATATGATATAATAAGTTGGAGTGACTTTGTTTTGTATTCATATTATTATAAGTTTATTACATATTGTATTTTTTAGGGTCACAACATGGATGATATAATAATGTCATATGTTGCGTGGATGATGAATACACACATCAAGAAAAGACCATCATACTCGGGAGTTACAGTAGGGGAATCACTCTGCTGAGTTACAGTAGGGGAATCACTCTGCTGAGTTACAGTAGGGGAATCACTCTGCTGAGTTACAGTAGGGGAATCACTCTGCTGAGTTACAGTAGGGGAATCACTCTGCTGAGTTACAGTAGGGGAATCACTCTGCTGTAGGGGAATCACTCTGCTGAGTTACAGTAGGGAAATCACTCTTCTGAGTTACAGTAGGGGAATCACTCTGCTGAGTTACAGTAGGGGAATCACTCTGCTGAGTTATAAAGTGTTCAGAAAGTACTCAGGAGTTTATGGGACCATAGATTGACATTGTATTTACAGATAGAATTACCCTCTTTAAACGAACCTATTGCATGCACTTCATCGCTTGTTATTTCTTAGTTCAACTAATTGAAAGTTTGGAAATTCCTATCGGGGATGATGGTTACATATTTGATAGTTGACAGTGTGCCCTATAAATATATATCCACCGACAAAGTAGTTTACAATTCAGTAACCAAAGTATTGTTCAAATATTTGATTCAGTTCCAAGTATTGAGCATCTGTGTACATGGTTCATCTTGTGTGTGTGTGTGTGTGTGTGTGTGTGTGTGTGTGTGTGTGTGTGTCAAATACTTCGTGAGATGATATTCAATTGTTGCCCATTAAATTGTACTGTTGTAAGTGGTATTGGATGCATTATCTGTTTACTGTTCAAGTGGTATTGTTTTTATAAAAAATATTCTAACAAAGATAAAAATTAACTAAATCGTAAATAATCCAGAACATTAATCTTGCAAATGGAAATATTTCTAACATATATGTGTATATGTAGGACTTCATGTTGTAATCCAAATAATATAAATGTAAGATTATCTATGATTATATATTATTTGTCGTTCGTACATATTTACCTATTGGAAAAGAAATGGGAAGTTTAGCCGAATATTTTATTGAGATCTTGACAATAGCTACCTTGAACACCACATGAAAAAACTCATTTCCTCTTTGAAACTATGATTTCTTAGACTTTATAATGCTTCTTACCCGGGTAGTTACTAATGTTACATATGTCATTTTACATACCGGTATTTGATCAAATTTCATGAGCATTAATTTCAAATTATATGCAAATTTAGATTTATTCTTTCAAGACAATTTGAATTACTTTTATTATAGAAATGTAAGCACGACTGTTGTGGCTTCATTTCACTCATTATGGTTGTAGTTTGTTTATAAATGTAGTTACTATTTATTATTTGTTCGTTTGTTTGTTTGTATTATCACTTGCCTGTTTCGTTGTGAGCCACTTCACTTGGTGTATTTAATTATGAGCATAAGTATCAAAAGTGTAATCGGGTTTGTCATTTACAAATGTATAGATACATATGTGTTTTTGTTAACAGGAGACTTTTTAATATTTGTTTTCAATATAACAAAATGGAAAGATAAGTTACGGAAACATGAAAACTATTTACATCGACTGTGTTATCATCGACAAGCGTTTTCCACATGATCCAGGATATGTGGTCCCCTTTCATTTTTCATATGGTGTCTTATACAATTGACGTATCGCCGGCTACGCCCACAATGTTCCGACAAAGGTTGCCAGCACGGTACCAAAGCAGCGTCATGGCAACTTATGACGTTCTAGTGTCAGTGACGTCATTAAACCGCACAATTCAGGCTGAGTTTTCATTCCTTTTGCGTGTATTTCAAGCATGTCGACCCTTTGTCGGAACAAATTGGGCGTGACCGGCGATCGTCAATTGTTTCCATGTAGTGAAAGTTTCCCTATTCAATGACATATATTTTCCATATTGTGAAGGGGTATTGCAATATTGAATGAAATTTATTTATATTTGTGAATTATATAATGTATTATATAAAGCAAATCCAACTTCCATATATATAAATATAATATATATTGGACTTGTAGCATATGTATGAAGGTGTCAGTTATTTTTATACCAAATAAAATAATAAATATATTCACTTTGGTTTGAATTATCTTCTTGCATTTTCTGTAATGGCTGACAGCTATAAATGTTTCAAAGATTGAAGGTAATACACAGTACAGACCTGTCGAAAGTTAAATACTAAGCTAACCAATCGGTGATGAATCGGCTGCTCGTCTCTGTCCCTTGGTTGTATCTCCACAGCATTTCGATTTCGATATATGGAAACTATCGTTAGCTTTACGTTCAATAGCTACCCAGGTCTCTTTTCTTTAGTTGTATCTCCACAGCATTTCGATATATGGAAACTATCGTTAGCTTTACGTTCAATAGCTACCCAGGTCTCTGTCCTTCAGTTGTATCTCCACAGCATTTCGATATATGGAAACTATTGCTAGCTTTACGTTCAATAGCTACCCAGGTCTCTGTCCCTCGGTTGTATCTCCACAGCATTTCGATATATGGAAACTATTGCTAGCTTTACGTTCAATAGCTACCCAGGTCTCCGTCCTTCAGTTGTATCTCCACAGCATTTCGATATATGGAAATTATCGTTAGCTTTACGTTCAATAGCTACCCAGGTCTCTGTCCCTCGGTTGTATCTCCACAGCATTTCGATATATGGAAACTATTGCTAGCTTTACGGTCAATAGCTACCCAGGTCTCCGTCCTTCAGTTGTATCTCCACAGCATTTCGATATATGGAAACTATTGCTAGCTTTACGTTCAATAGCTACCCAGGTCTCTGTCCTTCAGTTGTATCTCCACAGCATTTCGATATATGGAAACTATTGCTAGCTTTACGTTCAATAGCTACCCAGGTCTCTGTCCTTCAGTTGTATCTCCACAGCATTTCGATATATGGAAACTATCGTTAGCTTTACGTTCAATAGCTACCCAGGTCTCTGTCCCTCGGTTGTATCTCCACAGCATTTCGATATATGGAAACTATTGCTAGCTTTACGTTCAATAGCTACCCAGGTCTCCGTCCTTCAGTTGTATCTCCACAGCATTTCGATATATGGAAACTATTGCTAGCTTTACGTTCAATAGCTACCCAGGTCTCTGTCCTTCAGTTGTATCTCCACAGCATTTCGATATATGGAAACTATTGCTAGCTTTACGTTCAATAGCTACCCAGGTCTCTGTCCTTCAGTTGTATCTCCACAGCATTTCGATATATGGAAACTATCGTTAGCTTTACGTTCAATAGCTACCCAGGTCTCTGTCCTTCGGTTGTATCTCCACAGCATTTCGATATATGGAAACTATTGCTAGCTTTACGTTCAATAGCTACCCAGGTCTCTGTCCTTCAGTTGTATCTCCACAGCATTTCGATAGATGGTACCTATTGCTAGCTTTACGTTCAATAGCTACTTAGGTTTCCGTCACTCGGCAGCCGAACTTTTGCACTTCGTTATCTCAGTGTTAAACGTTTGACAGGCCTGTACTGTAACTGTGATGGCTGAATGTTGTTTGACGTCACATCAGGATTTTTCTTAGCTATTCTTGACAAGACAATTTTCTTATTAATCGCCATGATTATTCTAAATACAGGTTTATGTGTATGAGTTTGTGAAAATTACTCTGATCTGCTTTGTACTAGTACACACGTGTGACAACCATCAGAGCATTGTCCTCACGGAATGGGTCTAATGGCAATATAACGTATTTGCAATGTAAATCTGCAATATGGACATACTTGATAAGTGAACTTACACTATAACGTCATCGCACTGCTCTATTCACATTCAATAAACACGTGTTACTTAACTACAAAATTCAAATTTTTGAATGAACGACCGGGTTAATAATCATAAAAATAGCCGCTTCGAAAATCTGACATTTGAATACTAGTAACTAGTTTACACTGGTATTTCTTCAGTTAAAATCAAAAAGTTTATTTCCCGAAGAATCCAGTAAACCCGTTATGTTACAATAATATTAGTCTTGTCAAATATGATATAAAAAGAAGTCCACAATTTCTGCAATTTCACCTGTAGTTTGTGACGTCTTGATATAAGTAAGCTATTCTTGACTGGGACGTAATACCACATTTAATCAATCATCAGTATTTGATAAAAGAGAAGTCTATACGCTAAACTCTGTCTTGCCTGCGAGTCTATTATAAACATGTTCATAAACAAGCTTCAAGACACGTATATTTTTAAAACTTTTTCGCTTACAAAACTGATCGGGGACGACTAGCTGCCTAATATGAAATATGATTATATTGTGAACTTAAGGTTAGTGGTTTTAACCGTCATCCATCAATCCAGAATCGTTCCGCCTCGATATAAGTTAAATTAATCTTGAAGGGGGTGGGGTAGTGGTGGTGGTAAATAACCATTACCTCATCCACTTATTTTACTTTTCTGTAATTAATCGAAAAACTCATTCATTCTTTACAATTGCTATAGCCCAGTGCATAAATGGTATAAAACCAATACCCCAGTGTGTGTGTTTTGCAATTTTGTTACAAATTCCAAACGGATGATATACATGTTTAAGGTATAAAGTAAATATACTGTACATCCATTCGATCCAGCAGGTTGTACTTTTCACTTGATCTTATTCAAGTGTTAGAAGAGTATTTTTTACAAGATGCCGTTATCATACAGGGATGTAGAAAACCTATCATTTTCTCAGTTTACTTTCATAACTTGCAGTGCTATACTGCGTGAAGATGATAATGTGAATTAAAAAAATAGTGCTCGATTAGATTAACATTTCCAATAAAACATGAGATGGTAGATATTTTGGTAAACATAAACTCCATTTTAAATTTCAGAGCATTTTTCCCCCAAAATACTTGTTATGTTTTGATTTTACAATGGTTGTGTCCCTTTGTTTACATATCTATAACCTACTTTGATACGCTCCCTCGTGTATATTTTAAAGATATTTGTGCACATTTTATCATTTACGATGGGTCAAAAACGTGCAATTATTTCTGTTGTGCTTGCTTTCTTAGTTGCTTACCATTTTTACGAACCGTTACCGGACAATATCGAAGAACCCTGGAAGCTCCGAATAATTGCGGCGGGAATCAGAATAGTACATGATTTGGTATGTATGTGTTATATATATATCTTGTAATTTCTATACATGAAGTTGGACCGGTATTGTCAGTTGGACGTTGTTTACTGATTACAATAAACTTGTAAACTTTGAAATCAAATACAGACAATAAGACAAATGTGTTACTTTGTTTGTTAAACTTTGTACTTATATCGATTTATATTTAATTTTTAAACATAACCAGAGGTCAACAACCAGGTCAAATTTGTCTGGATATCATGTTTCACGTATTCTTTTGTTATGTACAGTATGTTATATATTATGAATTATGACGATTTGAGAGAAACCTGTTTATAAAACTTATCAAAAGATTAAAATATGTTGTTTGATAATAAGATAAACGGTACACGAGTACACAGAAGAAGCAAACATCTTCGTCCCTGTCGAGTTAGGTTGAGTAATGGGGTTTTACGTCCCAGTAAAGAATATTTCACCTATATCAAGACGTCCCCAGCTATAGGAGAAGGTGCAGTTTTGCTAGTGCGCTTTGCTGATGGCATTATACAACAGGGTTCTTTAACGTGAAATTCATTCGGTTATGGTGATGCCGAGTGCTTGGCGAAAGAACAGACCCGACTCACTTTGAAGGCTAGGGTCAGACCTGGTCGGGGTTCTAACATCGGCCCCCACTTACGGAGCGAGCACTTCGCCAACTGAGCTACCACAGTGGTACCCGACCCCATCGAGCTAGTTATTTTAACCTCATGGCCTCGACCTTAAACATTCGCATTAATTTAGTGTACGACACATCGTCTTATTTTGGTAATTAATTGTGTAAATTTTAATGGAAATCCACCTTTACATGTCTAAGTTATGGGTCAGACACAATATTGGGACGAGCAGAGATAGGCTGGGTGATTCCTATATAAACCTTCCCCAAACTAGAAAAGTATTCAATAAAGTGTACTTTCGGTGGGCATCCAACTTGTGTTGAGTTGTCCTTAATTTCAAAAATCCCTTATATGCCAATCAATACAAACAATCTGGCACGTTTATTTGTTTACACCGTGTATATGTGCAACCGGGGTGGGGCATACAATAAGTTTAGTAAGTCCGAAATATTAATAGAGGACAGTATCATGAAACATCCAATAAAAAAACTTTCAGGGTAGGAAAAGTCAGTTTGGGAGCGGGTATTTGACTGTTAAGACACAGTTCTAGTTGATCTCATTCTAAGTGTAACATGATAAGCCGACTTGTATTTTGTATAGGTACATACAGTATACTGTTAGAATTCTGTTTTGATAGATATACCTTGGAACTAAACTGAATTATGATCATCCACTGAACCTTACCAGGAAGCTGTTACCTTATGTTTTTATGGCTGCTGCTGAAGATGTACCAGAGGACTGGGTATGTTATACAGAACTGTAAATATTGTCAAATAGAAACGATGTGGTTTTTGATATTCACATTGATTGGGGTCGCGAATTTACATATCCGCAAAATGAGTCTTAAGTGTCGGCACGCGAAATGTGATTCAGGGTCTCTCACCGCTGTGAGTTCGAGCCCCGCTCATATCACATGTGGGAAAGTGAATTTTCCTTGCCATTGGCCTTTACTGATTCACCTGGTATCAGTATATAGGACTGGCCATGGGGAGTAGTGCGCTTGTCTGCGGCGTACTGACTCTGTGAGCTAGCATGTTAAAGTCGCCCTGAGTGCACGCTAGTACAAGGCAGACCATACAACACACTCGCACTTCACATGCATACACGGAAGTGTACATATATTAATCCATAGAGATTAATAAAATAGTTCTTGTCGCGAATAGCTGAAAAATTCCTGATGCGACGTTAAGCAACATTCAACCAACCAACCAACTACAGTATAACGTTAATGGTCAAAGTTTTGAATTACCTGAAGATTCAAAATATCGGTACCGAAGTATAGTTGTGTTTCAAAATAAAATAAGAACTAAATAGAGCAATAATTTATATTTGGTGTTTTGTATTTGTTTGTTTGGTTTTTTTTTTGAGGGGCGTACTATTGAAGGAAAATTTGATGACGTAGATGTCCGGATATATTACCCAAACACTGTGGAGACCGGTAAACTGTATCCCGGTATGATGTATTACCATGGCGGTGGATTTATCATATTTAACATGGGTTAGTCTTATTATCTTAAGGGTTTTCTTCATTTACAGTGTCTAATCTAGGATGCTTCGGAAGGAGCCATTAGGCTCTTAACAATGAGATGATTCGGCAAAATAAGGGAGCACTGGCGCCATGGCCTCTTCTACAATAAACACTCATTACAATAGACGCCAATTTGTCAGAACGGCTTTTTTCACCTTTTTCTTCATTAAAAGTTGTAATATGTTACATTACTGTGAAAAATAATTTAAATGCTCATGTTAATGAAAATGGCCAAGTGCTGCTTCTGTGTCGGTAATTTCTGGTTAAGTAGTGTGGTCACGGGTTTCAACCCAATTCTTACAGACTTTAGTCAAGGGATTTTAGTTACGCATTTCATATTCGGCTTAGCGTTTACGCAACAAATACAAATGCCGGCATTATGACAGGCAGATTAGTACATCATGATGTGGTTAAATAATGTGTTGCCAGTCAAATAAGCGTTTGGCCCGACACATTTCTAGTTACCGGAAAAACTACTTCCAGAACAGCAGGCTGTCAAGTAGGCTTGTCAATTGCAAATTAAATGAATGCTTTCCCATTGGAAATGGTTTTGTATTGGAAGTATATTCATAATTTTGACATTGTGAAATCATTAATTATTGCGGCGTCCAAATTTTCGTTGCCTTTGTTGACTCACAAATTTTAGATCTGTTTCAATGAAACACCATATAATTCAAACGAACCTTAATCAGTAGACACAAACAAAAATATTAACAATTCAAAGCGATGATAATTTCTAAGAACGACGGAAATAGGACATCACGAAAGTAAATGAATGACAGTGTACTTTATTTTTCTAGATGTCATTTTACCGATTCTTGTTTGTTTTCTCATAGATACGTACGACAAAGTATTAAGGAGATTGGCGATGAATGCTAACATTGTTATTGTGTCTGTGGAGTAAGTATCTTTAAAATTAAGAATGGAGTTAATGAAAGATGTCTAATATTGAGGCTTTAAGTTTTAGAATGGTGGGTGAAATCTGAGAGAAAACCACTCGAGAAATACAGCCACTTTATGTCGGACATGTTCTCAGAACTCATTATAAATATAGTGACTTTTAGTTGAATATATCAAATGTAGCTAGCTTAAAAGAGTGTACTTGCCCTTCCGGAGCACCCGATCTTACTTTCCTAGTACAAAACCACGTGTTCAACAAAACCAATAGTTCCGATAACTACCAATACAAACAACTAAATGCATTTCCATAACAGCTACATTCTGGATGTAATCGAGAGGTACTGATATATTACTAGATGTTATAATAATCTCGTTTTCAGATATCGACTAGCACCAGAGTTTCCGTTCCCAGTACCTGTCCAGGATTGTATAAAGGCCACAGAATATTTTATGAGAAATGCAGAAAAGTTTGATGTAGATCCCAGAAAAATCGGCGTAGCAGGTCTCTCTCTCTCTCTCTCTCTCTCTCTCTCTCTCTCTCTCTTCTCTCTGTGTTTGCTAATAACAATCTGATAAGATCGAGAGATAATCAATGATTCTTGAATTTATTTCTAAAATGTAATGATTCATGTTTGAAAAAAAAGTTATTATTCACTTTCAATCACTTGAAAAACATATACTGTAAATTGCGTTTTTATTGCGAGAGATTTCTTAACGTGTAATTTCGCGAAGACTTTCGGTCGCAAATTCAAATACCACGCGAATGTTTTCAGAATCGCAAAAATTAAAAATTGTCAAACATGTCGGTAATCAATTATGATTGTGGAAGCTATATGTAACATGATGAAACATCTTAGGATGGAAGATAATTGCCTATCGATCGCTAATTTTCAGATTTTCATGGATTGTGGTCGCGAATTCACATATTTGCGAAATGACGCTTGGGGTTGGCACGCGAAATGCGATACTCGCGAATTCAAAGTAATCTACAGTATTGATAAAAACAACGTGAACCAAAGCAACCAATACGACAAAATATTAAACAAATTAGATAGTTTGCCTTGCTGAATACTTGTATTGTCGCAACTGCGAGATTAACACTAAACATCAACGTTTTTACCCGCTTCGTACTAGCCTAACGTCTTCTGTTGTTCTGTCCTATAGATTACTTGTAAATTTAACCGCAATTTCCGCAGACTAACATCGCAAACAATTTAATCCATGACATTAGTACCAAACACAGCTCATGACAAGGGAAATCAGACAAGTTTAACACAGACAGTAGATCCAGTGGTGTGGTTGGTTATTGGAGACCCTTTAATTATCCCACTTACTGGATAAAATAGTGGTCTTAATCATATTTCTCAATGAAAATTTAAACAAGTGCTTTCCACATTGATCATTTATCATCATATGTTTCTTTATTGGCAATATTTACATGTTGTTATACTATTGAATGTTCTCTGTGTAAAATACAAAGTTATAATTACACCATCCAACTATTTATTTACTTATTTCAGGTGATAGCGCTGGCGGGAATTTAGCTGCTGCAGTAGCTCTGTATTTATCCAATCACAAACCAGCTAACGCTCATCCAATCAGATTCCAAGGAATATTGTATCCGATGATTCAAACATTTGACTTTTTGACCCCATCTTACCAGACCAATGCAGACGCAATGCCGTCCTTTATGAACCCCGGAGCAATGATAGACGCATGGACTAAATACTGGAGCGGGAATGCAAACTATGACGTCACACCTTTCTGGAAAAACAAGCACATAACTAAGCAGTTATTAAACTCGAAATACGCCAAATATATGGACTATAAAAAGTTACCGACAAAATATCATAAATCAATTAATCCAAACTTACACCTTCACGAAGAAAACGAAACTCTTTCCATTGAATACCGGGATGTAATGCTAAACCCGTTGTATTCACCTTTAATGGCAGATGACGTCTCTAACGTGCCACCAGCGTTTATTCTGACGGCAGAACACGATGTACTCCGAGATGACGGACTACTTTATGCAAAGCGTCTTCAAGATTCAAATGTCCCGGTGACTTTATTGCACATTGAAAATGGATTTCATGCTATGTTTTCATTCACAAAATTAAAAATAGGACGAAATATCCATAGAGAATTCCAAATATTTATTCAAAATTTTAATAAATAGCAATAACAAACTGTCTTCCAATATTCGTTTTCAAAACGAAGGAAAAAACCTCATTAGAAAAGGAAAGAAGAGCATCATTTATATAGCAACTGGATGAGCAATTTGGAATACATACAATACAGTCCTGTCAAAAGTTTCACACTAATCCAAAGGAAACATCTACCGAGGACCGAAATGTGGAAAACAAGTGACTAAAAAGCTGCTAAGATAAATATAGATAACGGCTGTCAAAAAACTTCCGGAATACAGCTGACGAGGGTTTGAACTCAACTGCCGATTCACACTAGTTCGTTAGCTTAGTGTTAAACTTTCGACAGGCCTGTACTTTATCTCGTGAATGACAGATGTTATTTAGAATCATGACAGGCGGTTTTAACTAGTCTGTCCTAGCTATGTCAAGCCATTACTTAAATATTTATTGCACCAAAATAAATATATATTCATATAGACGATACATTTTATGTTTCTCTTAACTATGCTGGTACTACTCAACTACATGATTGAATGATTATTTTTACTTATATCGAGACGTCACTAGCTATAGGTGATGCGGTAGAAAGTTTTACCTTTGCAATGCGCCCAGGGCAATGTGCATGAAGGATTCCTTACCTGCAATACCTGTCGTGACACAGGCTATCCGTGTTAAGGTCTCTTTTTTACTTCCATTTCTAAATGCCGAGTATTTGGCGAAAGAACATTTACTACCTTTTTTCATGGTCAAAACCCGGCTAGAGTTCGAACCCATGACCTCCTCATATACAAACTAAGTTACCAAAGTGGTCAACTACACTAGCGATCAATAGTCTCTTTTGATTTGTCTTCCCAGCAAAAATCTATTTTGCCGAGAAGGTTTTAAAATGTAAATTAGAATTTCCAATTCTTAGAGATTTAAAAAAAAAATACAAATATTTTTCAATGTTTGTGGTAACATACTTAGTAGCAACAAAATTACATATAACAAGGAATTACAACATAAAAACAAGGAAAGAGTAAAGAGTGAAATTAATCAAATGGCGGTTTGGTGGTCATATTGGCCAGTGACGAATAACGGCTCGCGTTCCTTCGTTTCTGATGTATTTGAAATACCGATCGTTTAAAAACCTGAAGAAAAGTTTGACATGAATATTTGCAACCTTGCAAAATCAGTAATTTTAACATTTTGTATATTTTGTTGTGTTAACACTTCTTTTACAAACAAAACCTGTTAGTTCCCCACGCATACGTGCATAACAGCAATGCACGCTTTGTTATTAATCACGGGTCATATTAATACGCATTTTACCAAGAATATCACAAAAATTTATACATCAATAAAGGACCAGGCCCACGTTTTACAATAATGTCTTCACTTAGATTTCCTTAACTTAAATCCGGCAAATTTTGACAATATTTACGGTACTTCAAATAAAAAGTTTCAACAAAAAATATAATAATTACGATACCAATTTTGATTTTACTAGACTGCCATTTCGGAAAACAATTCCTCATCAGTAATGCTTGGATCAAAATGGTAAAATCCAATTTGATATGGATAAGCTAGAGCTATATCTTAAATACGCCATCTTAAAATCATGAATATCTTGAAGATTAACCAAATTTTTCAAATTTCAAATTTGCCCGATTCAAGTTAAGAATAATCTTAGTTAAGGATGTTTATTAAGCTTTTTCTTTACCTACTTTTTAGAAGGATAGGACTATAAAACAATGATATATGAAGAATATTTTATATAGTATTGTACTACTTTTTTCGCTAGGGCCATGTAAATATACCCCTGTTTTAACAATTTACCCCCCTTTCGACCATTTTTACCTCTGATGTAGATGACATGAGTCTGAATAAATACAGCAAAATAACTATGACATTGTTAATATAAGAACGTTTTGAAAATTTTTTTGCCAAATAAATGATGACCAACTTTTGTTAAAATTGTGTTTATAGAACAAAAAGAATTTCAACTTTTTAAAGAAAAATGATTGTTAAAATTCATAACCAAGAATTTTATAAAAAAAAATAAACTAAAACAGATACAGGATATATCTACAACACTACAGGGAATCGTGCAGTGGACGACCTATTTCAATTTATGCTTCATCATTCAATTCAAGCATAAGAGTTTTGTACACTATACCTGATTTAAATTTAATTAAATATAAAATGAATGTAAAAGTACCAGTGTACAAGTATAATGCAGGAACCTATTGAAGATCTTATGACTTTGTTTACGCGATGTTCACTATGCAAGTATAAACGATTTTTGTAGGGTAATATATTCAATTTGAAATAATAACAAAATCCTTATTGAAGATTTTCCAGTTATCTTCTACATATTTGTCAACGAAAAATGCGTTATATAGGCGTGATACTTTCTTAAGCGACTAAACATCTAAAAACGCAGAAAACCGGAAGATTTATATGTATATAATTTCACATTAATGTTCTACGGCGTTTAAGCAGGATGTTATGAACGGCTAAACAAATTATAACGTATACATTTTTAAAAAATAGAACCAACAGACGTCTAAAACCAGTTTGTCAATTCTATACTTGATATGACAGTAACCTTAAAACCGAACGATCATGCTTGGTTAACACATTTTAAAATTAGAGCTTAAATCATTAAAATGTTAGAGTCTTTAACGAAAAACAAAAAAGTGCCAAATTTTTAATATTTATATCTAAACCCCTTTTGGTGGATATAGTGGAGTGTTTTCGTCCTTTGTATTTCTCCTTTCGTCATCTGGGGAATGTTTTGATATTCGTAGTTGTGGTCTTGGCGCTACTGGAAGTTTGTTCCGAAGCAGCTGCCTGGTGCTGCAAAATTGAACCAAATTAATAATAATAATAATAATAATAATACTATATATGGGAAAAGTCAATCCGTGCTTAAAATTCATAAAGATAACACTACACGGAATCTTCATTTGTGTTTTTCAGAAATTTACAACATCGTGGCAGTCGTGACAGTCACCAAAATAATATACTGTTAGTCAGTGTAAATGCTGTTACATTTATGTACAGTAAAATCAGTGTGTTTGACATTCCTTTGTAAAGTGAGTAACTATCAATATTAAAAACATTACACATTTCATCTATTTACAAATTATATAGACACATACTAAGATATTATCCAGGGAATTAAGTCTCAACAACTCCATTGTTAAATGATTGCTAACCACTTTTAGTGGTTCTGCTGAACGCACACACACACACACACACACACACACACATACACACGCACACACACACACACACAGAGAGAGCGCTGCAAACATATAACACAAAACTTTCACGTCTATCAATGTAAGAATTAGAAACATAAACAGAATACAAATATGTTTATTTTCAATTCAGTTTTGTATATTTATGAAGGAGTTTTATGATTGTACTAGCTTGAGCATAATGCCACATGAACTAACGCGCGCATTATTGTACATTCCCATATTATTTTGGATGCTAGAATGCTACACAATTGCTTCTGGATTGATTGTTAATACAGAGGTCCCAGAATCATCAACTCTGCCTTACTATGCCTACATGCCTCCATTTTGACAATGTGTCTTACGTTAATAAACTTGGTTCTGCTCTACTTTATATATAGTTTGCGATAATAACAACGAATAGGTAAATTTTAAGCATAATATATTATTAAAGGGAGGGAATTTATTACTGACAAATTACTCCCCTTTAATTATATTTTAGTTCAAAAAAAAAATACTCAAAACACCTCTTCTTAGTAAGAATGGACAGTCTATATAAGGGAAGTCCAGTCAATACGGTGTCAGCTACTGTAAGCAACTATCCGCTTGAATACCTAAACAAGTGTGTATTAGTTGCATGCACTTTGTAGTGCTTCATTTGATCTTGGTGGCCAAGTGGTTTATAGCGCGAGCCGACGGATCACATCGCCTCTCCACCCCTATCTTGTTTCGAATCCCTTGCCTATCGTGTAGATTATGATAAGCCAAATGTTTTCAGTTCCTCTAGCTCCAGTCGGGGGTTTATTTTGTGTATTTGGTATTCCTCCACAATCCAAAAATTGATTCTTTTGATATAAATGAAAAAATATGACTGTGGAGTAAATCATTATTAAAAAGTGTAATTTTTATGTTTCCTTATGTGAATATAATTGATAATTGTAAAACTACTTACAATGTCATTTTTATAGGCGTAGGAGCAGGGGGGTGGGGGCAGGCCCCCCAATGTCAGAGAAGGGGGGGGGCAGGCCCCCGCAATATTTTATGTTAAATTTTGTATCATAGTTTATGTTTATAGTGTAAGTGCTAAAAAAGAAAAAAAAACCAAAAGCTTTAACAGGAAATGTCCATCTGATAACCAATCAATTATCAATTTCATCATTATAGTCTTGAAATCCACCCTTAGAAACGGCTCACAGCATCTCCAATGGCAGGGGCGGATCTAGGAATTTTTTGAAAGGGGGGGTTGAGAATTATATCAATGCAAGGTGCGAGCGCCGAAGGCGCGGGCTTCCAGAGACGAGGGTTCAGAAATACAGAAACGGGTTGTTATATTACCATATGGGGGTCACATCAGTCAATAGCTCTCTCTTTCTCTCTCTCTCTCTCTCTCTCTCTCTCTCTCAGTGGCGGATTTAGCGGGAGGCGTAGGGGGCGTATGCCCCCCTTTATGTCGCTAATATTGCACCAGAATGCAGGATTTTTGCGCCATTTTTTCAAAATTTTCAGGGGGAGCATGCCCCCGGACCCACCTAGAATGTTCGAGCCTTCGGCTCTCACTTTATACGCCCCTATTCCTAAAATTCTGGATCCGCCTCTGTGTGTCTCTCTTTTTCTTATTGGACTTAATTATGTCATGCAGTTATTTGTACAATTTTGTCTTAATATTTCACTGTTTTTCAGTCTCTCACTCAGAACGCTGCAAAATTTTCCGAGGTACCCCCATATCCATCTCCAATGAGAGGGTTGATTATGGAACTTGTGTCATACGGTTATTTTATATAATCTTGCCTTGATATCACAGTATTTTTGCCTATCAAAACGCTGCAAAATACATCGAAAATGCGTCTAGACAGGACTTAGTTTTGAAAATTTCCCGGGGGAGGAAAATGCGGCACGACATAGACATAGCTTCGGTTATTAAAACCCCTCCTACGCCTATGGTTTTATGGTCGTTTTAAGTATATAACCCTGATGTCATTTTAAATATCTAAAATTATCAATTCAAACTGACGTATCTAGGATCTCCGTGATAAATAAAGGAAACTCTAATGTCTAAACAAGAAACAAACAGTTAACCAATAAATTATTAGAAAAATTATGTGATGACAAATAGTTTTATAAACACATTCAAACGAAGAGTTGGGTCTCCTACGATTTGTTTGTCCATAACATTCCGTGTTTCGGACGTGATACTTAAACTCCTTAGACCCCGACCGGGGTATGACAAATACTTAAAAAATAGAAAGTTACTGTGCTTTTGCCAATCACTCGACATTTAGAAATGAGTTTAGGGATTTTTCGCAAGAGACCTTAAAACTCAATGCCCCGTGTCACGGCAGGTGTGCCATTTAAAAGAACCCTCCCTGCACGTGCACATTTCATTGAACGCGTGTCATTTCCATCACTTAGTTTCGGTTTATACTGCTCAAATCGGACAATGTTCAGGCGGAAGCCTCCTGTGCTCATATCTCCTGATGGATATGGATAAACAAAGTTTTACAAAACCTGGCCTCATGTTAATAAAGAAACCTTATATCTCTTTCTGAGTCTGACGTCTTGGTAGTCAGTGCATGTATACGTAGAAAATATCTATCAGTAAGGCACGCTTTGTTTGTTATCACGGGTTACACGAATACGGATTTTACCTAAGAATGATATGATATATAGGTCGTCCATGATCTGATGACAGAGTGTTTATAAACACGGACGGGTTTAAAAAACCACATATAGGTGCAAGTAGCATATCGCTGTATGTATGTAATCACGCTGGCTTACAGTTTTTTCGTTACATTTACCCTAATAATAAAATAGACTGGTTGTATACTTTGTCATGAGATAGTGGACGACCAATATAAGGTAATGCTTCATCATTCAATTTTAGCACAAGAGTTTTGTACACTATAACTGATTTAATGCATAAAACGACATTAAATGTAAAATGAATGTAAAAGTACCAAATGTACAAGTAAAGTGCAGGAACCTTTTGAAGATATTTTGCCTTTGTTTACGCGATGTTCGATCTCAGTATGCAAGTATAAATGATTTTTATTAGGTAATATAGATATATTCAATTTTAAATAATAACAAACTCCTTATTGAAAATTTTCCTGTTATCTACTACATATTTGTCAACGAAAAATGCGTTAAACAGGCGTGATACTTTCTTAAGCGACTTAACATCTAAAAATGCAAAAAACTGGACAATTTTTATAATTACACAATACTGTTCTACGACGTTTTAACAGGATTTTATGATCGGCTAAACAAATTATAACGTATACATTTTTAAAAAATAAAACCATTTGACGTTTAAAACCACTTTGTCAATTGTATACTTGAAATGACATTAACCTTAAAACCGAACAATCATGCTTGGTTAACACATTTTAAAATTAGAGCTTAAATCGTTAAAATGTTAAAGTCTTTAACGATAAACAAAAAGTGCATACATTTTTAATATTTATATCTAAATTCGTTTGGGTGAATATAGTGGAGTGCGTTTTGGTCCTTTGTATTTCTCCTTTCGTCATCTTGGGAATGTTTTGAGATCCGTAGTTGTTGCCTGGGCGCTACTGGCGGGGAAGTTTGTTCCGAAGCAGCTGTGTGGTGCACCAAAATTAAAAGAGATTAATAATAATGAGAATAATAATAATATATACGGAATAGTCAATCCGTGCTTAAAATTCATAAAGATAACACTACATGGAATCTTAACTAATATAATGATACTTGTGTTTTTCACAAATTTACAACATCGTTACAGTCACCTAAATAATATACTGTTAGGTTACAGTAAAATCATAGTGCGTTTGACATTCTTTTGTAAAGTGAGTACCTATCAATATTAAAAACATTACACATTTCGTCTAATTACACAATATATAGACACATACTGAGATATTATCCAGGGGATAAAGTCTCAACAACGCTTACTAACCACCTTTAGTGGTTCTGCTGAAGGCAAACACACACACACACACACACACACAAAGAGAGAGAGAGAGAGAAAGAGAGAGATGCAAACATGTAACACAGAACTTTCACGTCTGTCAATGTTGTACGATTTAGAGACATATGCAGATTTATGTTTATTTTTAATTCAGTTTTGTGTATTTATAAAGGAGTTTTATAATGATACAACCTTTAACATATGCCACATGAACTAACACGCGCATTATTGTACATTCCCATATTATTTTGGATGCTAGAATGCTACACAATTGCTTCTGGATTGATTGTTAATACAGAGTTCCCGGAATCATCAACTCTGCCTTACTATGCCTACATGTCTCCATTTGGACAATGTGTCTTACGTTAATAAACTTGGTTCTGCTCTACTTTAGGTAAATTTTAAGCATAATATATTATTAAAGGGAGGGAATTTATTACTGACAAATTACTCCCCTTTAATTATATTTTTGTTAAAGAAAAATACACAACACACCCCTTCTTAGTAAGAATGGACAGTCTATATAACGGAAGTCCAGTCAATTTGTTGTCAGCTAACATAAGCAACTATCCACTTGAATACCTCAACAAGTGTGTATTAGTTGTATGTACTTTGTAGTGTTTCAATTGATCTTGATGGCCAAGTGGTTTAAAGCGCGAGCTGACGAATCACAGCGCCACTCAATCCCTATCTTATTTCGAATCCCTTGTTTTATCATGTAGATTATGGTGCGCCAAATGTTTTCACATAGGCGTAGGAAGGTTTTTAATATTGGGGGGCCAAACCGAAGCTATGTCTATGTCGTGCCGCAGGTACGACCTCGTGCCTATGGCACGAGGCGGGGAGAGTATGAGAGGGGTGCTAAAGCCCTCGCATAGGTGGGGGTCTGGGGGGCCTCCCCCGGAAAATTTTCAAAACTAAGTCCTGTCTAGACGCATTTCAATGTATTGTATTGTGCATCGTTTTGATAGGTTAAAATACTGTGATGGTCAAGGCAAGATTGTATAAAATAACCTAATACACAAGTTCCATAATCAATCTCTCTCATTGGAGATGATCCAGAATTTTAGAAAAGGGGCGTATAATGTGAAAGCCGAAGGCTCGAACCTTCTAGGGGGTTCGGGGGCATGCTCCCCCGGAAAATTTTGAAAAAGTGGCGCAATATCCTGCATTCTGGTGCAATCTGAGCTGAACAATATGTATTATTAGCGACAAAAGGGAGGGGGGGTACCGCTGAATCCGCCACTGGATATGGGGGTACCCCGGAGAATTTTGACGCCCTTTTACAAGTATAATGATGAAATTGATAATTGATTGGTTACCAGTTGGACATTTCCTGTTAAAGCTCTTGAGTTTTTTTCTATTTTTTTAGCATGATACAAAATTTCACACATTGACAATATATATTGCGGGGGCCTGGCCCCCCCCTTCTCTGACATTGGGGGGGCCCGGCCCCCGCTGGCCCCCCCTGCTCCTACGCCTATGTTTCAGTTCCTTTAGCACCAGTAGGGGTTTATGTTGTGTATTCGGGTTTCCTCCACAATCCAAAAATATAAATATAAATGAAAAAATATGACTGGGGAGTAAAATCATCATTAAAAGGGTTATTCTTCATGTTTTCTTATGTAAATGTGATTGATAATTGTAAAACTACTTACGATGTCATTTTATGGTCGAAGTATATAATCCTGATGCCATTTTTAATATCTGAAATCATAAAATTAAACTGACATATCTAGGATCTCGGTGACAATAAAGGAAACTCTAATGTCTAAACAAGAAGCTAACAGTTAACCAATGAATTATTAGAAAAATTATGTGATGACAAATAGTTTTATAAACACATTCAAATAAAGATTTAACAATTGATAGTTGGATCTTTATGATTTATTGGCCCATAACATTCCGTGTTTCGGGCGTGATACTTAAACTCCTTAGACCCCGACCGGTGTATGGCAAAGACTAAAAAAATAGGAAGTTACTGTTCTTTCGCCAATCACTCGACTTTAGAAATGAGTCTAGAGATTTTTCGCAAGAGACCTTAAAACTCAATGCCCCGTGTCACGGTAGGTGTTCCATTTTAAAGAATCCTCACTGCACGTGCACATTTCATTAAACGCGCCGCAAAGGCCAAGTTTTCTGTCATTTAATCCTATAGTCAATGACGTCTCGATATAAGTGGAATTTTTTTGACCGGGGAGTGCAATTCAAATTAATCAATCACGTTCTTAAACTATACACTAATCTACGAAAGCTTGTTAGTGCCATTTTGTAAAAAAGAAAAAAAATATTAAGTCGTTTAAACAAGATACTAAGTCGTTTAAACAAGATACTAAGTCGTTTAAACAAGATACTAAGTCGTTTAAACGAGATACTAAGTCGTTTAAACGAGATAATTAAGTCGTTTAAACAAGATACTAAGTCGTTTAAACGAGATACTAACTCGTTTAAACGAGATACTAACTCGTTTAAACAAGATACTAACTCGTTTAAACGAGATAATTAAGTCGTTTAAACGAGATACTAACTCGTTTAAACGAGATAATTAAGTCGTTTAAACGAGATACTAACTCGTTTAAACGAGATAATTAAGTCGTTTAAACAAGATACTAACTCGTTTAAACGAGATAATTAAGTCGTTTAAACAAGATACTAACTCGTTTAAACGAGATAATTAAGTCGTTTAAACGAGATACTAACTCGTTTAAACAAGATACTAACTCGTTTAAACGAGATAACTAAGTCGTTTAAACGAGATACTAACTCGTTTAAACAAGATACTAACTCGTTTTAACAAGATACTAACTCGTTTAAACAAGATACTAAGTCGTTTAAACGAGATAATTAAGTCGTTTAAACAAGATACTAAGTCGTTTAAACGAGATAATTTAGTCGTTTAAACAAGATACTAAGTCGTTTAAACAAGATAATACATCATGATTTTATAACGAAACAATTCCATTAGCCACCATACATTCTGTATGATATCACAGTAAAGCACGGTCAAGGAAAAAGAACGGGCATTTAGCAATTCCTAACGAAGTCCGGATTTCAGAAGACGTTGACAATTTCGACGCCAAATGAAGTCCAAAAAGTGGGGCTCCAGACAAAAAGTCTTCTTGACATTACCAAATAAAATTATTCACGAAATTTCAAAACTGTCCCTTAGCTGAACTAGTCATAGTGCAACATGACTTTAGCAACAAACAACATGCGGTTTTTATTTGTTCACGATTGATTGATTGATTGAATGAGTCAATAATATTTCACTTATATCTAGACGTCATCAGCTATAAGTAGCAGTTTTGACCTTTGCTGTGCGCTCAGAGCAATATGCAGCCAGGGTTCTTTAACGTTACACGCCTGTGATACCAGACATTGGTTTTACAGTCTCTTCCGAAGGACCCCGTGACTCCTTTCTAAATGCCGAGTGCGAAAGGATATTTGCCGACGAGTGCAGACTGTTACTTTTAGCCATTTTGTCACTAAAGGGTCCATATTGTGTTCACATGCGTGTTGCTTAACATCGTCTTAGATATCTTGTTGCTCTCCGAAAAAGAGATCAAGTTTAATCATCTCCAAAGATCAATGATATAAGAGCAGGTTCGTATAACCTTGAGGTATACGAGTGTGTATTGCAGCCTGTCTTGTACTAGCGGGCACTGTGGGACCCCTATTTTGAGGAACTGCAACAAATGTAGTAACTGTCACAAATAGAACAAAATAGTGTCACATATGTAGTAACAAACCACAAATGTAGTATTTGGTCACAAATGTAGTAAATGTTGGTCACAAATGTACACTCATGACAACTTTAAAGTGCTAGCTCACTGAGTCAGTATGCCGCTGACAAGCATGCCTCTCCCCATTATCATTATTCTGGTTGAACCCCATAGTCGATTCTCTATCTCGTGAAGAAAGTCGTATCTCAAAGATTCGGTCTTATACATTGTACATGAACCGAAAGGGATTGAAACTCTCACAACCTTCCGCTCTCGAGTCAGACGCTCCAATACGAAGCCACCGAGGCGGTCAATGAAGTGACAGTGATTGTGTTAAAATGATGAATTTTTGTAAACTTGTCATAAGTTTACATTATTAAAAATATTGATAATTTAACAAAGTGTAAAGTATTAGGAAAAATGTAAGATCTCAATAAAAAGTATCCGCCCTTTCCCAAATTGAAAAATGCACTCCAGTTTTTCCACATTCAAAAATGTACTTCAATTTCAATCCTTAAATAGAATTAAACTTCAGAAGTTTGAAAATGTTTCGAGCGTTGTTGAACCGCAGATGTCGCACGTACGCACGTACGAATACGTCACACGTGTGAAAGATTTGTACGAATTCTTCACACACGTGTGACAAATACGTACGGATACGAGAGGAGATCAAAAAGTTCATAGAACGGGGTATATATTGCTGCAACAAACCATACATTTTATTATTATTTTTCAATATAGTCCCCATTTACCCCAATGCACTTAGCCCACTTTTCTTTCAGACTGTCTATACCTTTGAAATAAAAGTCTTCGGTTTGGTCCTGAAACTATGCCTCTGTGAGAGCCTTAAGTCCATCATCATCAGCAAATCTGATTCCCCGTAAATGGGATTTCAAATTTCTAAATAGGAAATAATCGCTGGGTGCCAAATCGGGATTGTAGGTGGGTTATTAAGTTGTTCGAACTTACATTCACGAATCTCTGCTTGTGCAAGCCTTGACTTGTGCACAGGATCATTGTCGTGAAGAAGCAATACCCCTCGGCTCAACTTTCTCCTCCTTTTCAATTTAATAGCAGCATTCAGCTGATTCATTAGATCAGCATATTAAGCCCCAGTGATAGAGATTCCAGCAGGTTTGTAATTTATTAACAGAACACCTAAGAATCCCAAAACACAGTGGCCATGACTTTGCCAGCTGATGGTTTGGTTTTGAATTTCTTTGGTGGGATTGAGCCAGGGTGCTTTCATTGCATGGACTCTTTTTTTTTGGTTTCTGAGTCCCAATGATGAATCCATGTTTCATCACCAGTTACTAAACGTAAATGGAAGCTCTCCGGGTTATCAAGCTCCCGACTTGACTGGAGTCTTTTGAAGCGATCCTTCACATTAATTATGGGGACCCATCTTGCAGATACTTTGACATCCCAAGATGCTCGTGGATAACAGTGTATACACTTCCATGTGAAATGTCACACTCCCTAGCTATGTCATCAATCCTAATTCGACGATCATTCATGATGAGGGTCTCCACAGACGTGACAATTTACTTTGTGATGACATCAGCTGGCCGACCTGACCGTGGGTCATCTTTCAGTGTAAATTCAGCTGACTATTTATTTATTACTGCCCTAAACTCAACATTTTGATTTTCCATTATTGCTTGATGGTCACCAACTTTGAATGCTTTTGAGAATTACGCAAATATATTGAGACAAATAAGCTTGATATGTTTAAAATGGTGGAATGTTGTGTGTTACACTTGGCTGAATACGCTGTTCCTTTCCCTCGTATGTTCGTGCCCCCTCGTATACCTAAACCCCACACTGCATACATAATGATATCAATACAAAGGAAAATTAGGTCAAGAATATTTCACTTATATTGCGACGTCACCAGCTATTGGTCATCTGGTAGTAATGTTTACCATTGCAGGGTGCTTAAGACAATGCACAGAGAATGTGTTTAATGACATGCCCCGCCTGCCGTGACACGGGTCATCTGTTTTTTAGGTCTCCTTCGGTTTTTAAGGTCTACTCCGCCACCGTAATTTTTGATTTATACATTCCGAGTGCATGGCAAAGGAACAGCCACTAAACATTTTCAAGTCTTGGTCAGACACCGTTAGAGGACTTGTATGCACTTTACCGCGAAAACATATAAACACCAGCTAGCACTGTAACCTTGTATACCCGAGATAACAATCCAGGTCTTGCACACAAGTTTTCGTTATCAGGAGTTACGTTCCATACAGCTACAGTACAATCACTTTATTTTATGATAATAAACAAAACTCAAAGTCGTCTTGCTATCCGTGCAATTTCATTGTGAAGAGAATGCTGGTACAAAGCATTTTATAACCCCTTCTTTATGTCATCAACACTATATGCGACGGACACACGGAACAGTGTACGGACGAACGGACGGACGGGAAATCAAATCGAATTATTTAACCTTTGTGTCAAACAGGTATCAAAATTATGAAATTGGAAGCATATGATGTTTGTGACCTTTACATTAGACCTAGTGACACCCAACATCACATTTCACTTTGTGGCATCGTAACCCTCTGTGACCCTGACCTTAGTATCTTGTTTAAACGACTTAGTATTTTGTTTAAACGACTTAGTATCTCGTTTAAACGAGTTAATTATCTCGTTTAAACGACTTAGTATCTTGTTTAAACGACTTAGTATCTTGTTTAAACGACTTAGTATCTCGTTTAAACGAGTTAATTATCTTGTTTAAACGAGTTAATTATCTCGTTTAAACGACTTAGTATCTTGTTTAAACGACTTAGTATCTCGTTTAAACGAGTTAATTATCTCGTTTAAACGAGTTAATTATCTCGTTTAAACGACTTAGTATCTTGTTTAAACGACTTAGTATCTTGTTTAAACGAGTTAATTATCTCGTTTAAACGAGTTAATTATCTCGTTTAAACGACTTAGTATCTTGTTTAAACGAGTTAATTATCTCGTTTAAACGACTTAGTATCTTGTTTAAACGAGTTAGTATCTCGTTTAAACGACTTAATTATCTCGTTTAAACGAGTTAAGTATCTCGTTTAAACGACTTAGTATCTCGTTTAAACGACTTAATTATCTCGTTTAAACGAGTTAGTATCTTGTTTAAACGAGTTAGTATCTTGTTTAAACGAGTTAGTATCTCGTTTAAACGACTTAATTATCTCGTTTAAACGAGTTAGTATCTTGTTTAAACGAGTTAGTATCTCGTTTAAACGACTTAATTATCTCGTTTAAACGAGTTAAGTATCTCGTTTAAACGACTTAGTATCTCGTTTAAACGACTTAATTATCTCGTTTAAACGAGTTAGTATCTTGTTTAAACGAGTTAGTATCTTGTTTAAACGAGTTAGTATCTCGTTTAAACGACTTAATTATCTAGTTTAAACGAGTTAGTATCTTGTTTAAACGAGTTAGTATCTCGTTTAAACGACTTAATTATCTCGTTTAAACGAGTTAGTATCTCGTTTAAACGACTTAGTGTCTTGTTTAAACGAGTTAGTATCTCGTTTAAACGACTTAGTATCTTGTTTAAACGACTTAGTATCTTGTTTAAACGACTTAATATTTTTTTTTCCTTTTTCACAAAATGGCACTAATAAGCTTTCGTACTAATCAATACTTTTGGATAGTAAATGCAAAGATAATTTAGCATGAAATTCAATGAAAAAGGTACATATCTTTTTGCCGAAACAATAGATTGGGCAATAACTGTAAATTTATAGCATGTTTCTCGTCTATATATGAGTCGTTAGTGGTCATGAGAGTCTGAATGATCACGCCTGGTTAATGCATTTTTACGTCATACTAAATGTTATGAGACATATTTTTTTCTATACTAGTATTGCGACACCTTAAGGGGTTTCGCGGGAAAGAATGGAACAATCTAGAGGGTTCCCATTGTATTCCAATGCACATGCCTGTACAAAAAGTTTAAAGTTTTCCAGATAATTCACAATTTACATATTTTTTGTATCTATGACCTTGACCTATGAACTCATGACCTTCATTTACATCTCAAAATGAACATTGTACAAATACCTACAATACAATATACATGCCTATATACAAATGTATGTATAAAAAAATTGATAATTTCAGATAATTAACCATTTCGATTTTCTGTTGTATCTATGACCTTGACCTTTGAACTCACGAATTTCATTTACAATACATATAAAAATGACACATTGTCTACATGGGTTGTCCAGGTTAGGTTGGTACTCGTACAGTACTTGCCTGTCAAAACTGACAAATGTTTATAATAGACCTGGTGACGTCTTGATATAAGTGAAATATTCTGGACTAGGAAAAACTCATTCAATCGATTGATTAAGGTGTGGGGTTTGTGCTCAACAAGTGACCCGGTAGCTCATTGGCAAAGATTTCTGTTAGTATGGGAAGGTCCCAGATTCAAAGTACATGTATAGGTTTTCCATGTGCATTTGTCTCAGAGTCTCTTTTCTGTTGCATAGGTATCAACTACTAAGCAACCATTACCCCATTAATGCCATGTTGGTTTAATAGATCTTAGTGTAAGAAAGTTTGTTGGTTTGCTCTCCAAAAGTCTGTGGTTTTCTCTTGGCGCTCCAGTTTCCTCCACCATTTACGATATAACTGCCTTGATATAAGTGAAAATACTCTTGACTTTAGTAAGAAAAAACATTTAAATTATACTGGCATGTATCTAGACGATCAGTTCGGGAATGGTGGAATGGATTAAACAGTTTTACACCCAAGTCAAGATTCTTTCACTTATATTGAGATGGTCAGTTCTGAGATGACGGGAGTCTAGAAATAATGTTTTACTTCCCAAACAAGATTTTTTCATATTTTTTCTATAAAAATCATATTAAGATTTATTGCAACTTTAAACACTCTAATTCAAATGCTGCTAGAAATCAATATACGACGCTCATATATAAGAGTTTACTCTTGTTCCGGGATCCTCTTTATATTATTTATTTGTAAATTGTACTTGAACATAAATAAAATATTGGTTAAACTAAATATACGACGCTCATGAACCAAAATATCGATTATTCGCGCGTCATTTTCATCATTTAGTTTTGGTTTACGATATTTAAGATATGAGGAATTTACTGAAACAAATGCAAAAAAGTGCAAAATTTTACACATTATCTTGGTTTAGGCGATGGTTATACGTTGAAACTATAAAATCTAAATATCAGTAACTGATCATGATATTAAGATTATTTGCACCTATAAGTGAAGTATGGCACACAGGGATACTAAATATGTATGAGTAGGTATTTACAACTTTTAGTCTAAATGCCCGAAATATTGTGTTGAAAATCAGGTACTGGATTTGTAAAAAGCCACAAAAAATAGCGGGGATTAAGGGGTTAAAGAAAGAAAAAATCTTATAATCTCTACGGACTTTTTCTTTTGCATCAAATGATCCTTAGCTTGTGTCAGTTGATTGTTAAATTTAGTTTTTTCGGTTGTTACTTTTTAGTTTTTTAGAGTTTTGCCGGAGAAGACAGGAAATAGTAATCAGTGATATTAACAACTTTAAAGATTTTTTGTTTGTTTTTAATGTTTTAAACCCTTGTATATTTTTACATATTTAGATCCATTGTAACAATTTAATTAATCAATGAAAGTCCCAAAATGTCAATTATTGGCGTCATTGTATCACCTTGTTTCGGTTTACACAGTTAAAAAAAGGACCAGGTTCTGACGAAAATCCTCCATTGCTGTCTTAGTTATATGCCACTGCGGAAGCTCAGTTGGCATAATCAGTGATATTAACAACTTTAAAGATTTTTTGTTTGTTTTTAATGTTTTAAACCCTTGTATATTTTTACCTATTTAGATCCATTGTAACAATTTAATTAATCAATGAAAGTCCCAAAATGTCAATTATTGGCGTCATTGTATCACCTTGTTTCGGTTTACACAGTTAAAAAAAGGACCAGGTTCTGACGAAAATCCTCCATTGCTGTCTTAGTTATATGCCACTGCGGAAGCTCAGTTGGCAGAGTGCTAGCACCGTAAGTGAGTTCGATCCCCTGCCGGGTCAGACCCAAGACTTGAAATGGATAGTGGCTGTTCTTTCGCCAAGCATTCGGCATTACGAAATGAAAGGCATGGTTCTTTCGGATGGGAACTTAAAATAAACGAGGTTCCATGTCACGGTAGGCGTAGCACGATAACGAACCCTGCTGTATAATGCCATCAGCGCAACGTCTATAGCTGGCGACGTCTCGATATAAGTGAATAAGTCATAACTGGGATGTTAAACACCATTACTCAACTCAACTCTTAGAATTATAAATTTGAATAACCTAAAAATAATAAAACCCCTAAGCAATGTTTGAAATAGATTCTCTCTCATTTTCTTACCAAATCAGACGTTTTTGGTAGTTTGCAACCGCGGGTGATATCAAAAAAGGATTTTACTTAAGGATAAGCATTTATGCATCACTTCTCAGTTTAACTTTCTCAAGTAATAATTAAGTCAGGTTCTAGTAAGCGTTTGTATTAATTTCCTCTACACACGACACATGTATCTTAGAGCTTTGTATGCCATAAGGGGGTAAAAAGGTTCAACAAGAACAGAAAGTTGATGTTATTTTCTTATACAAAACTGTTTTAGAGCTAACATACCGCTAGATGTGTAGAATAGTAAAAAATCATATATCTGAAATCATTTTCAGAAGTATTTGAAATATGCAATTTAGGTCCTCAACGGCAAAGCAGTTATTGCGAGGACTGAATAAAAATAAAGTTCATCTGTCAACAAAGAATAGAATATCCTAGAGCATTCGGTCCAGAGTGTGTTGAAGGGTTTATTTTTTTAATTTATTTATTTATTTATTTTTTTTGAAAAATTCATCTAAAATACATGTACAAGTAGTAGTAGTGATATTTATATTTTAAGGTCACAAGCGATACGAAATAGAAGTTAAATTATAAAAAGAGTATGGTCACTCAATACCGTTCTATATGAATTAAGGCGAATATTGTTAAATGTAAACAATACTGTAGGCTACTATACAATTAAATAAGTCTCAAAAAAAGTTACAGGATACAGAAGCTTAGCATTTATAGTTAACACTAATTAATACTTTAGAAAGTGTCAGGCCTTAGTACCGCATTTTAGAAGGTAAGTAAATCGTAATATACTTCGGCCATAAATCGTCAGGTTATCCTAAAACATGTGCTAGACTATTTTTTGTCCATTGATTGGTAAATTTATGTATTCGAAAAGGACCTAATAATGATGATTATAAAATGCTTAATTTCAATGATGTTTCAAAACATGATTACAAAGTTATATTTTCCTAGAAACAATTCCATAACGGGTTATTTTTATGCAATGGAGCTTTCAAGTTGACCGGCGAGATAGCCTCCATCAATAAAATAAAATATGGTGAACTTCAAAGAAGTTGTCAGTAATTTGTCATCACAATACTTTAGAGCTTATATAAAACCGACCAGATTAAATTCAAACGTACAAGTTATTCCGCTTGTCGCAGTTTAACGGTACACTCCTGCATAATTAGATAAACTATTTCAAGACACGCCACAAAATGATGATTGTTCCTTATGTTACACTTACAGTAATGGTGTGATGGGACAGAAAGGAACAGCAGAAACAGGTAATAATTTTAGAATTTTGCTGCCTAAGTCCAACAAATTTACAGACAGAATGGAGTTTGCTCCCAATAAATGGAGACAAACACATACATTTCTGGTAAGAACTGACTGATCACTTCAGTAGAAAACCGTTCTATTATACTTGATTTTCTGATAACGGGTGAGCAAATTGTTTTTTGTAATATCGTAATGTTAGCAAAAAATTAGAATTTTAATTTTAAAAAATCGTTTAAGGCTGCTTTGGTGCTAACCCACAAACTTCCGCTCTCATGCATGTCTATTATCTGACGAATTGACACCGGGTAACACTACAGCTAAAAAAATGGTTGGGAAACAAAAATTCAAGCATTGCTTATCTAAAGTAACAAACGGTTGTCATGAAGAATGTCAGATGGTAATCATGGAGACAATTTGAATGGAAAAGAGACTGGCTTCACGTTACAAATTATTGTTAAAATTCTGCGATACTATAAATCAGTGCGCTATTACTCAAACAGTCGACATCAGTGCGCTATCACTCAAACAGTCGACATCAGTGCGCTATCACTCAAACAATCGACATCAGTGCGCTATCACTCAAACAGTCGACATCAATGCGCTATCACTCAAACAGTCGACATCAGTACGCTATCACTCAAACAGTCGGCATCAGTGTGCTATCACTCAAACAGTCGGCATCAGTACTAGTGAGCTATCACTCAAACAGTCGACATCAGTCGGCATCAGTGCGCTATCACTCAAACAGTCGGCATCAGTGTGCTATCACTCAAACAGTCGGCATCAGTGCGCTATCACTCAAACAGTCGGCATCAGTGCGCTATCACTCAAACAGTGAGCATCAGTGCGCTATCACTCAAACAGTGGGCATCAGTGCGCTATCATTCAAACAGTCGACATCAGACGGCATCAGTGCGCTATCACTCAAACAGTCGACATCAGTGCACTATCACTCAAACAGTCGGCATCAGTGCGCTATCACTAAAACAGTCGACATCAGTGCGCTATCACTCAAACAGTCGGCATCAGTGCGCTATCACTCAAACAGTCGGCATCAGTGCGCTTTCACTCAAACAGTCGGCATCAGTTCGCTATCACTCAAACAGTCGGCATCAGTGCGCTTTCACTCAAACAGTCGGCATCAGTGCGCTATCACTCAAACAGTCGACATCAGTGCGCTTTCACTCAAACAGTCGGCATCAGTGCGCAGTGCGCTATCACTCAAACAGTCGGCATTAGTGCGCTATCACTCAAACAGTCGACATCAGTGCGCTATCACTCAAACAGTCGGCATCAGTGCGCTATCACTCAAACAGTCGACATCAGTGCGCTATCACTCAAACAGTCGACATCAGTGCGCTATCACTCAAACAGTCGGCATCAGTGCGCTATCACTCAAACAGTCGACATCAGTGCGCTATCACTCAAACAGTCGGCATCAGTGCGCTATCACTCAAACAGTCGACATCAGTGCGCTATCACTCAAACAGTCGGCATCAGTGCGCTTTCACTCAAACAGTCGGCATCAGTGCGCAGTGCGCTATCACTCAAACAGTCGGCATTAGTGCGCTATCACTCAAACAGTCGACATCAGTGCGCTATCACTCAAACAGTCGACATCAGTGCGCTATCACTCAAACAGTCGACATCAGTGCGCTATGACTCAAACAGTCGGCATCAGTGCGCTATCACTCAAACAGTCGACATCAGTGCGCTATGACTCAAACAGTCGGCATCAGTGCGCTATCACTCAAACAGTCGACATCAGTGCGCTATCACTCAAACAGTCAACATTAGTTCGCTATGGTATAAAACAGATCAGAGATTATTGCCACCTACGCACCACTTGTGCCTTGATTAATCCTTCAAATATCAAACGGCTGATAAATGACTATAATATAATGTCAAGTTTTGTACTGACTATTATATGTGGGTGAAGGGCTTTCAGATTTGTACAAATGAAAGGAGTAATGTACTATCTGGACCCAATAAGAGAGGAAATGTTTTTAAAAATCGTCTCCTCTAGAAATGAAAGAAATATAGCTTAGATATAGGCATGTTAATTGAAAAATTGTTGGTATTGGCCAATTGATGAAGGACCTTGGTTGAAAGGTCAATGTTACAGATACAAATGAATACCGAAATGGTTTATTATCTTGAAAATTATGAACTTCTGCATGAGATATTACATACCATCAAGTGAGCATAAAGGCCCTAAAGCCTCTCTCTATCTCATATTTTTGTCCCCCGCCGCAACGCAGAGCGGGGACATAGAAATGCCGGGCGTCCGTCCGTCCGTGTGTCCGTGCGTCCGTCCGTCACACTTTTTTGTAAACGCTCTCATGCCTACAAATTTTGACGGATTTACATGAAATTTATACCAAATGTTTATACCACTAATACCTTGGTCAAGTTCGAAAATCAGTCTTGGTCAATACTTTTTGTTGGAGTTATGGGACTTTGACCACAATAATGACTCTGTTTTATCCAAAAATTGACATTGTAAGCGCTCTCATGCCTACAAATTTTGACGGATTTACATGAAATTTATATCAGAATATGAAACTTGAATATGATTTTTAAACAAAAACTGTACAGTGATATTGTCTCGTACATTTTAGATAAACTTATATATGTTAATAGGTATTTGTTTGATTTTAGATTGTAGTATTTTGGATATATTTGCGACAGGAAAAATAGAAAAAAGATGGGTGGTGGGGGTAAAAAAATGTTCCTCCCGACCTCCCCACACATTTAATTCTGGAACAGCCCTGAATGTTTGAAAATATTGCAATTTCATATATATATATATTATATATATATATATATATTATATATATATATATATATATATATATTATATAGTATATATATATATACAGTATACTAGTATACTGCTTGACCGGCGGGGGACCCAGGAATTCTATTCTTGTTTGTATTTGTATGGGTAAAAAATATAAAGCTTAAAGTAAGTTTAATAAAAGAATTTATAAATAACTTACAGGGAATACAATACATAATATCTATCGATTAAAAACATAAATGAAAAAATATAAAAGCATCACAAATACGATACACGGATAAATTGAACCGATACCAATGATTCACAAAGAATTGCCTTCAAATGATACCTTCAATCGATAAAGACGTTTTAACACAAAAATTAATTGATGACATCTTTTTAATATTGTTTCGATTTTTAAAATTCTTTTACATTGTGAAAAATTAGGAGTTCATATTTTTTCATACACTATGACTGCAATGACGTCATAAAAATTAATACTGAATGAAATAGTATCTGCAGAATTGCGCATGGAATTTCTGAGTGACGTACAGTATTACGAGCTCGGTGGTTTTCAGTCACTTTCTTTAACCAAGTAAAATGTTTTGAATTATAATGATTTTTTTCACTTCAGTAAAAGTTCTGTCTCAATAGTTCAATATATTTTACATGTTTCAAATGTAGCCATTGACTTTTTGAGGTATCATCATTGACTGTCATTTCGAATGATAAAGCTTTGTTCTGCTATTCTAAGGCATAATGTTTCTTAATATCATTATTTCTATAATAATCACAATGTGGAAACTGAAGTTTAGCCAAACTGTACGGTTGTCTGAGTAGCTCTGTTTTCTGAAGCGAGAAACGAATGAAAATGGACATGGCTGAAACGGTTGGCAAGTGCGTTTTAACCAACATTACAGTAGCCAAAGCCGCTGGCGTAGGGATTCATTAAAATTTGTGAACTTGCAAAAGTGAGATAAAATTGGGCAAAAAATAGCGAACCTTTGGACGAGGCAAAATCGGGAATTGTGTTCAATATATCATCGGATGTTATAAACAGGGCTATAACATAAAAAAATCGGTATACATGAAACTCGTCTGTAACTATTTTTTACAATTCCGGTTACATTTAAATATCTTAATTCAGTGATAAAAACGAGTCACTGACTAAAATTTAACTTGAAATTTATTCTTCACAAGATTCCTTCCCATTTATCGCAACGCGCGTGCACCAGAATGATTTTTGTATCAAAAGAAAAATCTTTTTGCAATGCACAATTTGATATATAATTCATCAAATAATTTTCTTTGCACAAAAAGTGTCCAAGTTTTAAAGGTAAAAAAAATCGCCGTCAGTCCGGATTCTTGGGTACGGGTCGGGTCCATTTTTCGTGTAACTTGACCTATAAATTTTGTAAGTATTGCTTCCTAGCTGTGTTCTATATTTAGTTTGGACACACAGAAAGATGCAGAATGGCATTTACGATTGAAATAAAGTAAGTTTATGTTACAATTATCATCTTTTTCGTCAGACTTCTCATAGAATTTGCCGGATTTTAGGGCCTACTTTCAGTCTCCATGTTAAAACTCGGCAATATGCCGCTTCGACCGTTCATTTCACAAACTAAAAATCCATACGAAAACCACATGCGCAAAATCTATGTTGATTGACCACGTACGGTGTATTATAAGTGTTAGTTGAATTGTGGAATTAATGGCAATAGATAAATCCGTTTATTTAGGATATGCGATTTGGGCCTCAGAGGCTTTCAGAAGGCCCTTCACTTCTCAACTGTGGCAACCTTTGCCTTGTGATTTTCAATCAGCTGACATTAACCACCTGGTCACTAAATCAGTAAAGTTGAGAGTGAATTATTCTTTCATATTAAGCTGGCAAAGACAGAGAGAGCATTTACTTTTACTTTGAAAACATACCCTGTACAAACACTAGCCTAACAAGTATACGTACATGGTATAAACTTTGGCTTGGCCACTGTCACATGCCTATACATTTTCACTCTAGATTGGCCCCAACCCATGTTAAATTTCCTGCAGGTAAATGCAATAATTTGATTTAACAAAGACTTTAATATAACCATGAAGGTTTTGCTTAAACTATTAATGCTAGATAAGCTTTTGTCAAGTAAACCAGCACTTGAAAGTGAAGGTATATACTCTATTCCAAAATTTAAATGTCTGGAAAATTTATACTGTCCCTAATTTAGTCAATTTGATTAAAATTTAAATTTTGATTTGCCAGTAAACTATTTATGTTTAAATACAACAAGAAATGATAAATTTGTTAAATATTTTAGCAAGAATATATAATATTATTTGTTAATTTTGGTGTTGTCTAGTGTTTATATTTCAGACAGACTGAAATAATGTGTCTTTCATGGCCTAATAAAGGTTTTCTTCTAGCTAAAATACTAATTCTCAGTTCCAGGAGAAATTTCTGTGACTTTTTGAAGACAGTTACAACACTCAATACAATACTGAGATATTGGCTAAAACATCAAGGAACATAGCCATTTGAGTCAAATACGTGTATATTCACATGTGTTTACTTGAGCTTTCACTACAAAATGGAAAATATGCAGCTGAAAAGCTTACACTTGTAACATTCAAGTTCAATCAACCAGCAACAAACCATAAAAACCACTGAAAAGTGAAAAACAAGAGGCAATGTCACTTAAATTGCCAGTTTGAGACCACTGATTATAAAATTACCAAAAGCCATGTAAGATTAGGTTAGTGATTGCACTCCTAATAAACTAAGAAGTCAACAAACACATATTCAACTTGTCACATTTCACAATGCCCAATTCCCTTTGTTTTAAGTTTGCAGATAAAAGTAGAATGTGCATTTGCATATGGTATTCAAACTAACAATTGAGAAAAATAATTTCTAAACCCAAAACTGAAACAGTATATGACTGGCTAGTTAAATCTAAAATTTAAAATGCAATCAATAATAAATTAAATCTGTTTACTAAAATGCTACTTATGGATATATAGCCAGTTTTCAAAACCCATATTTTCAAATGGCATAGACTGCATACTCTATCATTGCTTCAAGACTGAAAGGGAGAGACATCATATGCTTACCACATATCATAAAAATAATTAAACTTCCAATTGAAAAGTCCAAGGTAAAACAATCTTTTTCTCCTCAAGTATTGTTTTTGAAAATTTTGCAAAGGGATGGTGACACTGATGTTGACTTTTGAAACAGCTTCATACATGTGCAATGTGTGTATATAATATATTTTTACTGAAAAAATGGTCACACACCTAATATACACACATGGGCAACCAATGCAATAAGACAACAGATGTACTTGTTTCAATGTTTCTATAGCTAGGTCTGTTTATGCCCATTTCTGCCTGCACATTTTAAATATGTTAATACTTGATTTTGGTTATGGCAAGCAAAAACGACATCATGTCATTCATCAAACCTGAAATCTGGTATACAGTATAACCTTTGTATAAAAACACCCAGGGGACTAAGCAAAAGTGGTAGACTTTATATATTATATAGAGGGTCACCTTAAACATGTATTGTTGATACTGGTAAACAAATGAGTGAAAATAATACATCTAAAATACCTTTTTATAGATTTCGTTAAAATTATTTTATTATTTTTTAAAAATAATTATTTAGAATTAATTATAGAAAAAATCTTAATGGACTGTACATCTGATTACATGGTTAGTGTTGATCTATCAGTATACACTTGGCGTATGTCCTTGTTTCTTAAGAAGCAGAGTGTCACTAATTAAAACAAAAGGTATAGTAAACATATTACCACTATATAACAAAGACTAGTTAATCCAATATTCTAAATTGGCTACAAGCAAGTAATTTGCTTTATGCTAATATAGTTATTATTATAATAACAAATACTAGTTATACCTTCTGATCTAATGACTTCAGTCATTGACATGAGAATAAGGACTTCACTTTATTCCTCAATTTTTTACTTATTATAACTCAACTATACATTTTGCAACAAAAATCTATATATTAATTAAATATTTATAATCTTAATGCATTAAGAATATATGAATTACAATGTACTTGGTTAATTTTTTGCTAAAATTATAAAAAAAATTAAAATAAAGTTGATTGAAAAAGTGGTCTTTATACACAAGTTGAGTAGTCATTTGGGACTGTAAAGGGTGGTCTATATTCACATTAGACAGGTGGAATATATATATGGAAGGCCATTATATAGTAAAATCCATTGGGGATACTTCATACTGGTTGCTATAGACAGGTGGTCTTTATAGCAGGTTATACTGTTTTGCAAAATTTATTTTAAAACAAATTTGTTATTTACTCTGAATTAGGATAGTGGTTATTTATTACAATATTTATGTGAACATTCAGTTGACATATATGTATGCAAGTTATTTAAAGATTCAGTCTATGTCCATTATGGATAAATGACTCCTTGGAGAATATAATGGTTGCATTGATTGTTAAGGTAATCTTATGACTTATGGTGTTTCAAAATATGCTCTACTGAACATCTCTCTCTCTCTCTCTCTCTCTCTCTCTCTCTCTCTCTCTCTCTCTCTCTCTCTCTCTCACACACACACACACACACACACACACACACACACAGAGAAGAGAGAGTGCGAAAATGCAATAAAAGAGAGACAACTCTTGATAGCGTATGCATACAAGGTTTGACATGTAGGTAACCGATCAGTGTTTAGATTATATTACTTTTTATTTAAAACTTTCGAAACATGGTGATTTGAACATGTGACTTAATGATTCTCCAAACCGGTATCGCGTGAATATAATTTAAACACGTTGCAATGTCATTTCCAACTTGACATTGGTACACCGATCATCGCGGGGCAGCCATATTGGTTTACATTGACAACCAAATGTACCATCCAGATTTTCGCTGTTTTAAGATATTTACACCTGATGCACCAGAAAGATTTTAGGTTGAATTTAATTTTGGATGTGTTATTGTATGTTTTACAAAATATCGAGTGATAATTTTCTTAACACAATAAATGTCCAAGTTTTAAAGATTGACAAACAATTCCTAGGGTTTCTGTTGCGACATCAGTTGGCGTCAAGTAATCGAATATTTTTTGTGAATAATAATGTTTTATATCAAATTTAAACCTAAATTCTAAAATATTGGTTATTCCGGCATATAATTCACTGGGCACGGTGTTGATCGAACTATATTTTATAATGTTTTATCGTTAGTTTAAACACGGGGGACTTTTTAAGCCATCATACACTTGTCAAAAAGTAATCCCAATTTTCAAAACGGCGGAAGGATAAAAAATTGTAAAACCGAAACACAATTCTCGGAAAAAGCCGGGTTGGCGTTCCTACTGTCCGTGTAGCTCTGTTTCCTGAAGCGAGAAACGAATGAAAATAAACATGGCTAAAACGGCTGGCGAGAACTTCTTAGCCAACATTAAGCATACACTGTAATATCTTGAACAAACTTTTATGGAGGAAATTCACTTTAAATTATACACCATATCAAGAAATCGCTATCATATATACCTGCATATATTCGACAATAACGATACTCGAACACAAGAGAAATCAACAAAACAGCCCGAGTGGTCGCGGAAAACGCATAAATTCTCCGGTATGTTGTATTTTCTATTAAACAAACAATACTCAGGACAACATATAGCATAAACAATATACATTTATTAAGAAGCCACCACGCTCGTTTATATAATTAGACGGTTATCACTAAAAATAAGTTTTCTTTGCACCTTGGAAATTGTTTACTGTACAGGTAACTTGGATAATACTGTACAGGTATTTCTCTGTCCAGATAGCTCAAAGTTAAAACAAAATAATTCAATGTTTATTTCACTATTGATTGTTATTTTTGCACCTAGTTGCTGAGTATTTTAATACTGTATATTTATTTTAACTTTATACAGTGCTTACGGCAGTAGCGGATCATTTTTTAGAATAAAGATTAAAAGCATAAAGTTAATTTTGTTTCCATATCATTACGAGAGACCAATAAAACTCGGATATATTTCTGTAAAGCTGGTGGTTTTACTTAATTCTACGTTTCATTTGTGTTGATAAACGTCCTATTTTATAAATTCTCGGCGAATGTCACAAGCGTCTCAGCGACATAGATGTGATTACCAGAACCTAACTTTCGATTTGACCAACGTGTTCAATACTTTCAAAGGTAATTTGAAATTATTACAATAGCTCTTTACACTCATTAACATGTCTTCTTTCACGACATAAACCTTTATTGAGCTTTACAGTTCATGACAATAAAAAATAAACCAGTTTATGCAGGGTGCAATTACGACAATAACGGATCAGCTGCTGTTTACAGGGGACCTCTCAAAAGGCTAAGAAAATATGGCACGTACCCATGGGGCTGTCTGGTGCTTTCAGAAAAATAATAGATTCTGGTGGGTTCAGTTATCATGGTTATGCAGAGGCTATCGGAGAACCAGTGCCTAGCTTCCCTCCATGGCCAGTACCCCATGAGAAAGATTGGGGCATATATTTATCATATGATAAGACCAGATCAATGGGCATTTTAAAGAAGCCATAATTGTCATGCTTGAAGGATAATGTGTATGAGATTAGAATATATTGAATAAATACATTAATATCCAACCCTATATTTTGTGTTTAAGACAATTAAAGTTTTATTCCGTTCTATATTTTTGTCTGGTAACAATTTTGGACCTATGATGTACAGTGTACAATACCAATAAGTATCATTGTATGCATATACTGTTCCTTTCAAAATAAAATCTTCATGGACAAGAGTATGTCATAATATTTATGACTTTTAAGGTACAATTATTTTATTTTATTTCTTTCGCCATTTACTGCTTTTATAATTCAGTATTCAAGATTATGTTGATTGACTTAATTTATCAGGGACATTGCGATGATTTGTTTTTTGTTATTTATTTTAATCACGACATTTGTTGATATTACGATTATAACTCTTTAAAATTGTTTCATGATTAGTATTTTTGCAATTGAATGATGGAAACTCAAACTAATCATGTTTTGAGTTGATCCCCTATCGTTTTCTTGACACTAGGTGGCGCGATCCGCTACTCACAAATTGATTCGTTACTGACGTAAATACATGGGATACAAAACGCGTAGATTGCCCATACTTATAGTCGGACGATTTTTAGCATCTAATGATAAATTGAAAGAGTGGGAAAATGTCAATTGATAGTACCGAAAAATACAATTGGCAGCGATGTTTTTCTCGGAGAGCAGTGAAAATTGCACTAATGATCCTCTACTGCCGTAAGCCCTGTATGTTAACGAAAAGCAAATATAGTCCAGTCAATTTACAGTTTGATTTTTTAACTAATTGCAACAGGAAATATTTTGTAACTAATATCACAAAATCTCTATGGGAAAAATCTACAAAAATCTGATAGAGGAAAGCAGTTTTAATTTTTTACGGGATGGGGTCTATAGACAATGGTCATAACTCTGGTTAAACCGGTGGGACTTTAGTCTCATTATCTATTTTTATATTTTGCTATTTGAACAAAACGTAAAGCAATAATTTTTTTAAAATATCTTTTAAATGAGGAACCTCACTCATGACATATCCTAGTGTAACATCAGAAAAGCATGCAGCCTAATAAATCGGTTTTTTAAAGTTTTTCTCCAATCATATAAACACTGTAACAAGTCACAATTCCTTTTTAACATTCATAGCTCGCTAACTGTCTGCATTGTGGTATTAAATACTACACGGATATAGAGAAAATAAAGAACATCGTGAATTAATGAAAATCCCGCTCTTATTTACCGTGTTCAACAAACGAATAAATGTCTTAGGCTTAATGTTTTCATAAACGTATTAAATAAATAACTACATTAATTTAATGAGATCCATGTCCGTATGAAAAATCGCAGGACAGTTCATAACAACAATAATTACAGATAATTCCACTTAGGTTTGACCCAACTGTTTTCGTTCGTCGCTTCAGAAAACAGAGCTACCGGCGACTGTATAGTTTGACTAAACTTCCATTCCCACACTGTGATAATTGTTACTTTATAGTTACTAGGGATACAAAAATTCAAATCGATTAAGTAATCTATACAGATAATAAAAATAAACATATAAACCAGCAAGAAACACAAACACAACACTCCTAGTTTGCAAGTTTGCCAATTCGTTTGCAATATCATCAAAAATCATGACGTTATTGCTAAACTTTGTTATATTTTCGCATCAGATTACGTTTTTGAAGTTTTATACCGAAAAATCAAACGAGGGCACATTTTAAGAAAATGTAAATTTAGAACTACATTATACAAGTTTTTCAAAAACTTGCAGGACAAACTTTTATTTTCCCACACTTTTCCCAATTTTCCAAAGCGTGAAAACTTGCAATTTCCTATTTAGCCCATGTAAAAATTCCAAGAGGTTACATTTTTGACGCTTTATAGCTTAAAAATTAAAGAAAATGGTGACCCCAATATTTTTTAGATGCGCCTCAAAAAGATTTACAAGCATGAACAAATCAGAAACTTGTAGGAAAGTGCCCATTTGTACCACTTTGCCTTAAGTTTTAAGTTGGTGGACTTGAGGGGATAAATCGTCTTGTGTTTCTGCCAGCCCTTCGCGGCAGTTGTCGAAACAATCAGAAACTTGTAGGATAGTGCCCATTTGTACCACTTTGCCTTAAGTTTAAACTTGGTGGACTTGAGTTGATAAATCGTCTTGTATATCTGCCAGTCCTTCGCGACAGTTGTCGTTTAGAGATAATTGTCATGTTATATAACAAAAAGCGTCTAAATATGGTTATTGGAAACTTATAATAACACAAAGATTAATACTACATTATTATATATATAGCACCGTATGTTATAACTATAAAACAATACTATTGTAAGATTCTGTAATCCAAGTGATAATGGTAAAAACTTAATATCTTACTATATTGATTTTATAAATGTTCAAATCAACTTAAGTGCATGTTTTTCAGCTGCAAACTATTTTGTCTTCTAAATGACCATGCGTGTTAGGTGCAAAGCAATTTATTATATGACAGAGTTAGCAGGTACAAACATCACCACTGCTTGATGGTAATTTTGCATTTACATTTTTTTTAAAAACGCTACTACACTATCAACAGAATGGCCTAAAGTGCTTTTGGAGAGGTAAAGTGTTACAAGATGTGTGCAGTACCATGGATAATAAGCTATTTAATCGTTTTGGAGTGTTGTACAAACTGACATCGTCCTAAGATGATTGCCTTAAAATCGTATAAAAATGAACAAGAGGTTATATTGTATATTGTATGGAGTCTACGTGGTTGTCAATAATGCCAGTTACTGGCATTTTTCTTTTGGAAACTTTAAAAAATCGTAACTGTAATGATGTTGACGTTCCTAGAGTACATTACAATATCCGATCAATTACTGAAATATACGCACAATTAGCATCAGTTCATCATAATGCGAGTTCTTCTTACCAAAAACGAAAGCCAAATTAAGATAATTGACTTGTTTTCATGTTATCAACATGTAAACATCTTCAATATAAAACTTTAAATTTTTATTTTGTTTTGTAAAATGAGGCTTAACATTTTTAAGTTTTAAGTGCGTGTATTTATAGACAATCTGTTCAATAAATGATTAAGGGATGGTTTAACAAAAAGGGGATGTGTTTTATATTTGGACTTTAATCTACGGTTAGATGCTTAATGTCCATAGAGACGTTACTTTATAAGCCATTTAACTTCGATTAAAATGCATTTTTGTATGTTTAAAAACATTATTGAAGTGACATCCATCCTACATGAACATAATAATTTTGTTTTCTGAAATTTTGATTTAATTTCATTTCATATAATCCTAGTACGGCGCTTTATATTTATTTTTGTACTACGCCAGTTCGGAATTATGACGACATCGTGACGTCAGTCAAGGTCGTAGCTTTGAATGGGTTTATTTGTACGTAGTTTTGGGATTTTACATGATTATATCTTATTTCGGTTTGCTCATGAAATCTGAATTTTATTGCATGCATTAACACGATTTTATTAAATTTCTAATCCATTGCCTTACTAACAACTTCCGTCAAAGATATGAATTATTGCACTTTCATCCTTGAAAATTAATTAATTTGTTCACATATCATCACATATAATTTACTAGTGTGCATACTTGCCGTAAATATTTGTGATAAATATGATGTGTTTACTACAAAGCGCCCGCTATGACGTTAATCAGGGTAAATAATCCTCATACTGATTAGATACGGAATAGACCTTATATTTGGTCCCCACGTGACCAGCATTGTCGAATGAAATTCACAGAAACTAGTGAGAGGTAAGTTTTACGTGTTTTAACCATTGGCATCCAAAAATTGCTTTTCTCATGGTCTCGTGCCTTTTTTGTGTCATACGTGTGTTGCCAAGTACACAAAAATGTTATCCAGTCCAAACGTTTGCTATTTGCTTTATAGAGTGTTGAGTTACTAACAATATAAAGGATTCAAATAAGTAACAACATTTACATGTCGCAGCTATGTAGCTAATACAGTGGACCAGGATAATTATTTAATGTATCAAGTAACTAAAAACCGCAAAAATAAATTAATTTCTCAAGGTTAAATATTTTTGACAAAAATCCACAGGCTGATGGATTGTATAACGTAGTCCATGTTGGGATGTCATGAACAGCTGTTGATAACGTTGATGGAAAGGACGCAATATATAACATACACAGTTAGTCAATAAATCATCTGAGCCATCAAATCGTTGTCAAGTCTAGGTTATATCGTTTTAATGAAAAAAATAGACAGATTTACTTCAAAGCTTTTAACAAAAACACTGTATATCGTCTCCCCTACCATACACACAGTATATTTAAAACCCAACATAGACAAAAATTGTCGAGTTTTCAAAACTACGTATTTCTGTAAAAAAAAATAACTCTAGCCCCTTTTGCACTGCTCTATGACGTTGAATATATTCATACCTTTTCATTTTTTTAAAATTAATTCGTTACACAGGGTGAAAATCATCTTTCCCCAACACGTGCATTTTCGCATAATTTCCATAGAAAAATGCAACAACTATTTCAAAGTTCTTAAATGATCAATTCCTGCTTTCTTTTTATTTATAAATCTTCACACTTGTGTAGGTAATTTCATAATTTTACACCCCTTTCACGTTTTTCAACCAAATAGGTTTCACTTGAATTTTCCTACTTAGATTACCCTTAACAGGAATTTAAAACCAAATAATGTACTTAGAGAACCAATGTTATAAGAAATAATTACATATTATACATATTATACTAGTGTTTATTTTACAGCACTACACCAAAATATCTTCATGGGGATGAAAAAATATCCGAAATACTAATATATATTTCATTTTTAGCTAAGAAAATACTATACTTCAATTTTTGAGGAAAAAATAAAAACACTTTTTTCAATATATATTGAAACATTCACTAATGATCAAATATTTAATAAAAGTTTAAAATGAAAAAGGTATTATAATACGCAGATGAAACCAAATACTTGTTTATTGGATGCGACCTATACACAAATACAAGATGTGATAGGTTAGAATAAGGGCTACGGGATCAAACAACATCTTATTTTTTACACAAAAGGGGGTCACAGAAACACACTCAGTGAGGATGTATAAAGAAATATATTGTATCATATTTCTATCTAATCATAAAAAGTATTACAACGATTAATTCTTGTAGGCCAAGTAGCGTAAAGCGTGCTTTACCGATCATAATGCCTAGAATCGAATGTTACTTAGATCTTTATGTGAGAGAGTTTGACAGCTCTCTTGCTGAGGTCTGGTTGTTTTTTCTGCACGCAAACCAGTTTTTATTAACTGTCCGCATCTGTATTAGAAGAAGGGTCTTGCAGACGTGTAAACACCATAACGCCACTTGTTGCAATTTCTTAAATAATATTTCAACGTCAAATAATGAAAATTTATATGTATAAAATGTATTAAATGTCAGATGGAGATACATTTCTGTAACGGATCACTATATCTTGTGTGTCAAATTAGTTTTACAGCTTTTCCCCAATGATCAATATATTATATATTTGATGGAAATGTGAATATGTCAAGGTAACAGAAAGCATTGTTTATGAAACTTTTTACTAAAATGCTACATCCAAAATTAATAAGCAGCTTACAAATAATAGAATACTTGTTTTGTGTATAATGCTTTCAACGTTATAACTTTAATTTATTGTAGGTATTTGAATTAGTGTTATTTATAGTGAGGAACCTTTGTTTTATGTCGGATTGTTCTGTCATCGTTTGACAAAAATGCTTACTGTAGCTTTATGTTTTAATGTGCGTATTCATGACACGCTAGTTGTAAAGCTGAAACCATTAAATGATGTACCGTTCTTTAGGTATTGGCTGGCTTGACTAATTCCACCATGAACTTGTATTGTATCGTGTATTTAATTCAGTTAATTGTTAAAAAGCTCTGTTTTCTATCCCCAAATAGATCCATTTTACGTAAAATTATATATTAATTAACTTTATAAAAAGTCAGCGAGGACTATAAAAGATTAGATGTAATGTATAATAAACTTATATAACCCTACTGATTAAATTCTAATCAAGCTGAAACAGTTCGTGGTAAAAGCTAATATCTAACCACGGTATTTACCGCTCAAAATCGATTGTCAATTACAAGATGACTAAATACATGGTTTTTATATTATCCAGCTGAACAACTTGTCCATTTTAACTTGTTTGATAGATTAAAGTGTTTTATATTTGAGGTTATTTAAACGTGCTTTATTGTGCCTACAGGAAAAAAAACTCCTGAACTTAATTATTTGGTATCCAATTTCACAAAACTGTTATCTTCTTAATGTTCTTTTATTTTACAATTAAGCCACCAGTATGCAGATATTTAACGTACTGAAGTATGGAGGTATCTATTTACAGACGCGCATATCTTCTTGATGTTTGATACGCTTAGCTTATAAACTTTAGATTAAATATGAGTGTATCGATGAGATATTTTTAATAATGTAGAATATTGGCTGAATATAGTAAAAGTGCTACCAGGCGGGGCAAGATTTACTTATCCGTTTAGTATTATTTTGTGAAGATCTAAATGATTGTAATGTTTAAAGGGACATTTAAATATTTAAGAAGTGTCTCTGAAAAAATACCATTACTCTAGACCATATGATCAGGTCCCGTCCTTTCCAGTAGTAAGGGAGTTGTAGGCCGGATATAAACATGGGAGCACATCACTGAGAATTTTACACAGCGTTACCACCTGGTAATTATGTATACCAAATTTAGTTAACTATATATCCAAAGCCTAACCAAAATAAGTCCTGTTTCTAGAAACGTATAAAATAAATGGAAATGGTAAAAGCAGGGACCAGTCGGGACGCCAACCCTGTCGGCGTAGGGATTCATTAAAATTTGTCAATTTGCAAATTTGATGTAAAATTTGTCAAAAAATTGCGAACCCTAGAAGGACACAAAAAAGGAACTGTGTTGAATATCACAGATTGTCATAGATTGGGATGCAAAATAAAAAATTCAGAATATTTGAAAATCGACAAAAACATTTTTTTATAATTCTGGTTACAGTTCAATGTCGTTATCCATAGTGAAACACGAACGCCGTCGTCAGTCCGGAATCTAGAATAGGGGTCGGTCCATTTTCCGTCTAATTTGACCTAAACATTCTCTTACTATGTATGTGGACACACAGAAAACGCAGAATAATATTTTCGACTGGAATAAAGTAAGTTTTGGCGATTATTAGCATCTTTTTCGTCAGATTTCTCAAGCTCTCTGCCGAAATTTAGGAACTACTTTCAGTCTCCATATTAAATTTGGCCATATGCCGCCTCGATCGTTCATTTCACAAATCTAAATTCCACAGGCCAATCACGTGCACTTGTAAACATTGTTTTGGTTGTGTATATTAAGTATCGGTGAAGTGGTGGTACACATGAAAACATGTGCAACCGTTTATTAAAGGTGTGCGATTTGGGCCTAGGACTATGCCTAAATGGCTTGTCATTGTTTTATGTAACTTTTAATTCGCCTTGGGATTTCTGACCATTCCAGTGTCACAATATAATCACTCAAACCGTGCCTATCTGAAGATAGACACAGCTTCCCATATCTCGATATTTGGTTTAAAAAAATCAGTGTCATTGCAGGTCAACACACACATCGACACACCATTGACCTAATGAAATATTTAGAAATGTAGTTTTCAGAAATTTAAGAAATTTTTAACAGCCATATGGAACCTAAATTTGATTAAAAACTATGTGCTGAATGAAGCATTATCTTTGGCAAAAAATTACATGCAAATGTTTTACAATGCAGCTTCAATTTCCGAAGTGTATCTACAACAAAATGTACAAAAGCTGATAATTAATAATAATTTTCAAAATCAGTAAATCAGTAGTGTTACATAACAATACAGTGCAACTAGAGGGATGGTATATACAATTCTCATCCATATTCACTAAAAGTTTATTAGTAAAACTAGTAAAATCCCATTTGAATTTAAATAGACTGTTTATCAATTATTTTTATTTTAAGTGAACATTTTTAAAATGTATAGTGTTCGATGTACGTATTTGGTTCCAGTTTTACAATCATTCTTAAATTAAGATTTTACTTTTTTGAAATCTGACAACTTTTGAAAACAATTTTATGTAACTACAAATAACGTTTTAACACAATTGGAATATAGATGTAAAAACCTTAAGAATTATCTTCTAAATGACAACTTAAATTTATGAATATCTTGAATAAATAAAAAATATTCAGCTTTCCAATTTGCTAAATTCAAGTTAAGGAACATTTCAAATAAGGAATGAATGTTAAACTGGAGTCAGTAGTCTTAATACCATCACTTTTTCACAATATTCATGACTAAAAACATAGTACCAGACAATAACAAACACTACCATTTCTCAGGTCTTTGTGTTCCCATAACCCATTTACAGAACAAATACTCTGCCAAAGGAGCTACTCTAGTTATAATTTGATACCAAAAATGTCATACTAAATCTGGAATTCATTGATCGATTTTGAAACCAGTAGTATTATATGACCAATATTTTAGGTGTTTCTGATTGGCTGAGAACGCGTTGGGCAAGCCTGATAAATCGACATGTCCGCCGTGCAATAGCGCACGCTACGTTATGTGACGCTATAATGGGTAATGTCTAACGCACAAAAACGCACGCTGCGTTATGTGACGCTATAATGGGTAATGTCTAACGCACAAAAACGCACGCTGCGTTATGTGACGTAACATTGACAAAACACAGGGCAATTATATAGAAGAGACTACATTTTACATTTTATTATTTGGAAACACAGTTACTATTTCCTCAATATTAAATTGATAAAAGTGACAGTGTCGCCATATTTCTTGTATCTTAAAGGCTGTTGTGTTTGAATTAAAGCTTCTATACCTCTGTTGATTATAAACAAATAAATACATTTACTAGTTATTTATAGTTAAATATTTTGTAATTTAAAACATAATATTGTGTTAATAAGTTGGTCATATAATAAAACAATTATTGACTTTAGATGAGATAGACATAAGGATTTATCAACCTCAAAGCATGTTTATAAATCATGACACATAATATTTTGTATGCTCTGTATTTACTAATATAGCCAAATATATATATATATATATCTTTTATTTACAACAATTTTTGTTCCACTCAAAAGTTTTTTCACTTGATTTAGGAATTAAAAAAAATTATATAAGTCAAAAAACAACCATAAACATACCACAAAACAAGGAGATGATAGAAAAAAGGCAAGAAAAACAATTATTGTAACCACTGTGTTTATAAAAACTTCCGACAAGATAACAAACAAGACTTAATTAAATATCAGTTTTGACATGTGTTATTGCTCGGCGGAGGCCATATCTCACGTATTGTCAGTTTAGCTGTAAATTAATAAACATTATAACAGTATATGTGGTAAAGGCAGATGTTGATATTGCATATTAAATGACAACGTCTTGTGTAATGGGAAATACAGGCGAAGTATGCACGTTGACTTTCGCTTGTCTTGTAGTACACACATTTGTGAAAGTGAATTTCCTTGCCGTTGGCCTTTACTGGTTCACCCGGTGTCAGTGTAATGTGACTCAGGAGTGGAACGCTTGTCTGCGGTGTACTGACTCTTTGAGCTAGCACCTTAAATTCGCCCTAATTTCGCGGTAGTACAAGGCAGGCCATACAACACAATCGCACTTCACTTCATTGTTAATAATATGTATATACATGTATCTGATATAGCTAGTAATTTCTAGCAAGATATTTCTTGATAAAACATTTAAATTAAAATGGATACTTTTTATTCAAATACTAATTTTATTGAAATCTAAAAGATGGGATACTGAGTTCACGTGTTTAACCTAACTTGTTAGTTCCAAAGTTGTTACTTTGCTTCTGAATTGTGATTCGGACATGGATTAGTGTGTTTGGTTTTTGATTTGTAATAATTCCTTGTTAGCACTGTATGTCCAAACGTGGGTCCATTGATAATAGTGGTCATAACACATGTACATGTACATGTAAGTTTCTTTAAGGATTAAACTGCAATCATTGTCTTACAAATAACTAGTTAACGCAGTAGGGTTTTTGTACGTCCTCTTCAAAGTTTTGTGTTGTTTTTATTGTCTCGGGTTAACAATAACATACTGCAGAGTTTTTTAAGAGTATCGTGTATTTAAAATCAATAAAAATTAGAACGATTTGGAATGGCTTGGACTAAGTATATTTGCTTGTTTTCAATTCTTCTGTAAACAAGCGATAATTAATCAACTGAGTAAATTAAATGTTATAATATGGCTTTTCAATTGTCAATTATGTCATTTGCCATTTCCAAATATTTTTTTTTCTATATTTCTCAGCATTTTATGTTAAAAACTTTTGTTAGTTTGGTGAATTGTGAAGCATCAACAACACGTACATACATCTCTTTTATAACTATCTAAAGACAACTTGAGACATTCAAAAGGCTTCACAAATTATAAAACACATCTTGAAATGTTACTGAAGTCTATCATGAAACCATAAATATTCACGAAGCCATCATTACTGTAGTGATGAAGGAATGATTATTATTTTAAAGACTTACTCCGTACTTGTATCCCCTGTGGGATTTATTATAACAACGACAGCCATTCTGTTGCTCAAAGATAGTACATAAAACTTTACATAATCAAATAAAATATTGTGGACTTATGTCCTTCATGCCGATTTACTTCGTCATGGTTGTATAGGTATGCTTGTTTGATTGCTAAAAGACCTCCACATATGTTATCATGCACTTATAACATAAGACATTTAAGAAATTATAGAAATTATAAATTAGCACTTTGTAAGGTGACGTTATGCAAAATGTCAGTTTTGACAGATGCCAATGGAATTTAAGGTAACAAATCACTTGAAAACTTCTTTTAGTTTTGGAGATAATTATCGTTTATTTCTATTGAAGCGTCGCTTTGATTATGTGTTAATTTTACCAAAACGGAAAGTGCAATAGAGGAGTTTCACATTGTTTAATACGTCAGTCAATACATGCATCAATCATTATTGACTTACGGTGTAGGTACTTATTTGGATCAAGATTACGTTTCAATTTAATTTATTTATTTATTTATTTTCAGATTAAAAGTTTTTCGTTTCAGAAAATAAATTATATACATTTATAAGTATTACACATACTTAATTTCATATTATTACACCTTATGTAAAAATCCAGCAATTTCATTGGATAAGAGCTCTGTAACAATTTATACTGTCACATAAAATTTATAATGTCACATAGCGCTGCGCGTGACTATGTGACAGTACTTTTGTTCCAGTCGCCTCCCTTCCTTAAAGTTTAACTGGATCACGTCAGCGCTTTGAACAAAACATGTTTTCAGTTGTGTCTACGGCAAGCGCCTTATTGCTATTGGTATTATCCAAACAACGAATGGTATTTGCCGAAGTTGACAATGAGTATCTTGCGGGCCTTGGATACGTTTCGTAAAGTTCTTGGCCCAAATTGACTGTGGATATGAGGCATTCTCGGTCGATAAATTGGATGAAAATTGGTATAGACATTACTAAAGATGAAGCATGCACATCATATATTGATAAAGTAAAACTAACATTCGGTGTAATAAAATAAATATAACATTTCTGACAGGATGCCAGTACATATTGTCACCTCTCAAAAAGGATTGTCAGCCTCGGCAAACAATGCTTTCACGAGGTAACGATATGTACTAGTACCCTGTCAGAAATAGAATATTTATTAACTAAGACTAGCACATCATGGTATGCAGGTAATATGGGAATGCCCCCTGGCTTGCAGAAGTACCCATTATTACCTCTAACCATAGTGAGTATACAAGGGAAACAACAGTGTGAAACTGGTCTATTACCCCATTAAAGGATAAAACCGGCATATTTAACCTTTCCCATGTTTTTGATATCTTCGACGAATAAATACGCTATGCATTGAAATCGATTTGTATTAAAAATGTCATACTAAATCTGGAATTCATTGATCGATTTTGAAACCAGTAGTATTATATGACCAATATTTTAGGCGTTTCTGATTGGCTGAGAACGCGTTGGGCAAGCCTGATAAATCGACTTGTCCGCCTTGCAATAACGCACGCTACGTTATGTGACGCTATAATGGGTAATGTCTAACGCACAAAAACGCACGCTACGTTATGTGACGCTATAATGGGTAATGTCTAACGCGCAAGAACGCACGCTGCGTTATGTGACGCTATAATGGGTAATGTCTAACGCACAAAAACGCACGCTACGTTATGTGACGCTATAATGGGTAATGTCTAACGCGCAAGAACGCACGCTGCGTTATGTGACGCTATAATGGGTAATGTCTAACGCGCAAGAACGCACGCTGCGTTATGTGACGTAACATTGACAAAACAAAGGGCAATTATATAGAAGAGACTTTATTACATTTTATTATTTGGAAACACAGTTACTATTTCCTCAATATTAAATTGATAAAAGTGACAGTGTCGCCATATTTCTTGTATCTTAAAGGCTGTTGTGTTTGAATTAAAGCTTCAATACCTCTGTTGATTATCAAATAATAAATACATTTACTAGTTATTTATAGTTAAATATTTTGTAATTTAAAACATAATATTGTGTTAATAAGTTGGTCATATAATAAAACAATTATTGACTTTAGATGAGGTAGACATAAGGATTTATCAACCTCAAAGCATGTTTATAAATCATGACACATAATATTTTTGTATGCTCTGTATTTACTAATATAGCCAAATATATATATATATATATCTTTTATTTACAACAATTTTTGTTCCACTCAAAAGTTTTTTCACTTGATTTAGGAATTAAAAAAAATTATATAAGTAAAAAAACAACCATAAACATACCACAAAACAAGGAGATGATAGAAAAAAAGGCAAGGAAAACAATTATTGTAACCACTGTGTTTATAAAAACTTCCGACAAGATAACAAACAAGACTTAATTAAATATCAGTTTTGACATGTGTTATTGCTCGGCAGAGGCCATATCTCACGTATTGTCAGTTTAGTTGTAAATTAATAAACATTATAACAGTATATGTGGTAAAGGCAGATGTTGATATTGCATATTAAATGACAATTTCTTGTGTAATGGGAAATACAGGCGAAATATGCACGTTGACTTTCGCTTGTCTTGTAGTACATACATTTGTGAAAGTGAATTTCATTGCCGTTGGCCTTTACTGGTTCACCCGGTGTCAGTGTAATGTGACTCAGGAGTGGAACGCTTGTCTGCGGCGTACTGACTCTTTGAGCTAGCACATTAAATTCGCCCTGATTTCGCGCTAGTACAAGGCAGGCCATACAACACAATCGCACTTCACATGCATTGTTAATAATATGTATATACATGTATCTGATATAGCTAGTAATTCCTAGCAAGATATTTCTTGATAAAACATTTAAATTAAAATGGATACTTTTTATTCAAATACTAATTTTATTGAAATCTAAAAGATGGGATACTGAGTTCACGTGTTTGACCTAACTTGTTAGTTCCAAAGTTGTTACTTTGCTTCTGAATTGTGATTCGGACATGGATTAGTGTGTTTGGTTTTTGATTTGTTATAATTCCTTGTTAGCACTGTATGTCCAAACGTGGGTCCATTGATAATAGTGGTCATAACACATGAACATGTACATGTAAGTTTCTTTAAGGATTAAACTGCAATCATTGTCTTACAAATAACTAGTTTACGCAGTAGGGTTTTTGTACGTCCTCTTTAAAGTTTTGTGTTGTTTTTATTGTCTCGGGTTAACAATAACATACTGCAGAGTTAAGAGTACCATGTATTTAAAATCAATAAAAATTAGAACAATTTGGAATGGCTTGGACTAAGTATATTTGCTTGTTTTCAATTCTTCTGTAAACAAGCGATAATTAATCAACTGAGTAAATTAAATGTTATAATATGGCTTTTCAATTGTCAATTATGTCATTTGCCATTTCCAAATATTTTTTTCTATATTTCTCATCATTTTATGTTAAAAACTTTTGTTAGTTTGGTGAATTGTGAAGCATCAACAACACGTACATACATCTCTTTTATAACTATCTAAAGACAACTCGAGACATTCAAAAGGCTTCACAAATTATAAAACACATCGTGAAATGTTACTGAAGTCTATCATGAAACCATAAATATTCACGAAGCCATCATTACTGTAGTGATGAAGGAATGATTATTATTTTAAAGACTTACTCCGTACTTGTATCCCCTGTGGGATTTATTATAACAACGACAGCCATTCTGTTGCTCAAAGATAGTACATAAAACTTTATATAATTAAATAAAATATTGTGGACTTATGTTCTTCATGCCGATTTACTTCGTTATGGTTGTATAGGTATGCTTGTTTGATGGGTAAAAGACCTCCACATATGTTATCATGCACTTATAACATAAGACATTTAAGAAATTATAGAAATTATAAATTAGCACTTTATAAGGTGACGTTATGCAAAATGTCAGTTTTGACACATGCCAATGGAACTTCTTTTAGTTTTGGCGATAATTATCGTGTTCTGTATTGAAGCGCCACTTTGATTATGTGTTAATTTTATCAAAACGGAAAGTGCAATAGAGGAGATTTACATTGTTTAATACGCCTGTCTATATATGCATCAATCATTATTGACTTACGGTATTTGTACTTATTTAGATCAAGATTACGTTTCAATTTTATTTATTAATTAATTTATTTATTTTCAGATTAAAAGTATTTCGTTTCAGAAAATAAAATATAAATACATTTATAAGTATTACACATACTTTATGCCATATTATTACACCTTATGTAAAAATCCAGCAATTTCATTGGATAAGAGCTCTGTAACAATTTATACTGTCATATAAAATTTATAATTTATATGCGCGTGACTATATGACACTGCTTTTGTTCGAGTCGCCTCCCTTCTTTAAAGTTTGACTGGATCACGTTAGTGCTTTGTGGACTTATGTCCTTCATGCCGATTTACTTCGTTATGGTTTTATAGGTATGCTTGTTTGATGGGTAAAAGACCTCCACATATGTTATCATGCACTTATAACATAAGACATTTAAGAAATTATGGAAATTATGAATTAGCACTTTGTAATGTGACATTATGCAAAATTTCAGTTTTGACAGATGCCAATGGAATTTAAGGTAACAAATCACTTGAAAACTCCTTTTAGTTTTGGCGATAATTATCGTTTATTTCTATTGAAGCGTCGCTTTGATTATGTGTTAATTTTACCAAAACGGAAAGTGCAATAGAGGAGTTTCACATTGTTTAAACGTCCGTCAATATATGCATCAATCATTATTCACTTACGGTGTAGGTACTTATTTGGATCAAGATTACGTTTCAATTTTATTTATTTATTTATTTTCAGATTAAAAGTTTTTCGTTTCAGAAAATAAATTATATACATTTATAAGTACATGTATTACACATACTTAATTTCATATTATTACACCTTATGTAAAAATCCAGCAATTTCATTGGATAAGAGCTCTGTAACAATTTATACTGTCACATAAAATTTATAATGTCACATAGCGCTGCGCGTGACTATGTGACAGTACTTTTGTTCCAGTCGCCTCCCTTCCTTAAAGTTTAACTGGATCACGTCAGCGCTTTGAACGAAACATGTTTTCAGTTGTGTCTACGGCAAGCGCCTTATTGCTATTGGTATTATTTAAACAACGAATGGTATTTGCCGAAGTTGACAATGAGTATCTTGCGGGCCTTGGATACGTTTCGTAAAGTTCTTGGCCCAAATTGACTGTGGATATGAGGCATTCTCGGTCGATAAATTGGATAAAAATGAAATAGACATTACTAAAGATGAAGCATGCACATCATATATTGATAAAGTAAAACTTACATTCGGTGTAATAAAATAAATATAACATTTCTGACAGGATGCCAGTACATATTGTCACCTCTCAAAAAGGATTGTCAGCCTCTGCATTGACAAAACAAAGCGCAATTATATAGAAGAGACTTTATTAAATTTTATTATTTGGAAACACAGTTACTATTTCCTCAATATTAAATTGATAAAAGTGACAGTGTCGCCATATTTCCTGTATCTAAAAGGCTGTTGTGTTTGAATTAAAGCTTCTATACCTCTGTTGATTATCAAAAAATAAATTCATTTACTAGTTATTTATAGTTAAATATTTTGTAATTTAAAACATAATATTGTGCTAATAAGTTGGTCATATAATAAAACAATTATTGACTTTAGATGAGGTAGACATAAGGATTTATCAACCTCAAAACATAATTATCTAGACATATAATATTTTTGTATGCTCTGTATTTACTAATACAGCCAAATATATATAACTTTCATTTACAACATTTTTTGTACCACTCAAAACAATATTTGTATATACTTCAGTCAGTGGATAAGGGCCAATGTATATACAAGCTATCATGGTCAAATACTAGCCTACTGGGTCTAATACAACATTGTGCCCTTTTCTATTTAAAATATTATTCAAAAAATTAAATCAAATTAGAAAAAATAGGAAGTAATGAAATGTGCACATTTTTATTTTCCATTTTATCATATTTATTATTTATTTAACTAATAGAGTATGAGACTTTAAAATAACAAAAATTATGAAATTTATTTAAAGAGGAAAAAATGCACATTTTATTTATTACATTTCTTATTCATTTAACTAATAATAATACAGTGGCGGATCCAGCGGGAGGGGGGCATAAGGGGCCCGTGCCCCCCCCCGGTTGCCCCGAATTTTCCCCCTCTCTCTCACAGCTAATTGACAATTACCCAGCGTAATGACCAGTTAATTAGTGGTACTGATAAGTTAATTCGTGTACACCATTGCCGTCACAAATATTGTTTAAAAAATATGATCAATATACAATAATATTACTTTTTATTTTAACAATCAGGACATGATCGGGACATGGTCAAAATGCAATATAATATTCGCCGTCGGTAACTTGTATTGTCGGTCTTTTTAGTTGTGCATCGCAGATCCAGACCGACTCTTTTTTTTGCGTTATATTCGTTCGACCTTTGGAAGTTGTAGATCGATACGTCGATCCATCGGAGGAATACCAGTGTTTTGATTTAATTTGGTCAATAAATGGATGAACGTGGTCTGAGTGATCCAGTTGAGTTGATAAATCAAGCTCATCAGTGGAAAGTCATTCTGTTTGATTCCCGGTCCTAAGTTTGATTGATCATTGATTAATGGGGTTTAACTTCTAAGTCAATAATATTTCATTTATATAGAGACGTCACCGGCTATAAGTGTGGGCGCAGAAATATTTACCTGTGCTTTGCGGTGATGGCATGATGCAGTGAAAGTTCTTTAATCTTTATCGTGCCACGCCTACCGTGACAATGGGCCTTGGTTTTTAAGGTTTGTCCCGCATTCATTTTTTAATGCCGAGCGAACAGTCACTACACTTTTTTTAATTCTTGTGTACGACCTCACCAGAGACCAAACCCTCGACCTTCGTGACTTACGGAGCAAGCACTCTACCAGCTGACTTACCTGCTACATATACCGAAGGGGTAGGTCTTCTACTACCTTCACCCCTTATCAACACTTGTTTAAAATGAACTGTATGACATTCTTCTGAACTTTCAAATTAATTTTATTATATTATTAGTTTTAAAATGACAGTTAGTCAGTTTCATCATTGTATAATGCGCATTAAAGGTGCAACCGAACATAAGAATCGTCACTAGAAAAAAATACTGATTATTTTAGACGAATTTGTTCCGTAAAGCCGATAAACGGACGTCAAATGAGAAACATTTTTTCCACCATTAAAACCAATTAAAAATAAAAACGTACAAAAATTGTACAAAAATCTGGACTTTTATAAGTAAATAGAGCATCGTGCTATAAAAATATACAAAAAGATAATCTTGTGTGCTTAAAATTAGTTCTCTCTCTCTCTCTTTTGGCCATGTCCCTTGGTTTAAAAAGGTAAACTAGATGAATTCACGTATGATTAATGGAATCACTATTCATGAAAGTCTCTTAATAAGTATTACTAATTAACGTTATCTACTGGTACTACCTGGTTTCTTTCACGCCTCAGCGATCAGGTAAATAACCTTATCACCTAAGACTGGTTAGTACTACCTGGATTCTTTCATGCTTCAGCAAACTGGTAAATTACATTATCACCTGATTGCAATTGCATACTTTTTTCCAGTTACAAGTTGTTAGTCATACTGGTAATTTTTCAGTTACAAGTTGTTAGTCATACTGGTAATTTTTCAGTTACAAGTTGTTAGTTAGACTGGTTATTTTTCAGTTACAAATTGTCAGTCATACTGGATATTTTTCAGTTACAAGTTGTTTGTCATTACGGTTATTTTTCAGTTACAAGTTGTTTGTCATTACGGTTATTTTTCAGTTACCAGTCGTCAGTCATACTGGTTATTTGCAAGTTACAAGTTGTTTGTCATACTGGTAATGTTTCAGTTACAAGTTGTTAGTCATACTTGTAATTTTTCAGTTACAAGCTGTTAGTCATACTGGTTATTTTTCAGTTACAATTTGTTAGTCATACTGGTAATTTTTCAGTGACAAGTCGTTAGTCATACTGGATATTTTTCAGTTACAAGTTGTTGGTCATACTGGTTATTTTTCAGTTACAAGTTGTTAGTCATACTGGATATTTTTAGTCCCCTACCGGCGAAAGCTGAAGGGGACTTTAGGTTTGCGCTCTGTCCGTCTGTCCGTCCGTCCGTTCCTCTGTCACGCCTCAGTTTTCCACATTTATTTTCTAAAATCTTTTAGATAATGAACTGATTTTTGGTATGTGAGTCTACCATGATGAGTTGCAGATCAAGTTAGCATTTCATTCTGGTCCGCAATTTTTACATGAGTTATGGCCTTTTGAACTTTGAAAATTCACTGAAATTTCAGTTTTCCGTTTTATTTTCTAAATGCTTTTAGATAATGAACTGATTTTTGGTATATGAGTTACAGATCAAGTTTACGTTTCGTTTCCATCTGCTAATTTTTACCGGAGTTATGGCCCTTTGATTTTTGAAAATTCACAGAAATTTTAGTTTTCCGCACTTTTTTCCTACACGCTTGCAGAAATGGAACTAATGTTTGGTATGTGACTCTACCATGATGAGTTACAGATCAAGTTTATGTTTCGTTTCCATCTGCTAATTTTTACGGGAGTTATGGCCCTTTGAACTTTGAAAATTCACTGAAATTTCAGTTTTCCGCTCTTTTTTTCCACACGCTTGCAGTTAATGAATTGATTTTTGGTATACAGGTCAACCATGATAAGTTACAGATTAAGTTTACGTTTCGTTTCATTCCACTAGTTTTTATGGAAGTTATGGCCCTTTGAACTTTGAAAATTCAATGAAATTTAAGTTTTTTGCACTTTTTCTACATGCTTGCAGATAATGAATTTTTGAGAACTCCATTGCTGGTTTTTGATTTTACTATGATCAAGTTTTGCTTTTCATCCTGAACAACACGTATAATTTATAACTATAAATCTTTGCACCATATAATAAGGTACATTTTACCTAAAACTTTGGGATTAGTGAAATATGCGACCGGTAGGGGACTATGTATTGTTTTGCAATACTCTCAGAATGCTTTTTCAGTTACAAGTTGTTAGTCGTACTGGATATTTTTCAGTTACAAGTTGTTAGTCATACTTGATATTTTTCAGTTACAAGTTGTTAGTCATACTGGTTATTTTTCAGTTGTTTTATTGTGTAATCATTAAACTGAAGTGGGTCTATATCGTGATTAGCTAATTATTCAACAGTGTATCACAAAACATCTACCTACACTATTATAGAGTGCTACTGCCATTTACTTCCTGAATCCGGTACTTGAAAGCAAATTCGTATCAAATTAAATTCGATTTTTGTATAAACAGTTACACAGTGAAAGGTTTCCTTTAACTCCTAGCTACTTCAGATAACTGCTGTAATTTATCTTGGTTATGTTAGACGATGATTTATTTCGAGCTACAATATCCTCCAATCATCGAGAAGTATTCTAGTATTTAAAATCGATACTAATTTATAGACTTGAAGAAAACCTGCACCAATTAATTCATTTCAGTTCAACCACCCTGTTTCCTGTTGATAATGTTAATGCCATTTTCGTCTATTTATCAAATGGATATCTTACAACATTTATGTCATAAAACTTCCTTTCAAGAAAATAATAATTTGTGCCCAAGCATTTAAATCTCTGCATGTGGAAAACGCAATTAGTTTATATACACATACCTTCTATGTAACGAATACTGTCACCTATTCACTACATAGATAATTATAAATAAACGAATAATATTAAAAACAGATGTAAATGAACAAACATATCATTTCAGCTTTACAAAACCGTCATTTAAAAGTACATTATTGTAATACAGCTAAAGAAGCTAAGGCATGATCCTAAAACCAATTTGAAACCAAAACGTGCACTAGACTACAGAAACAATGCGATACACCGGTATTAAAAACGAAAGTTCATAAATATGTCCTATGTTTCTGTTGTCGAGGGTAGCACGAATCATGCATGCTGATACATTCATTGTAACATCTACATTTTACTGGTCAGCAAAGACCTTCTACAAAAGGTCAGAAATCACTGGTCAAAGTCATTGTAGGTCAGTGGTCAAGGACAAAAACATTCAGAGAAAAATTGCGGATGTAACTATAATGAAATTAGTTCAGAGTAATGTTTGAAATCCTCTATTTATGTAATGTCTCTCTCCCTCCTTCTTAATTGTTGATGGACTATAATGTTAGACATAAATGTATTAAACTGTAACACACCACTGCGATAGCTCAATATTCTCTCCGTATGATTGAGGTGTAGGATTCTGGGATTTTAACCCTGGCAGTACGATGTTAATTCTATTTTGCCTTGCACTAGATATTTAAAAATGTAAATGCAAGTCCTTCTGAAGTAATCTTGGTAGACGGGATTTGCTAAAAAAAAGTATCCTCAAAGTGCATTACTATGAGCGCAATGCCAAAGTTAACATTTGTCATTTTTTCTATAGCTGGTTATTTCCCGATATAAGGGAATATTCTTGACTTGAACTTAAAGCATGTTATAGTAATATATCCTACCTCTCACTAGTTTCTTTGAATTTCATTCGACAATGCTGGTCACGTGGTGACCTAATATAATCCATATCGGGTCAAGCCTGTTCCATATCTAGTCAGTATGAGAGTTATTCCCCCTGACTAATGTCATTGGCGCCCGCTTCGTAGTAAACACGTCATATTTATCACAAGTATTTACGGCAAATACATACACTAGTAAAGTTGTGGTGATATTGTAACAAAATATTGGATTTCTGATAAAAGTGCAATTGATTTCTTTGACGGAAGTTACTAGTAAGTCAAATTGAATATTATTTTTAATAATTTGTCGGACAGAATGCCCAATGGTTGTATTTCCAACTAAGCCTTTAGCCATAAGTCGTTGTGTGGATACATTCAAATGGGTTTTGTAAATGATTTACTTCTTAACCATTGAACTGTTCGAAATGGCGTTTATAGTGCTATAACTGTCATTACCATGCATAGCAAACTAATCATAATGCGTTAACGCGCATTATTCAGTTTGATTTGCACGGCAATGGCAGTTATAGCGCTATAAACGCCATTTCTAGACAGATCAATGGTTATATTTACATTTCCCATTTTTTGAAAATGTTGTTTTGGTATTTTAATCCTAAAATACACTTTAAAACACTATCGTGTACGACATGCATCTCCAATCGCTGGAACAGCCAAACAATGACGTCACGCATATAGCGGCAAGGAAGAGATGAGTGACGTCACATTAGCAATGGCATTTATACTCCTATAACTGCCATCTGATCTTAAACAAAGTTAAATGCATTAAAACATCACAAATTTAAATATAGTGTTTTAATGACCTAATGTGGAGTATAAAGGGGGTTAATTTGGTTTGACTAACGGAAAGTAAAGGTTACTACAACATCCAGTAGTTTCTCATCCAGAACTACTCTCCAGTCTCCGTCTCCATGTATGGTTGTGTAACAGGTATCTACGATGGTTCTTCAGGGTGATCGGTAGGATATAACCGTTACATAGTCTGTTGGTGGCCTAACATGGTTTATACAAGGTCAGTAAATTCATATCTTGTCTCGGGCTTCGCTCTCATCCGATATGAAATTTACTGACCCTGTATAATCCATATTAGGTGTAACTAATAGCATTATACTAATTCCTTTCGTCTTTACTGCCGCCTACACCACGATAGCTAATACTCTGGTCTCATATATAACAAGCTTTAATTAAGATTTATCGTTTTTGACTTATTTTTTAAGCAAATAGTCTGACAAACCGCCACCCTCATTATAAACATTTTATTGTTTTCTTGGTAACTATTCTTGACCTTGACGTAAACCAATTCAATCAATCCTTCGAAACTTATTTATTTTATTTTAAAAATGTTCTCTTCAATCTGACAAAAACATTATGGATTTTGTCATTGGCACTAGACCTTATACAAATGCGATTCCATAAATACTCTATCATCTGTAATAAATGAAGGGCGTACAGTGTTAACTCCGCAGAAATATTTTTAGAATACATTATAAAATAAGCTATCTTCGGATAGACGTAGGCTATTTCTGTTTGTATCAACTAAAGAAGACAAATATAAGAGTTTTTAATTAGGCCCTCTATAAAAATGTTGCTTCAATTATTTTCGTATCATTTCAGACAGTATTAAGCGGACAACATCTAAACCTCATTATAATGCCGATCTATAACTCTGCCACCTTCCTTATTGATACATTTTTTTGAAGTTCCGAAATGGACTTTTTCATTTATAAACCTCCCTCAAATTATCGTCAATCCCTTTATATCGTCAAACTTTGACTGAACAAATGGTCACAATGTATAGAAGTTTTATTGTAAATTAAACAAAACAAAAAGTGCAATAAAATGTCTGTCACACGGACAAATTTGCGAAATTACACAGTATTTTTCCCGCAGTATGGTAATACATTTGTAAATACTGCAATTACTTATGATATGGCCTTGAGGCTTATTATGAATTGTTTAAGGTACAGGTTTTTATCCCTTGTCTAACCCAACATTTTGTCTTTAACAATTTAAATGCCAGTTTGGTCTTCTGATGTGGTAACACAAGAAACGCTTGGGTAAAAAAATAAAGGAGTCTTCGCAGTTAAAGGGGTTTAAAAAAGGTTTCAGCATAGGAAGAAATTCCATAATATTTACATATATAAACGTTGGACATTAAGTGTTACTAGATACATGTAAGTTATTTATTAAAACACAAATTTGTAGTTACTGTATTTTTTTAATTCTTTGAAAACATTCGTTTTAATAAACATTATTAGATCCTCTGGCAAACCAGTTTTTGTTGTGAGAAGTGAACAAAATTTAAAAAAAGCTACCAGTCCATAAGGAAAAGATCATTCTATATATAGCTAGTTCATGGTGATCAGCGTTTGTTAAAGATGTATGAAGTTTTTAAAAATTGAACGACTCGTGGTTGAGGTTTTCGAATTGTTTGAGGTCTAACACTGCGTGTATCAGACGTGACATCTATAATCTAAGATCACCAACGATCCAAAATACAGTAATTCATTAATATAAAAGAACATGGTCACACTATAATGTTCTATTTTATTCAATGAACTTATTATTTATTATGAATAATGCGGAACAATATATAACTGAATGTCTCAAAAATAGTTAAAGGATACAGAAACTTAAGAGTTTGTAGTCTGTACTTTGAATATACCTAGAATATGAAGTATCACAACTAGTATATGCAGTTTTAGAAAGCAAATGAATCGGTGAAGACCTCGATCATAAACTCTCAAATTACCCTAAAACCTCAAATATGTTAAAACAAACTACTTCCCCGTGTACTAGCTATATGATATTTTACTCACTAATTTGTTAACTTTATTTTAAATTTTGTTCAGCACTTACAATAGAAACTGTTATGCCGTGCCGCGGAGGATCTCATAATGGTTAATAAAATCCATAATTTTTGAAGTATTTTTTTTAAAGTAATTACTAAGTTATGTTTTCTTCTCATTAGAAACATATCAAGTAACACTAAAATTTAAAAACGGTTTTATATATGAAAATATTACGGAATTTCTTCCTCTGCTGATACCTTCTTTGATTCACCGTAAATAGATCAAGTACTCGAATATTTGTCATTTTTTCTATAGCTGGTTATTTCCCGATATAAGTGAATATTCTGACTTGAACTTAAAGCATGTTATAGTAATATATCCTACCTCTCACTAGTTTCTTTGAATTTCATTCGACAATGCTGGTCACGTGGTGACCTAATATAATCCATATCGGGCCAAGCCTGTTCTATATCTAGTCAGTATGAGAGTTATTCCCCCCTGACTAATGTCATTGGCGCCCGCTTCGTAGTAAACACGTCATATTTATCACAAGTATTTACGACAAATACATACACTAGTAAAGTTGTGGTGATATTGTAAAAAATATTTGATTTCTGATAAAAGTGCAATTGATTTCTTTGACGCGTACGGAAGTTACTAGTAAGTCAAATTGATTACTATTTTCAATAATTTGTCGGACGGAGTGCCCAATGGTTGTATTTCCAACTAAGCCTTTAGCAATAAGTCGCTGTGTGGATACATTCAAATGGGTTTTGTAAATGATTTACTACTTAATCATTGAACTGTCTAGAAATGGCGTTTATAGTGCTATAACTGTCATTACCATGCATAGCAAACTAATCATAATGCGTTAACGCGCATTATTCAGTTTGATTTGCACGGCAATGGCAGTTATAGCGCTATAAACGCCATTTCTAGACAGATCAATGGTTAATTTTTTTAATTCTTTGAAAACATTCGTTTTAATAAACATTATTAGATCCTCTGGCAAACCAGTTTTTGTTGTGAGAAGTGAACAAAATTTAAAAAAAGCTACCAGTCCATAAGGAAAAGATCATTCTATATATAGCTAGTTCATGGTGATCAGCGTTTGTTAAAGATGTATGAGGTTTTTAAAAATTGAACGACTCGTGGTTGAGGTTTTCGAATTGTTTGAGGTCTAACACTGCGTGTATCAGACGTGACATCTATAATCTAAGATCACCAACGATCCAAAATACAGTAATTCATTAATATAAAAGAACATGGTCACACTATAATGTTCTATTTTATTCAATGAACTTATTATTTATTATGAATAATGCGGAACAATATATAACTGAATGTCTCAAAATAGTTAAAGGATACAGAAACTTAAGAGTTTGTAGTCTGTACTTTGAATATACCTAGAATATGAAGTATCACAACTAGTATATGCAGTTTTAGAAAGCAAATGAATCGGTGAAGACCTCGATCATAAACTCTCAAATTACCCTAAAACCTCAAATATGTTAAAACAAACTACTTCCCCGTGTACTAGCTATATGATATTTTACTCACTAATTTGTTAACTTTATTTTAAATTTTGTTCAGCACTTACAATAGAAACTGTTATGCCGTGCCGCGGAGGATCTCATAATGGTTAATAAAATCCATAATTTTTGAAGTATTTTTTTTAAAGTAATTACTAAGTTATGTTTTCTTCTCATTAGAAACATATCAAGTAACACTAAAATTTAAAAACGGTTTTATATATGAAAATATTACGGAATTTCTTCCTCTGCTGATACCTTCTTTGATTCACCGTAAATTGATCAAGTACTCGAATATTGCGCTGGTCTGATCCTCCTTCAAACCTTGTGGTTACACTTAAATTCGCCTTAACTCAACATATAAGGCCATTTTCATTTGTTATATACCCCGATGAAAAAAACAAACCCAATGATAAATCAATAGTTCAAGATATGATCAAAAACAAACATACTAATCCATGTCCGAATGACCTATTCCTTCGTTCCTGCCAATGATTCTACACCAATTCAAACGCCCGCCACCTACAATATTCCATGGGTAATAAGTTTGAATTATTCAAGAATGGAAATATTATATAGTATTATTTATAGAATACATTATACTTTGTATGGTCACTGGGTCGCTATCATTAATTGTAATTATATGATAATAATCTGGTAATCACATGATCATATACTGCATAGAGAGTCTGGAACAAGGAATATGTCGGTGGTTATATAATGCCATAATAATTATACATGACTTTATTACAAATAAATGGATAAGCACTATGTTGATGTCAATGATGTAATTATTACCCTGTGAAGGAAGTGTTTGTCCAACCCATTGGTCTGATTATAATCATGATAATCTTCAGATTAACGATAATTACACGTTCTTTGTATAAATTGTAACAAAGTGCATCTGATAATCGGTTTAAAGCCACTTTGATAGAACCCGGTCAATGTAGACAATTGTTTAAATGTTTCCGTGCCGTTTTTCTTGGTAGATAATCAAGTATTTGCCTAGTCAAACGTCGATATTACCCATTAAGAAGATGTGGTACATTGTCCTCGCACTATAGGAAACACAATGACCGATAGCAGGCAGCAGAAAATATTTTTGAATATGAAAATATGCTTCAAATGTTGTACCACTTGCCTTCAAAATATATCCATTGTAAACATTTTGAAGGTACATAGGGCAATTTGTGATTTCAAATATTGTACCAGTTGCCTTCACAATATGTACAATGAACATATTCTGAAGACAAGTGGTACAACTTTTGAAGCATATTTTCAGATTCAAAAACATTTACTGTCGGCTGCTATCGGCCATCGTACATCTCGGCTTACGGATGACGGATTTAATACCAATTCACGTATTCTGTTTATGAGTCAATGTATTTTTATTGTAATTTGTTTGTTAATACGGCTTGTTTTAGTTGCTTCAGGTATATCCGATGACATTTTCTAAAAATTGAAAACAAGTATCATTGGATGAAAAGACATGTTATTCTAGAAACAAAAACATATACAATGTGTTACGAATATAGCAACCAATTAGTTTTTATTTTTGGTCTGTTACGATATACTTCTCATCTAAAAAATTAAGGTTTTAGATCGAATAACAATGCAAGCATACACAGAAATAGTTTGATTTATATGTTAAAATGAATTGTAGTTTATTTGCTATAAAACAGTAGTATATACAGTTATGTGATGTTTTATCGATGGTCGTCGCTTCAGGTTCTAATGCGTCATATGTTGTTATTGACTTTGCTATACCCAAGAAATACCGGTCTTATATAACATTTGAACCGTCGATGCATTCTTCAATAGCTGTATTTACAAGTATATACTCGAAGTACATGTATTTCTACCCTAAATGTATAAGTAATTATATAGTACGTAGTACAGAACCTTTGTAATTTACTTCCCTTCTACATAAACGATATAACTTCATTTGTAACATTTCCTATACAATAACTTGATATTGATTTAGTGAAAACAAGGCGTTTTTATTTTACTGATTCGTGCTCGTTGTTTCATTGACTACTGTTATATTTTCTTTAACTTTATGGGAACACTGCATTTTAAATTTTTATGTGTCTTACAAAAAAAATTAAAGCAACAGTCTTGGAGGTATATGTATTATAATTATTATATGTGGAAGTAATATTCAATGTTTCAAGATTTAAGGGTTTGTACTGTTCAATTAATAATGGAATCTGTTCTAGTGTTCCTTAAATGAAAGATGCGATTGGTTCTGCTTCATATATATTTAGACTCCACCTAAAACAATATTACGAAGCCCACAAAATGTTGCATTTGAATCTGTATGACAAACATGATGGCTTCATTTTTCAACTTTCCTTTTCTATGCAGCAAAATACTTGCTAATCATGTTGATGGTGCATTTTTTGTTTCACAATTAAAACGCTAGAACTTGTTTTTCCACTATGTGAACTTTATACAACGATGCAAGCTGCTTACTGTAACAATATACATGCCCTGAAAGAAATTTCGAATAAAAAATTGTATATAATTAGTTGTATATGTCTCCTGCTTATGGTGTATTTGTTTCCCAATTAATACGCTATGGTAGAGCTTGTTCCCACTACGGGGACTTTGTACAACGAAGTAGGCTGCTTGCAAATAAATTGTTGACTCAGGGATATTGCAAGCAAAGGCTTATCAAGGCCCTCAAAAGTTTTATGGCCGTCATCACAGTATTGTTGATAAGTTTGATGTTTCTGTGTCCAGGATTGCCCTGGATATATTTGACGTCTCATAGTTCCATGTTCCTTTCACACAATTTTGATTTAACACGTGGCGGATGTAGCTAGCTTAACAGGAGGTGCTTACCCTTCCGGAGCACCCGGCCTCACTTCCCTGGTGGAAGTTCACGTGTCTTAACCTAACTTGTCAGTTCCAAAGTTTTTACTTTGCTTCTGGATTGTGATTCGGACATGGATTAGTATGTTTGTTTTTGATTATCAAATATTGTAAGTGGTGTTATCCACTGATTTATTGATTATTGTACATAAGAGACAGCATGTCCATTATAAGATGTTGTAGATTGATATGTTCCTGCTGCTAGGATAAAGCAAGATCTTCTATAGTTTATAACATCATGCTGCTAAGCCATCAGCAAGTCCCGACTTTACTGTCCAGTTAAGGAAATGGAATTCCTATAGTAACAGTTTTCAATACATCAATGAATGATCAAATGATCATTGACCAATACACAGTTCTCGGAATAGCTTGTGTACTGCCCATAAATGGCTTACAGGTCCTTTTTCCTGGTGCCCACTCACATTCACTGACACATAAATACCAGAGATAAACAGCTCAGCAGGAGTCTGACAAGATGTAGTCGGTATCCCTAAAGCTTGTCTCTCCAGCACCATGTACAACACACTAAGATACCAGTAACAATATAGTGTAGAATAAAGTAACCTGGGAAGCTTTATGGAGTTTAAGACCTTTTGTTTTATCAAACAATATTGTTACACTTACAAATAAATTGTTGACCCAAGGATATTCCTTAGCTTATCAGGGCCCTTAAAAGTTTTTTTCTAAACTAATGTGGCTCAATTTGCCAAAGCAGATTCATAGAACCGAAAGTTTAAGTACAAACGCACGCACAGATATAATCGGTAAGTACGCTCCAGCGTTATTTTGCAGTTTAATTGACTGTCTCGGTATAAGCAAAGAAATCTTGACTGAGTACGCAATCACACTTTCGGTTTTATTATATTGGATATGGTGAGTATTGTAATATTTTCATATAATACATCATCACAAACAAACATACGAATTGATGTCAAGATCACAACTCCAAAGCAAAGTAAAAAAAACATAACCCATGTCCAAATCACAGCTCCAAAGCAAAGTAAAAACAAACATACTAATCTATGTCCAAATAAAACCCTAAAGCAAATTAAAAAAAACATAACCCATGTCAAAACCACAGCTTCAAAGCAAAATAAAAAACAAACATACTAATCTATGTCAAGATCACAACCCTAAAGCAAAGTAAAAAAACATAAGCCATGTCCAAATCACAGCTTCAAACCAAAGTAAAAACAAACACACAAATCCATTTCCAAATAAAACCCTAAAGCAAAATAAAAACAAAAACGTTGATATGGAATTTAGTAACAGATATTTTCAAACATACTACAAACTATATTGAAAAATAAAACAATAAGTTGAAAAAAGTCAACAAAAGTTATCGAAGTAGCAAAATATTATTAATAGACGTCAAGAACCTCTCAATAGTAGTTTTATCCACTACATTTTTGGCAAGTTTTACACAGACAAAACATTACACATGATAAATTATTTTACTGTCCAAGGAAAATGTCTACATCTTCTATCTCTATCAGCATGCAGCGCGAATCACAAAAGATGATTGAGACCAGAGGTCAATTTAGGCCAGAGGTCAAATGTTCAAAGCTTAAATAGTTTCATAGATAATTAATGAATCATAACTCTGCTCCGAAAGATCATCGATAAATAGAATGTCATCAAAGGAAAGTCGTCAAAAAAGATTGATGTACGAATGCTACGTTTGTATTGTATTGATCTGTTTTGTACAAGTCTTAACTATTTAATGTGATCAAGTTTCGAACAGTTTGTTAAGTGTTATTTATCAGTGAATACATATATTCAAATACTGAAATTTAATTTAAAAGTAAAGTACAGTTTCATAAAACAAACATTAAAATGACAAATGGAAAGGCTTCAGTTAATAAAATCAGATTACCAATTACAGAAAATAGTTCTTCTTCATTCCTTAAATTTTACCCTACAGCGTGCTTCTTATGAAGTTCACTTGCACTGTATAACAATTTGTAGTTTTTACTTATATTCTATATGGTAAAACAGTAATTACTTGATCTGAAATAAAACAGTCAGAACGTTAATAAACAGTTACATTTGATATTTCTTCTATTCGTAATGAGTAAAGGATCCGTTAAATTTGAATACAGGGTTTAATAATCTTTAAGAATAGCTATGCACCAGCTGACTTGTTCGATTAACTTAAAACAAAAGAAGTTCTCTGTGAACTTAACTTATTTAAATCCTGAATTCAATTTTGTTCATTATAAATCATTATACAGAACTGATCCTAGTGCAAATATCTTTAATTTCAATTGTCGTGTTCTGGTGTGTCTCAACTTCAAAATTACAAACCTACAGTTAGACTGGATTGTCATGTAAAGGCAAATAGAATATTGCTAAATACACAAAAAGCAGTAATAACACAACTACAATGTTTATATAAGACTGACCTTTATAATTAAATACTCAAGGTGAAAAGTTTGCATGCTCAGAGAAAAGTGTAATATCAATTTTGATTGATGCCAAGGAATAGCAATTTCAAAGGAATATGATTGGGTAATAATGTTTGAAGAAAAAAAAGACATTGTATAAATTGCCATTTTTGTACTCCCGCTATGAAGTTATATTGGTATTTATGAATCGAGTTGTACGTTCGTTCGTCGTGTATTGTATCCGCGGCATAATTATGGTATCATTTTTTCTCAAACATCATGGCAAAAATGTTTACAATGTCAAGACACACTAACAAGTTGTGTATAGTGTACGACGAGGATTTTTTATATAGGAAAAAAACATCATTAAAACATTCGCCTTTTGTTATATCTTTTAATAAGCTAATTAAAACACGCACTGAATTCGTAAAATTTCCTCTAGCATTGATGTCCACGTCGTTTGCTGATTTAATGACGAAAGCGGAGAAGTCAAAACATTCGGATTAACTTGCCAATTTTAACCATTTTAAGATAGATATATAACAAGTAATTGACAATCCTCCACCATAAAAAATGACAGCGATTACCGATCATGGCAACAGAACGACACACAAAAAGTTTTGTAATAATAAAAACAAACATACCATTCCATGTTCAAACCACAATCTAAAAGCAAAGTAAAAATTTAAAACTGACAAGTTAGGGTAAACACGTAAACGTCCACCAAGAAAAAGAGGCAGGGTGTTCTAGAAGGGTAAGCACCCCCTGTTTAGCCAGCAACATCCGCCACGTGTGTAATCAAAATTGAGTGAAAGGAACATGGAACTATGTGATGTCAAGTTTATCCGGGACAATCCTGGATAGAGATACATTAAACTTTTCAACAATACGGTGATTACGGCCATAAAAGTTGTTAGGATCCTGATAAGCCTAGACTTGCTTTATCCTTGAGTCAACATTTTATTTGCTTCGTTAAATAAAATTTTCATATGGGAACAAACTCTAAAATAATACCATTCCTGACAAAGTGATAGTACATATTGTCAGCCCCGAAAAACAAATCTTCCTCCAAGTGATAATATGTACTCCCATTTTGTCAGATATGTAATATTGATTTAATGCTTTCGATAACAGCTGGATTGAGGAGGGATAGTTTAGAGGATGCGAAAAGGTTTTATCCGCTACTTATTTAGAAATTTTACGGAATTTTTTAATGTTCATCCTCAGGGAACTTAAAACTTCAAACATATGACTGTAACATCATACCTTTTGGAAAATTTACAGAGGGTGACGACATCTTTGTATATCAGACAGCCAGTTAGTGACAAACTCACATTAATGACAAAATCAACATATCATATTTTTAAACCAAAATTTCTATCGATCTAACTTGATGGAAGAAATTGATTAAGAAGTGCAACCAGTCGATTCACTGAGTTATCTAGAAATAGTGCAGCATGGGTTGATAAGTGTCTCCTGGTAGTTAATGGTGCATTCTGATTCAATCAGTTACCTTTTTTACACTTATAGTAACCAATCATTCAAAAAAGCATTTATAATACTATAAAACACTCTTCTGTCTTTTCCAAAAAAGTTCTAAGTTTAAAACATAGACAGAAATATAAACATGGCATTTTTATTAAAACAAAGATTAGACATTATATTTTGTCATCCTTCAAAGAAATTTCTCGCATAGCGATTGGTTAACTTGCCGGGGTTCACAGAACTATGGTCGGAAATCTGCCGGAGTACATAAACGCATGCGACGTTTGCGGTTAAAGGGAAGTTACTAGTATAGCGCGAACGTCTAGTTAGGTAAACAAACATGGCGAAAACATACGTAAGTCACACAGAATACAAAATCAAAGGTTACGCGGCCCCATAAACATAAATCTTTGACAGGACACATGGGGCCGTGTAACCTGCAAAAACCCTGTGTAACTTAAAATGTAATGTGTGATATATCCTTCTTAATGTAAATACTGGTAACCCAGACGAGCTATCATTGACTGTCGCTTCATCTATAATTGGTGAGGGTCTTGTTCTGTAATGTAGTGAAATGACCATAGTACTAAGTTGAAGACTGTTAAAAGCAGATTTCTTTGCAAGCATGATTACATATATTTTGTCAACATTTCATCTGTTTCCAACATGGAATAAGTATACAAAGAAGAATATTAAATAATGTATTGGTTAAAAGTAAAACAAAATCACATAAACGGGACAAAGAATAAATACATATTTTACCGGTAATATCTTAACTAGCTACGTAAGGGGAAAATCGGGCGGTAAAATTAAATAATCCGTATTTGCCAAGGATCCAGAACAGAATACGACTTTCAAAGACTTTCTTAAACAGTGCTCATATTTTGGTCACTTTAGTACGAATTATAAGTCACAGTTTGTCGTTATTGCCGTTATAGCTATACTAACTCGAACTCAATACCTATCGGATTGAGAAAAACGCTGCCCGTTAAAGTTGAAAGTATTGCATAAGATGGAAATGATTTATGAACTTGCTGTGTTAGTGTCGTTTTATTTCGATAAAAACGTACAATGTAGGCCAAACATTGGTAAATCTGGCCAAATGTCGATAATTTCGGAATTGCATAAAATTTTTCTGCCAAATTCGTAATTAAAATATAAAAACAGCCAGCAAATAAAGCGTCAATTATTAAATGCGATCCAGATTAAAAACCAGCCGTGATTAAATTAATATTGTATGATAAGTTTTAAATGCTTTAACTTATACTCGTTTCATGTTCTCAGTAACGATAAATTTTACAGTTCCTAATAATTACAGAATACGATACTGTATTTGACGCTCTGACATGAGATTTATTATTTCATGTAAGTTTTCATTTTTCACCCTGAGACCAAATTGTCAATATATATTACTTAGGCTTCCGAGAGTGTATCCCTGGTTGCTCCTTGGGTTTCATGTAAACCATGTTATCGACCACAAGGTCACCATCCATAACTACAGCAAGCTATCTGGCACATTGTCTGCTTCTGTAAGCCGTGGTTACGGACTAGGTGATCCAGTATTTTAATGTCATTTGTGTCATACACATAGCTGGTATCTCTTTCTATTCTGTAAATACAACCGATCCGTAGTTTTTGCATACCGTAATGGTGCATCCCCACTGCCTACATATTTTGAATGATAATTTCTTTGATCTGAAAAACAAAACAGAAATAGTATAGTTGACAATAAAAAGTTGCAGAGGTTGTAGTTCAATAAATGGAAGGACCTCGACGACGAGTGGTCTATTTAAAGTTCACGTTTACGGATGACAGCGCCTATCACCTCCCCTAGGTTCGAATTTCTATCCGACAGATCCTAGTATGAGAAAGTTTGTCAGTTTGATTTCCGTAAGTCGGTAATTTTCTCCGGTCAATTCAGTTTCCTCCATTATCCGTGAACTGACTCGATATAAGTGAAAAGCTGACTTGGACATAAAATACCGTTACACCACCCCACTCAACAAACGGAAGTCAAACTCTCACACGAGTTGTATAAAAATAAAGTGGATAAAGGGTGCTTAAATGGTTTAGCAGAACTTGTCTCAAAACGCGAATTTAATCATTGTCATCTCAAGTTTATATGGGAATTGTCCTCTAGTCAGTTTAGTCTTCAATTTAGCACTACTTGCTTTTCGAGCACTAAATGCCCCTAGCAAAGCTATATTTAGATTATAAAAAATTCGAAAACATGTCTGAAATGATTTTGAGCATCACCAGATAACTGATGGCAAGACAGAAGCCATTAAAGAAGAATTTGTAAGCCATCACAGACTGTAAATGACCTAGAGTTGGCTATACAAGTTCCTTAAAATTTATGATTTAGTGCTAGAATTACAAGGTTTACTATTTCTGTATAGATTTTCGCAATTAACTGTAATTATGCTGTTTGCACCTGATCTTTGATTAAAAAGTTCTATGCATGAAGCTTAGTGTAGATCATGATAAGTACAAACACAAGTTACATCTTCATAATGTTTGAATATAACGTCTGTAAGTATGCTTTAAATTATGAATTAATTGGAACAAACTTTGGTTTCGTAATGATTTCTATCTTTACGTGTTTCTTAATATTAAAATATCAATGACATTAAATGGGTTACATTTTTATGTCACTTTATATTTGAAATCAAACCATTTTTATTATTCTAATCATAGTTTTTCATCCACTACCGGGCTGTACCAATGTGTTTTATTTAAGTAAAACAGCAGAATTAAAAACATTTTAAACATTAATGCAGCTTGCTGCTGCTTCATTTTGTCTTTCTCTCTTTTGGTTTCTTTTTCATTTTCTTTTCCTTAACGCAATAAACTCAGGAATCATTAAAACTCTACTTACTCCTGTTTTACATTTAATTGTTGACGCTTTATTTGCTGGTTGTTTTTTGTTTTTAATTCCGAATTTGGCAGAAAAAATTGATGCAATTCAGTGTTGCAGTTAGTAACCTCAGGTTTGTTATTTAATGATGGTATGTTAATCTCTACATCTATGCTCGATCCTACCGGCATATTTGGAATGGGAGATATATCAACAAAAGACTGATTAGAGGATGTCGACTCTAGAGGCAATACATTTGGACCAATCGAAGTTTCAATTTCACAGTCTTCCTCATAAGATTCACTCTTACATACCATACTAAGAACATTAAATGATTAAGCTTCATCGGCTATGTGTACACACATTAAAAGTGATACTAGAAGCTGAATCGTTACAGCGGTTTTCGGCTGTAGATGCAAATACTGGATCTTTAGTAGATAGTGATGTAACTATGCTTGTCGTCTCTTCTGTAACAGTCTTCATTTAAAAAAATGTTGTCCCTGTGAACTGCAAAGGGGAAATACAGATGGTGAAATGACAGACGGATTAAAATGAAAAATACCAGTTGACTAAAAACCACTTTTGATATATTATGCTGCATTTAAAAGTCTGTGCCGACTACATTTGATTAAAACTCGAAATGTTGTGCTTGTATATTCCGCCAATATTGTATTTAGTTTCCATGGACCCGAATTCTATTTAATCCCATGGTTGCAACACGTTACTGCAGTGGAATGGAAGTGCAAAAATGATCATATATTTTGGCAGCCCGGTCTAAAACGCCAGAAACCTCGTGAAATTGGTGTTGATCCAGAATCAAAAACTGAGGTATTTTGGGTTCACAATATTTCAAAAAGATATCATCAAACCATTAACGATTAAGAACATCTTCTATCCAAGTGTTATTTTGAAATGTCCAAACTGTGTCAGGTGGTCCCGATTCTTTGACAAAGGCATAGATGCTCCTGTGTGTTGTGTCTTTTACAACAGTTCTCGGGATTCTCGTACCACTTAGCATTTGCAGAAGCAAATACTTTATATTGTGTCGACAGTTACTTACTCTAACTAGGTACATTTTAGCCCCTTTCTACTAATCACTCTTTGAGGCTTAAGTTCAAAGCTAATACTTTTATCGTCGATGTTCCAAATTAGACCTGGACCATGTATATAATTTCCTCGCATAATTTTCCCCGGTTGGTTGAAATAATCTTCACATTTTTCTTTACCCAACAATGATTCCTTTGGATATGATAGTTTAGCTGGTTTTCTAACAGTCGCTGAAAGATTCATTCGTTCATATTATAACCAATTATAACCGGGAATTCCTTTCCTGAATGAGGTTTTTATTTTAAGAGGTTTAATGTTTGCCCTGCCTTACGCATTAACTGAATTCTACTTGGACCCAGGCCCATTTTCCTTGCTTCAATACATTTTTGTACCATTTCTTGTTCAACTACCGCTAGTATTACTGGAAGTTTTACTTCTGATACGTTGGAAATTTTGTCAAGAGCGTGATACGAAATTGTTGACCGAGGGATATTATACTCAGTCGGGCTCGAAGACCTACATACTGTAATCGAAGTCAACCACTCTGGTGTAATTAGATCTAGAAATCAGATGACATAATCTTGTTTCGCGCAAACTTCCACCGGAAGTAAGACCAGTTGTTCCGGAAGGGTAAGCAGCTCTTGTTTAGCTAGCTACACCCGCAAGGTGTACAAATAATATTGAGTGAAAGGAACTTGGAACTGACCTCAAATATATCCAAGGAGTCTTAGACACAGGTACATTATACTTACCAACAATACTGTGATGACGGCCATAAAACTTTAGGAAGGGCCCTGATAAGTCTAGGCGTGCAATATATAATTATGTATCCCGGGGTCAATAACTATTCGTAAGCTTTGTTGTATGAAGTCCGTCTAGTGAAAACAAGCTTACCGTAGGGTATGAAGCCATCATGTATGTTATGCAGCCTTTCGTGGGCGTCATGCGCAATCAAAATCGAGGGTGAAAAGAACATGGAAATACGGGACGTCAAATATATTTAGAATAATTTTGGATACATCATACTTATCAGCAATATTGTGATGACGACCATAAAACATTTTGGGGATTTGGTAATCCTAGAGTTTCAACATCCTCTAGTCACCACTTTATTTTCGTTGTATTAAATCCCGTATTAATTTATTTTAAAAGTAGTTTTTGGTCATACTGTTTCATCATGTGGGTCTTCCGAGGAAGTGGAATTTTAAGAATCGTAAAATCAACAGGATAAAACACGTTGAATGTGATTTTTGCCTTGTATATTTGTTCCTCATTTCTTTAAAAAACTGTTTTGCAGAGTTAACTCACATTGATTTTAGATATTGCTGCTTCAGAAGTTATGTAAATAGGATGATCGTCAATCACCTGCGTTTTTGTTTTAATAAACCTTAAAAAACCTTCATTTCTTTAAACATTCGTTTAATGTGAAACTGATAAGTTTCTTTTGATACATAAATTATATGTTCATAAACGGTATTGTAATGAAGCATATACATTGTATTTCTGTCTAAATTATCTGTATTGGCCCAGCCTTTTATTTTTATAGGTGTAATATCAATAGATTGTGACGTAATCCGTTCTCACTATTTTCATTGGTTTAAACAACGAGAAAACATATTCCTATGCCATTCATATACTTCTTGTTTATAAAAAGTTTACTTTGTCCTAAATGGTTGCCTTTTATTTTATGCTGAAAGATAATGTAAAAGCGCGCGTGTCTATGATCTTATAAGCGTTAAAAAGCTTATTGATTTGACAATGAGGCAAACCTACTAAGGAAAATATGACTGTTTCGACAGGCTGTTGTAAAGTCATTATTATAGGTTTTTGCAACGAGTTCAGTTTTTTGTCAGGTTCGCGAGGTATTAAAAACATAAACAAAAACAGTTGAAAGAAACAGGGTTGGGAAATAACCTGGCAAAAGGTACCTGTCAAAAATCATTATATAGATTTACTATGTGTAACTGGTCAATGTGGATGGTATTCTCCAGACACTGCAACAGCATACTACAAACATCTTGGTTTTATAACACTGTCTACCTCTGTTTATGAGGGCAATCCGAACATCACCAAATGTGTTGTTTTACACTCAGAAACTGAAGGGAACGAGTACTTAGAAATGACAGTGACAAACTAAAACAAGAACCGAACTGTGTTTAATCCACGTGCTGTGCGTATTGAAACACTAAACTCTGGTCAAATTTTGAAAATTCAGATCTCTGTCCAGTAAAAATATAAAATCAAACAGACGAGCGTCTGATTATCACCAGCCAGATTCTCCATTTTACATTGTTTCATCAACAAAACACATCCCTACTCCTGATGACATGTGGTTCGATAAATAAGGGTTAGAGTAATTACATATTATATCAGTGTTAATTTTGTTTCGGAATACAATATTAATTGTATAATTTCTTTAACCAAACTTTTTTCAATGAGTTGAACAAAATATCCAAAGTACCAAAAACTATTAACCATTATATTTAAGCTAGGAAAATACATTGCAAGAGGAAAATACCTTAGTTTTTTTTTTAGAATTTTCAATTTTCAACTAGCAGCAAGTTTCAGGACAATAAAACATTTTCTCAATATTTCACTACAGTCATATGTTATTTTGTCTTATTATATCATTCAAATTCTTGTGACAGATATTACAGAAAAAAGTTTTGTAATGACACCGCGAATCTCGTAGATAAGAATATAAGGAAGCCTTTTATTTTGCTGACTTTGCGGACACCGACTTATCAAATCAAGATTCATTCACCTATATGACTCTATTTGAGCAATATAATTTCGATCTATGAATAGTCAAAACGTTGATGTTCTTCAGCTAGACCATTTTACGGAATATATACAATCGAAATCCTCTCTGGATCATATACTTTACCATTTATGTTGTCAGTTTATGTTGCAATGGAATTATTTGAAACTTCATCAATAAAGTTGTTTCCTAGATTTACAATGACACTTTTGGCAAATTGCCAAAATTTTAGTAAATTGCTTTAAGTATAATCATTTCATTTATATCATATTTATACTATGAGACTCAAATGTTTATTTGATACCACAATAATAAACTGGATTATATATGTATGGGATGCCATTGGTTAACAAGGTGTAAAATGACCTCTATCAACATTACATGTATTTGACAAATGAAAACATTTGATTATAGTCTCTAAGTGATTGTTATTACCCGGAATTGTTTAACCTGTATTTATACTGCTATTTTGTTACACTACAAAATATTCTATTAAAACAATTATCGCAAAATAGGTTTGTGTGTGCTAAATTGACCCATATATATTAATGTGGCCCTTGAACCAGTTTATATATATATATATATATATATATATATATATATATATATATATATATATATATATATATATGCTTTAATTGAATACAACATTGTTCGAGGACATCGGATTATATACAAACATGAAGACAAAATAAAATAATAAAGATACTATTATGCATACAGAATAATCACAAAATTCAGAAAAATAGAGTATACAATAATGTTATGACATGAAAGCATAGAAAAGACAAGAATTTTAAACTTTATTCTGAAGTAAAACAAAGTTTGACTAATTTTCAGGTATTATTGTCGGTGGCTGTAAGGACAAAATTGAGCAGCTATTACCCGAGACGATCAGGTTAATACTTATTTTTTTCATATGCTAATTCTTACCCTGAAATATAAATATAACTATTGAACTCTCTTCCGGCACGTATTGTCTAGCTAGCTTTATTAATCAAATGTACAAGATACTGTTGTCAAACCCGACCCTGATTCTATATATGACTGTCATCAGAATCGAAATCGATAGTGACGATATATAACTGATCTCTGATATTATCTGTTTATTATTATTATTATTATTATTATTTTTATTATTATTGGTGCATGTCTTCACAAATAAAGCTTTTAATTTTCATGGTTTTTATTAAATGAACCGAAATCATTGTCAATTGATTTAATATCAACTCATATTTTGGATTCCATACACAAATACTTTATGTTGTAATAAAAAAACCAAACATATCGATCAATGTCTAAATCAAAATATCAGATGAAAGATAAACTTTGAAAAGTGTTGCGTTAAGTTAAACAACCCAATAAACTGCCACCAGGGAATTGAGGCCGGGTGCTCATCTTGTGAAGCTTTATTTACACGTTACATTATATTTATCAACAATACTGTTATGACGGCCTAAATAAGCCTTACCTTGGAAGCAACTGACTTTGTTTAAAGTTTATGTAGTGGGAACAAACTATATCACGGCCTATTGTGAAAAGAATTCACCATAAGTAAATAATTCAGGCCAAAAATGACACAAAACTTGATAAATAAGTGAAAATGTTACATGAAGCTCACTAAGAATGATTACAACCCAAAATTTAGGATTCTTAAGAGATGGAATGTAATCTGTATAAAATTATTTAAATGTTTTTAAGAAATAACATTCTATTTGAGTGAATTCATTCGGTATTATGAATGGCTGAGAGTCGGGAATAGCATATTCAATTAATTGCGAAGCAGTTCATGTTAAATATGCTATTCCTTACTTTTATTCATAATACCAAATGAATATACTCGAATAGAATGTTATTTCTTATATTTAAACTCATAAAAAATATTGATAGCATGTCCAAAATGTAAAATTATCGCTACAATAATTTATTTCATTCAAGATGCCGACAAACATGAGGGATTGATGAAACAGCCTTCCTCCAAATAAGAATAGTTACATCGGGACTAGACTTGGATGCTGACCAATCAAACAATGCATGACATATTAGGATGACTTTCTGTGACGTAATCGGATAGTTAAACGTTACGTAATGAGAGGTCATGACCCCACACTGTATTTAAGAGCAATTGAATGCCAGTGAAAACAAATAGGCTCATCTTAAGAAGGTCAATTCCAATTATTAATATAAACATATAACGTTCTGTTTGTCTGATTAATCTCAGATTGTTTAGAATTATCTCTGTAACACTTAGCACCAATTTTCCCATTTTCTCTTGAATATATTACCTCTTTGATTGTGTTGAGTATGTGGTGGAGTTAGTAAACGAGTCCATTCTTTCTTTTCTGGTATATCCTCATTGTTTTCTTGTGTGTCTCTTACTCATACTTACAATACTTGTCTTTTTATCAACTGCGAAGTTATCCATTATTATATATTTGTCCATTCTTTTGTAAATACTAATATTCAAATATCCATTTGATAATTGTATGATTAACATGAAACCCGAATAAAATGTTTCATATTTTTTTTCTCTATATTATCAAATAACTGTTGTGTTATTTCATTTACAGTTTATACGTTACAGAGCTGTCGAAAGTTTAACACTGATCTAAAAGGAGTCGAATTTCGGCTGACGAATTGTCGAGATATAGATACAAAGTGTCAGGAAAACGGCCGGAAAACAAAAAGCAGCTGTCGAAAAGATATAGCTTACCGAGGACCGAGACGAGCTTCAGTTTTAGTACTTATTCGTTTCCTTTATGTTAAACGTTCAACAAGTCTGTACTGTATGTGTAAAAAACAATTTAAGACTAAATAACTAAAATGTAACTAAATGTGGAATCAATTCTGTAAATATTCTGTACTTTTCTGTGTTGTTACAATGAGAAAAAAGAGATTTATTAATACGTGAAGATTAACTTTATAGTTGGGTAAATTTTATTATTCTTGTATTCGAATGCTGTTCATTGTTGAAAGATTCTTATTAATTATATTTGTTAAGTGAAAATTTAATATTTGTGTTCATGGCTACTGTCAGTCGCTTTGGATTACTCTAGCCAGTACATGACACTAGTTAAATGACCATAGATCTAAGGATTGTACTAGTTAGACACACCAATCAACATTCGTGTATACCTCATTAAAAGAATACATATAATACGGAAAAAATCTATTCTCATCCTCTAACCGAATTACTTTGAAGGTTTCAATATAAATCAAATGGATAAGAACATTCACCTATCGTTACAACACGTAATGTGTGACATAGCACCTCTGTTAGAGACTAGGAATGTACTTTAAGTACACAATAACAAATATCCGAAGTGTCAGAACTCTTCACATGGAATAACAAATATCCGAAGTGTCAGAACTCTTAACATGGAATAACAAATATCCGGAGTGTCAGAACTCTTCACATGGAATAACAAATATCCGAAGTGTCAGAACTCTTCACATGGAATAACAAATATCCGGAGTGTCAGAACTCTTCACATGGAATAACAAATATCCGGAGTGTCAGAACTCTTCACATGGAATAACGAATATCCGGAGAGTCAGAGCTCTTCCTATGGAATTTATAGAATCTATGATGAGTTTCCATGTAGGATAGGGAAATCTCACCTAGGGTGTTGAAAATTTCAGTCATAGACGAGGGTTAAGATTTTCCTATCCTACATGGATAAACTCATAATTGATTTTTATGGCTTCAAATAGAAGTTACATCGACATTGACGCCATCATTGTAAATCAAACTTTGGTATGTAGAGTTATACATAAAATAAATATGACCATCGGACAGAATGTACCTGAATATGGTTTATACAAAATGTATAAACTAAAAAACAAAGCTATTTATTATAATCTCTCAGAATACACATTTAAAACGCAATGGAAATTTTTTAATTTGGAAGACTCGGATGACATTTTGCCGCAAGACAACGTCATGTCTTCACAAAATGACGTACTTCAAGTGTCTTTTGATTGTTACGTCACTGAAAATGATGAAAGACAACACAACCAGGTGATGAAAGACAGAAATATTCCACATGGGTTTTCTAAACTAGATATTCGATCTTTTACATTTAGAGATGGGAGAAAACAAATATCCGGAGTGTCAGAACTCTTTACATGGAATAACAAATTTCCGGAGTGTCAGAACTCTTTACATGGAATAACAAATTTCCGGAGTGTCAGAACTCTCAGAACTCTTAACATGGAATAACAAATATCCGGAGTGTCAGAACTCGTCACATGGAATAACAAATATCCGGAGTGTCAAAACTCTTCACATGGAATAACAAATATCCGGAGTGTCAAAACTTCCCATGGAATAACAAATATCCGGAGTGTAAGAACTCGTCACATGGAATAACAAATATCCGGAGTGTCAGAACTCTTTACATGGAATAACAAATATCCGAAGTGTCAGAACTCTTCACATGGAATAACAAATATCCGGAGTGTCAGAACTCTTCACATGGAATAACAAATATCCGGAGTGTCAGAACTCTTTACATGGAATAACAAATATCTGGAGTGTCAAAACTCTTCACATGGAATAACAAATATCCGGAGTGTCAGAACTCTTTACATGGAATAACAAATATCCGGAGTGTCAGAACTCTTCACATGGAATAACAAATATCCGGAGTGTCAGAACTCTTTACATGGAATAACAAATATCTGGAGTGTCAAAACTCTTCACATGGAAGAAAGAAATTTCTAAAGCACTTGACAACATTAAACGCAAACAATAAATACCATGACGCAACAAAAAAGACAAGGAAGCGCTGATGATAAAACGTGACAGGAAATACATTTAATATCAAAATTGATATCCAGCGATGATGTATGCGATTATAGGTAAAGCTAAGACTAAGCCTTGCTAAATGAACTTCCATCATGGATGTAAGGTCGGGCTTTGGTGTGGCCTCAACAAGACAAGAAAACAAAAACATGTCTTGGGGCTACTGCTTATAAAACAAACCTATGATACGGACATTGGACTAGACACTCGGAGAAGTAAATGTAGTGCTGCTGGAACGCTTTCAATCACTATCTTTATTGAAGCTTTATCCCAGTGTCGATAGCTTAATATCTGATCGACTTAATCTTAAGAAAATATTTAAATATTCAACACCATATTTGTGAAGTCAATAAACATTTCCGAAAAATATAAACATTTTGCGTATTCAGTTTCTGTCATTATTGGTACGCGCTTTATAATTTATATCTGCAGTCTCTCCTATTTTAGAGTCTTGGTCAGACTGGCTGTGTTTTCAATCCACGACTCCTGCAAATCAACTTAGCTACCGTAGTAGTTAATATCATCGAAAATAGTAAAATAATCCTTCAGGTTTGTGATGCACTATTGCATCAAATCATTAATGGTGAATGGTTTTTGTTCCAAATAATTCCAGTGGAAAATTGATTTTTTCTAATTTTAGTAATTATTTATTTGATAAACAAAGTCCGTTTCCATTTATAGAAAACGGTGATATTTATAACCGTCGTTCTTTTTATAGACAAATCTTAACAAACATCATTCTCACGTAGTAAGCCATTATATTAAGGATGTCTATCCTTTTGTAAGTGATATGACATTGATATGAGTAGGCGAAAGGTACATTAATTTGATGATTATAATTATAATTAAAACAATTCAAGACAATACCGTTTACGTAATATTAGGAGTAAGTTACGTTTTGGTTGTAAGCTAGTAACACACAGTTGCTGAGTGATGATGCCAGAAGGTAATCGCCATTGTGGTTTCAAGACTAGTCTACCTCTTATGATAACGAGTTCATTTATTGTGAACCTGAACTAGTTGTCTATTTAACAGAGGCGGACTATATATGGCTAAATAGGAAGATTTGGAAGTCTTGAGATTATCTCAAAAAGTTGAATTTAATAGCATTTGACGGAAAAGTTCACTTTTTTCTGAGCCAATACTGTATATAGATCTTCAACCTTTAAGCCTTTAAGAAATTTTTGCTTCTTCAGATAACAATTAATGTGAATCAAGGACAACTAGGATTGCCGACTTGGTAGAATGAAAACAAAGATACTAATCCATGTCCGAATCACAATCCAGAAGCAAAGTAAAATCTTTGAAACTAACAAGTTAGGTTAACTTCTACCAGGGAAGTGAGACCGGGTGCTCCAAAAGAATAAGCACTTTCTGATTAGCTAGCTACACCTGCAACGCGTGTAATCAAAATTAAGTGGAAGGAACATGCAACTGTAAGACGTAATCAAAAACAAACATATTAATCCTTGTCCGAATCACAATCCAGAAGCAAAGTAAAATTTTTGGAACTGACAAGTTAGGTTAGACACGTGAACTTCAACCAGGGAAGTGAGACCGGGTGCTCCGGAAGTGTGAGCACCTCCTGTTTGGCTAGCTACACCCGCCACGTGTGTAATCAAAATTGTGTGAAAGGAACATGGAACTATGAGACGTCAAATATATCCAGGGCAAACCTGGACACAGAGACATCAAACTTATCAACAACACTGTGATGACGTTCATACAACTTTTTGAGGGCCTTGATAAGCCTAGGCTTGCAATATCCCTGAGTCAACAATTTATTTGCAAGCAGCCTACTATCTAGGGAATCCTGGACACAGTCATCAAACTAATGAAAAAACCGGTTATGACGGCCATAAAACGGCTCATATTTAAGGGCCCTGATAAGCTGAGGATTGCAATACTCCTGTGTCAACAATTTATCTGTAAGCAGCTGGCTTCGTTGAATAAATTTCCCATAGTATTTTATACGCTGAAAATTTTTTGAAATATAAAGCGTCTTGTCTTTTCGGTTGATGACTTGGATATGAAAAGATGTTTTACTACTTCAGATCAATGTGACATCATCACACTTATATAATATTACAAATATAGAATTTAAAAAACAAAGTTTACTTTTCCATAGAGTCGTCCAACTCGAAAAGAAGAGTTGATGTATTTATACTGTTCCTCATATCTTTAGGAACAAAACACTTAGTTAAAAGTGATTATAACCGCTGATTCTAAATACCAAAAAGTTATTGCGGTTCATACCGTCTAAACACGATCCTAAATCCGTATATTACTTTACTTAAGGACTTAACAATGTCGTAATGCTAAAATAAGAATCGTTTAAGTAAACAGACATATATATCAGACAGCAATTATTGCATTATCTGTCACATTGTGTCAAATCGTACCTATTTACTGCCTACCTAATTCTCCCAAAGACAAAACAAATTTTGATGTACATTAATCATGGCGTTATTTTAGTTATCCTCTGACAGTTAGATACAACCATAACCATATAAAAAGAGTGTAAAACGTAATGGGAGTACTTGTTTTAAATACAGATTCATTTCTATCAAATTGTCTCTGGATTTAAGATCATGAACTATTTTAAAACACAAATCTTAACTCAGTATTTTATAAAACAGAACTAATGGACCAAAATAGTAAAATATCCAATAATATAATGAATGACAATATATCGACATACCTACTAAGTGTACCAGTGATACAAAACAAAAAAGAAATTGGCAGCTGAAGTAAAAAAACAATGAACGAAAATACCTTTTAAACCAGGAAAAATTGTAATGAGTAAAATTCTATCATCGTGACAAAAGTTTTATCATTAAAAATTCATTCTATTTGCCGGTTTTCAATTCATTCCCCTATATGTTGGTGGAGAAAGTCTTCAATTCATTGCTGTAGCATACATCCTTGAAATAACGTGACGTGTGTATCACTATGATTTTCTCTGTACTATTTTGCTTACTATAATTATTGTTAAAACGGTAAAAAGAGTGATCAAACATATCGGCATCTTCAGAAGATTCTCTGATAAGAGAACCATCGATATAATAAAGGAAGTAATGGCGAGACTTCTAACATAAGTAACAGTTGACCAATTCTGGCCAATTAATGCCTGGATGGAGTATTAAATTCTTGGAACCCAGTATGTGAACATTTACCGATGGCGAAAACAAAATATCAAGCAACATAAAGGCACGAACTAACAAGCAAACCTTTATGATAAAAAATCGTGATCAAGACTTTCAATGAACTATATAACATACAGGTCACTGAAGGCGTATGGCGAATTAATTCACTGAGCTATTTCACTAAAACAGACATTACCTATCAGGATTAGATTTCAGAAAGTAATCAGTGTACTGGATCACTCCATGTGATAGAATTTATGTAGCCATGTTTCAGTAATTTCCAAATGAGTATGTAGGTATTGAAAAGTCTTCTAGATGAATATTAAGGTAATTTATACCTGGGGATGGGTTATTGGTCAAATTACACCGATAATGAAAAGTTGCAATTTGAGAAACTAATAAACCCGAAAGAATAAAATCAATTCTTAAATACAAAGAATCCAATATCGACACGAAGGGTATTGTTTTGTAAAACATATAGAGTAATCTAAAAACCATCATCTAGATGGAAATGAAATGAACGACATAAAGCAAATTATAATGTGAAATTGACTAAGTATTCAAGTATAGCATTTTTGAAATTTTTAAACAATTAATGCTGATGTTTTTTATCATTAATGTACAAGGGTTGTTTACAAAACTATTTACATTTCTGAAGCATTAATAGCCAAATTTAAATTCTTTAGAATTACCTTCATTCCGGAACCGTTGTTATAAGCCAGTGAATCATAACCATGAATTGTACATGGAAATCTTTTATCTCAGAATAAACGCTAATTTTTTAAAAGATTTTTTATGTGAGGAGAAACCACGTTTTGAGTGGATGGCATGATTCGAACTTAGATTAAAATATAAATTTTGTCCCTCTAATTTGTTAGGAGGCGGCGTACGTATACTGAATAGCTTCATTTATACAGAATCAAAGTCAAGCATACTAATCTATGTTTAAATCACTATCCCAAAGCAAAGTAAACACTTTGAAATTAACAAATTAGGTTAAACATGAACTTCAAACAACGAAGCGAGTCCAGGTGTTCTCGGAGGGTAACCTGTTTAGTTAGCTACACTCTCAACGTGAGTAATCAAAACTACGTGATAGTGAAAAGAACATAGAACTATGAAGCGTTAAATATATCCAGGGCAATCCAAAACATAGACATCAGATTTATCAACAATAATGTGATGGCGGCCATAAAAAGTTTTGAGAGTCCAGATAAGCCTAAGTATTCAATATATCCGAAACAATAATCAATTAGAAAGCAACCTGCTTCGTTGTATAAAGTTCCCACAGTGTGATCGAGTTCTGCTATATCGTATTAATTGTGAAACAAATACACCATAAGTAGGAGAAGCAGGGAAACTGCTGCAGAGAAAAGGAAAGTTGACTATAGAAATAAATGACGGAATCACGTTTTTCATACGGCTTCAACTATAGCCTTTTGTGGAAGTCATAAATGAGGTATAAGTGACTGTAAGAATCAATCGTATAACTGACATCAACGAGTTTCATGCAAAAAAACCCCGCTAAGTCATGCATTAGATTTTGGGATTAATACAGGTTCGCGGTCCATTGCACTATTTAAACATGGCAAATATCAGAATCTAGAAAATATATGCATTATTACACCGCTTTGCTTATATCAATAACAACCACAACAATTTATGAACAAATCACATTCCCAAAGCAAAGATAAAACTTTGAAACTGGAAAAGGATGTTAAACGCGTGAAGGACGAGAGCCTACTATTTAGTAAGGGACACATGTCACTTGTGTTATCAAAATATGGAATGAAATGAAAATAAAACTATCGGATATAAAATATATAAAGGAAAAGAGAAATCAACAATATAGTGATGGCGGTCTGGGCTTGCAATATCTCTGGCTTAATAATTTATTTGTAATCAACTTGCGTCCTCATATAAAGTTATACCACAGTGTATTGTGAAACAACTACAGGTACACCATTAGCAGGCATACTGCTGCATACAAAAGGAAAGTTGATAGCTGATCTTTACAAATCTTTCATTTACATTTCACTAGGATAGAAGACATTCACAATATCTCCAAATTTAAAATTATATTATTTATTGCACGTCATATCTCAAGACGAATGAAGGTACACAGTTTGTGCCCATTGACATAGCGACTGTTTGTTGCATAATTATATTGCCAAACACAATTACAGCTCATTGTACAAAAAAGGTTATCCCTTAATTTCCATAGAGAAACTTCACCCCTACTAGAATAATAGTAAGTACAACACAATGCATTTGGAAAGAAATGGTGTACTGAGAATTAGTGGCGTGCTTGGTATCAGCATTAAAGGAGTTAACTACGTGATATCTATTTAACACTCGGACTTGTTTCTTAACTGATGAGTGATATAATGAAAATGGTTATATATATAGTTATTTCAGTTATGTGTAAAATGTCGGGAAATTTGCAGTGCCGGTCAAGGAGATCGATCCAGAAATCACCCGCACTATATTTAAGAAATAACAGGAAAAGAATAATGTTAAATAATTTATGCTATATATATCAAACTTATCAACAATACTGTGATGACGGCCATAAACTTTTTTGAGGTCCTCGATAAGCCTAGGTTTGTAATATTCCCGAGTCAACAATTTATTTGCAAGCAGTCTGCTTCGTTGGACAAAGTCCCTGTAGTGGGAACAACAATAAATAATGAAGTAAAAGTAAATACAGTCCAGGGATGAAGATTAGCAGGGGACCAGTAGCCCATGGCTATTAAAAAATCACTTAGGCTCCTTAATGTTTACATAATTTAGCTATTTATTACCTTTACAAATTCTTTTCTGAAGTGATCTGAGCCCCTAACTCAAAATAGTTAAGCTTCATCCCTGCAGTCCAACTTGCCTTAAAGGTCACCTCGATATAAGGGTCGCCTGCTTATAAAGACCAGTAAAGTTGTATCCCAATTGTTCTTTATTTATATTATTTGAACCTGTATATAAAAAAGTGCCCATAAAGGCCACTTTTACTGGTTCCCTTGGGTGGCCTTTATAGACATGTTTGACTGAATACGTAATCTGATTATTTTATTCTTTGCGTGTTAATTCGCCATATTTATATACCCGTGTAACATGCTTTAAGTTATTTTTCTTCTATTTAATGTTTTCACTCTGAAATAACCTTATATTAGTATTTTATTTCAAAAAAATAAAACAACGAAATTGTTGATTGACGTCACTTTATTGATTCTGAAGCCTCGTGTTACTTTTATTTAACGTAATTGCTGTCCTATTACTTGTCTAAGGTGTTCCAAAATTGATTGCATCACGTATCCGGTGGTGGGAGGTATACTTTTTGTCTGAATTCTAACCTGTATTATTATATGTTGTTTGTGACACTTGATATTCGTATGATCATTTAACTGTAGATTTCACCTATAAGAAAGTCAAGCACTGAAGGACATGATGTATTGTGTTCTTTGTTTTAATACGTTACTCTCCTCAAATGGTTTTATCTTGCATTTGTTAATTGTATTGTGTTGGTTTGATATGATGTATTCTTGAACATAAAAATGTCATTAGTTAAAACCAAAGTGTAATTACTTTATATTAACCACAAATAGCCATCAACCTATATAAATGTCTAGTACAATCACTTCATCAATCCTAGATTAGTTTTGTTTTATTTTCTATCATTTTATAGTTGGATTACTTATTTTATGGAGGTAACATCAGTTCATTGACCTGCTATCAAATCGTCGGATAAATTTGCCTTGTAAAACATTGAAAGATCATAATTCAATTTTAATACAAACCTGTCGTGTACTGACATATTTCAATATACCATTAAATAATATCGAAATGCTATTTTTCTGTTATCTTGTCAAGGAATTTTACCATGAACATTTCGCTTTCAATAAAGATATATTTACGGATGTTTATAAATCGTCGATCGTTTATCATTTTAGCTTGTCATATAGATTTTAAGTCATTTGTTTTCAACTATCCTATTGTATATTAACCAGTGACAGTTTCGATGATTTAAACATTAGAGATGGTGAAAGTTTTGCTTTCCATTTTAGCTATAGAATAACGTACATGTTTTGAAGAGATTCCTCACTTAATTTGAGGCAAAGTAAACGACGCAGTAAGATAAAGAATAATAACGCTGTTGTTTCTGTGAGATTGATCATTTTGTCAACATTTTTTCTCAGAAAAATTGATCTTAGATTTTTAAAGTCGATTTGTGAATAACACTTAATATTAAGGATTCATTACTTTTTCAATATAAAAAGGAATTTTGTTTTTATTATTTAAAGTCTGAAATGCTTTTAACTCAATTAAGTGTGACATTTCATAACGTAATGCCACATACAATACGTCATTACAAGTTAGTGTTTAATTCTGGTCAGTCATTTTTAGTTATGTAGTTGGCTTTTCTTTTTGTGTCTCGCCTGGCAACGGGTCGACAAACGGCGAGATTTAGGTTTTATTTTACGTCGTCGTCGGCATTTAATAAATGTGTTTATTTGTAAATGTCCATAAGCCGGTTAATAAAACCGCTATACGGATGAATTTGCAATAGAGTTTAACCAACCATCAGGGGTAAAATAGATGATGTTAAAAATATTTTTGGGTAAAAACTTTTACAGAACCCTGAGAAATACTCTAACATACTTTTTTTCAATGTTTCTTCATAAAATTTTGAGCTTCTACCATAAATGAACTTAAACAATTATTATATGTTTTAAAAATATTAAACATTTTAGGGGTAAGAAGTTGAATTTTCAGAGAAAACCTGTGAATTTTGAGAAAATACTCTTAACAGACACATTTTTCAAAATTTCTTCTTGAAATTTCGAAAATCGATGGATTGTAACATAAATAATCGGTTTTTTTAAAAAATATTTTACATTTTGTTTTGATTTTATATATATATATATATATATATATATATATATATATATATATTTCTTTTAAACCATAATAAAATACATTTATATGATAAAAAAAAACATACTAATCCATATCCAAATCACAAGCAAAGTAAAACGTTGGAACTGGCAAGTTAGGGTAAACACGTGCACTTCCCTTAGGGAAGGCCGGGTTCTCCGGAAGGGTAAGCACCTCCTGTTAAGCTAGCTAGCTAGCTGTAATTAAAGTAATATTTGGGTTAGTTTGCAAGTTGTATGCAATATCTGCTAACCATTTATTTCAATTTTGTGGTGCAAACTTGAGATTTCTGAAATAAATTGCAGATTTTTGGAAATGCATTTTGTTTTACTAATTTTAAACCAATATAAGACAGAAAATCATTTTTGATGTAATTAGTGTCTATTGAAATTTTGTACATAACATTAGAAAAGATTAAATTAAACATATATTACTGGTTTTGGTTTACTAAATTTCTTTTGAATTTTTGGTTTTAGGTAAAAAAGTACAAATTTTTAGAAAATGTCACCTAAATCTGACATACCATGATGCAGGCATAAGACAAAATGTCACTTAAATCTTTGACATACCATGATGCAGGCATAAGAGAAAATGTCACTTAAATCTGACATACAATGATGCAGGCATAAGACAAAATGTCACTTAAATTTGACATACCATGATGCAGACATAAGAGAAAATGTCACCTAAATCTTTGACATACCATGATGCAGGCATAAGAGAAAATGTCACCTAAATCTTTGGCATACCATGATGCAGACATAAGAGAAAATGTCACATAAACCTTTGACATACCATGATGCAGACATAAGAGAAAATGTCACCTAAATCTTTGACATAACACGATGCAGGCATAAGACAAAATGTCACCCAAATTTTTGACATACCATGATGCAGGCATAAGAGAAAATGTCACCCAAATCTTTGACATACCATGATGCAGGCATAAGAGAAAATGTCACCTAAATCTTTGACATACTATGATGCAGACATAAGAGAAAATGTCACATAAACCTTTGACATACCATGATGCAGACATAAGAGAAAATGTCACATAAACCTTTGACATAACACGATGCAGGCATAAGAGAAAATGTCACCCATATCTTTGACATACCATGATGCAGGCATAAGAGAAAATGTCACCCAAATCTTTTACATACCATGATGCAGACATAAGAGAAAATGTCACATAAACCTTTGACATGCCATGATGCAGGCATAAGAGAAAATGTCACCTAAATCTTTGACATACCATGATGCAGACATAAGAGAAAATGTCACATAAACCTTTGACATACCATGATGCAGCCATAGGAGAAAATGTCACCTAAATCTTTGACATACCATGATGAAGACATAAGAGAAAATGTCACCTAAATCTTTGACATACTATGATGCAGACATAAGAGAAAATGTCACCTAAATCTTTGACATACCATGATGCAGCCATAAGAGAAAATGTCACCTAAATCTTTGACATACCATGATGCAGCCATAAGAGAAAATGTCACCTAAATTTAACATACCATGATGCAGGCATAAGAGAAAATGTCGCCTAAATTTGACATACCATGATGCAGGCATAAGAGAAAATGTCACCTAAATTTGACATACCGTGATGCAGGCATAAGCAAAAATGTCACCTAAATCTTTGACATACCATGATGCAGGCATAGGAGAAAATGTCACCTAAATCTTTGACATACCATGATACAGGCATAAAAGAAAATGTCGCCTAAATTTGACATACCATGATGCAGGCATAAGCGAAAATGTCACCTAAATTTGACATACCGTGATGCAGGCATAAGCGAAAATGTCACCTAAATCTTTGACATACCATGATACAGGCATAAGAGTAAATGTCACCTAAATTTAATTGACATACCATGATGCAGGCATAAGAGAAAATGTCACCTAAATATTTGATATACCATGATGCAGACATAAGCGAAAATGTCACCTAAATCTTTGACATACCATGATGCAGGCATAAGAGAAAATGTCACCTAAATCTTTGACATACCATGATGCAGACATAAGTACAAATCAGTATATTTCTGTCTTTGACATGAGTATAATCATGAATTCAAACAATGGGAAGTAATTTTGGCTATGATTTTAATATCAATTGATTGTACTAATGTTTTTAATATCAATTGACTGTACTAATGTTTTTAATATCAATTAATTGTACTAATGTTTTAATACTAATTGATTGTACTAATGTTTTTAATATCAATTGATTGTACTAATGTTTTTAATATCAATTGATTGTACTAATGTTTTAATACTAATTGATTGTACTAATGTTTTTAATACCAATTGATTGTACTAATGTTTTTAATACAAATTGATTGTACTAATGTTTTTAATATCAATTGATTGTATAATGTTTTTAATATCAATTGATTGTACTAATGTTTTTTTAATATCAATTGATTGTACTAATGTTTTTAATACCAATTGATTGTACTAATGTTTTTTTTTAATACCAATTGATTGTACTAATGTTTTTTTTTTAATATCAATTGATTGTACTAATGTTTTTTAATATCAATTGATTGTACTAATGTTTTTAACACCACTGTATTGTACTTATGTTTTGACCGGTAGTTTATTTAGTCATAATTTATCTTAAAACTGATTACTTGGTATACATACTCACTCCGTAAAGATATACACAGTATTTTTAGATAAAACATTTTATTCATTATATTTTTTTTCAAAAACATTTTATAGTGCCTATAAAATATGGCGAGGCAGTGTATGTAAGTTGTAAAGTAATTAGAATTCAGCACTTATATCAAGACCTCAAAAAGTTTTATGGCCGTCATCACAGTATTGCTGATAAGTTTGACCAGGATTGTCCTGGATATAGTTGACGTCCCATACATAGTTTTATGTTCCTTTCACACAATTTTGATTACACACGTGGCGGATGTAGTTAGCTAAACAGGAGGTACTTACTCTCCTGGAACACCCGGCATCACTTCCCTGTTGGACTAACTTGTCAGCTCCAAAAGTTTACTTTGCTTCTGGATTGTGATTCGGATATGGATTAATATGTTTCTTGTTTATTATAGTGTGGCAAGACTATGGTAAGTCTTAAATTAGTTTAGGTGTATTTAATACTCAAAAAGTTTACCAGCCGAGACATTTTTTATGTGGTGTTCTTGTTTACAAACCCTAACACCATGAATCCAAAATAACCCTGTCCATTTTCTGAGTTATTAAATTTATTACTTTTTCCCGGACATTAAAAACTTATGTTACAAGCTCTGTAGTGCAGATGTTTATCTTGTAATTGCTTTGTGAAGATTCTTTTTAACAGAAGAAGCTGATATTTTCATACCAATCCTTCATATACATGTATCTTATGTCTCTGACAATTTTTCCTATTACTTCGTCAATCCAGCAGATGATTGAGGTATTACCTGTTCTCTGTTCAGTTAGCCCTGGATAAAAAGGACTTACTTTAGATTTTACATTGTTATTATTCCCCCGCAGACATGTTTGCGAGGGTATACAGGAATCACAATCGGTCTGTGTAAAATCGTGCCAAGACCAGATATATTTCAAAATTGCTTTAAACGACGGTCATAATACATCATATAAATAATCTTCATTGTCCAAAGGTGTGTCATGACCTTCAAACGAGGCCATATCGGAAAGGTCAAGGTCGTTGGAAAGCAGTACGCCAATTTTCCAACAAATAACTTTGAGACTTATTTATCTATTTTTGTATCTTGAGATGAGGTTATTTCAGACATGTTTCAGTATAGGACATTGACATAGATTAATAAATGAATGCCAATAATGGATTCTTTAAAATACTAATTGTCAGAGAAATATCATCAAATGATAATAGATTGATTGCTTCAATCTTTATTTTAAAGACTTTTCCGGAACAATGTTTCTAATCATGTATCAATTTTATTTTGGACGTTATATTACTAAAATGTAACTCTTAAAATGACATATAAATGAACTTCATTAGTTACCAATCCTACATATTGCACAACTCTGGCATTTGAACTTATTACTTAGACTTCCGTCACTCAACTCTAGAAAGTCATGCCAATATCCTAATGAATCTTATTGAAGTTATGAGTCTACTCTTTGATTTGAATACAAAAGAAAACATGTCGCTGGTACATATGCCATAACTTATGTACAAGACACAAACAACCTAGAACATATATTAAAACCACGATGAAAATAAGTAAATAATACAAGGAAGAAAAAAATAACACTTTACTTTAACTACAGATTAGGGATAAAATCTTAAAATTCAGTAATTGCATCTTTGATCAGGAAACGTTTCGTAGACAAAAAGAAACTACATTCCTTTTGAAGCTAATGATATAAATACTATTAAAATGAAATCAAAGGTTTATAAGTGTTTTTGATATGTATTTTTAAAAATGAATTAGTTGTTTTAAAATTACTCGCAATGCCACATTCTTGAAAAAAGAAATGAAAAATAATTTTGTTCTTGAAATTAAAAGCAATTGCATTCCTAAATACAAAATGGATCGATCGTTTATATTCGTTATTTCATTGAAAATCAATGTAGCATGTGTTTGGTCCCAAGCGATTTTTTTGCACCAATATGGAAATGATATGCGATACATGAAATATCTTAAAAAACATAAAAATGTTCACATAATTTATATAGAAACCAGCCGTTTATTAAAAAAAGTTGATAATAATTATAACGATACAAGTAGGAACGAATAATAATTATAAGTTATAGAAAAAGGATGCTTTGTTTCAATCTTGGTCATTCACACTGGAAGTACGTTTGTTTTAAAATTGATTGTTTCAAGACCATTAATTAACCCGAAATACAAAATAAAAATTCAATATATGTTTGTCATCGTTTATAAATAGGAACAAATCAAAAATAAAAATAAGAAAAAAACAATTTGTAACTGAAAATATATAATTTATGTACTTGACAACAGGGAATGCAAACATGAAGACAAAAAATAAAAATATGCGATGATTAAAACGGCTTCGTATAAATAGTATAAATGCTTGTGTTGAAGCTATCAATTTACGATCATATTGCCATGGTATAAACATAGATACTTTTTTACAAAACCAATAAAATAGTTGATTGACAAGAAAGCAGCCTTAACAAAAAAATTATTTCATAAACAAAAATTTGCCTAAGCTTATTAAGACCCTCAAAATGTTTTATGACCGTCAGCACAGTATTGCTAATAAGAATGATTAATCTGTATTCAAAGCCACTCTGAATATATTTGACGTCCAATAGCTATGTTCCTTTCACTGTCAATTTAGTACACGTGTGGCGGGGATAGGAAGCTAAACCAAAATTGTTGAACCTTAAGGAACACCTGACCTCAATACCCTGGTGGAACTTCAGGTGTTCAACCTGAGTTGCCAGTGAGATAGTGATTCGGACTTTCATTGATATGTTTTTGTTTGTTTTTACTAATAGGTGCCAATACTGATATGTTTGCACGTTGAAATATTCTTGGGCAAATAAACCTGTTTTTGTATAGCTTAATAAATGAAAGTTTATTGTCCTTCCAAATTGGAATTTAAAATATCATATTTCCTTTCATTATTTTGCTTGTTATTTGTATTAAATCTTTAAATTAGTTTGGATAATAATGTATAGCGTTATAGAGTATCACTTTCTTGCAAAAAGGACATATTGCTAAAGGCTGCCAATTACATTGGTTATTTCTTTTAAATGAAGTTTGAAGTATTCATCTATTACCTCAAATAATTTCTGTAACATTAAACAAATCTAGGTGCATGATATTATTAGCTCCAGGTCCATAATTAACTAACAATTTATCCCGGAACACTTTTCTAAGAGTATTTTCATCAACATTACTTGTTCAATATGTTCATAACTTTAATGATACTTTGTTGTTTGGTATTGGTTTCCTTGTATGTAAAAGAAACAAGGATGTGGTTTATAAGCTTTTATCTAACAAAGTGAATCTAAAGAATACAGGAATCCCTCGATTTGAAAGCAGCAGAGTGTTCAGACTTAGCTATTTTGTCTCGAAACATGTCATTGTAAACTTAACTTCGATAAATATACTGATAATTGTCAGGATCTTATATATCTAGTGAAAAAAAATTATCTGCTAAACTTTAGCTTCAGACAAAGGTTTGAATAAGATATTGCAATTTCTTTCTATCGTAAATTCATTTTAACTATCTCCAAAACTACGGACTGAACGAAGTTGTTTGATATTCTGCAGTTATGATGTTGCCACAAATGAAGGGTTTATGTTGACTTCCTGCTACAAAAAGAGGAATCAATATTATCTATATAATTATAATATAATTTTGATTTTTCATGCATGACTAACTTAGCACACCTAGTTTTAGTAATAAAACAACCTTTACCGTATAAGTTATCATACTAATCCATGTCCGAATCACATTCCAACAGCAAAGTAAAATTCTCTGAAACTGACAAGTTAAGTTAAACACACAAACCACCATCAGGAAGGTGAGGCCGGTGCTACGAAAGAGTAAGTACCTCTTCTTTAGCAAGCTTCACCTTCCACGAGTGTAATAAAAATTGAGTGAAAGGAAGATGGGACGTCAAATATATCCAGGGCAATCCTGGACAAAGAGACATCAAACTATCTAACAATACTGTGATGACATAATGTTTGTGCTATTACCTACAATATCTCTAAAAGAGCAAGATCTATAATAGTCTTTGCATTATTATCTAACATATTGATATTCATTCCTTTCATTTTAGAATATCAACCTTGTCTGCGTTTTTTAAAATAATTATCTCAAATTGCAGATAAATTACGCCATTTTCGAGCATTTTGGGATAACGATTCAAAATAATTACAATTGTGTCTTATATTTTTCTTAAAATAACAAGGGTATAAGAAGATTATAACTTAACTATTGTTAAAAATATTTTAGAATCATACTAGTTATAACCCCGAAATTGACAAAACTTGGCATCTTGTAGTGGAAAAGACACACATTTCAGACTTGTGGTTTCATCTTGTTTTGTTATATATACTCAACAATCAAATAATTCGAGACTTAGATGTTTGAACTTTTAGCCTAAATATGAGTTCCATACTTCCTATACAAACTTAATGTAAAGTATCGTCCAATCTGCAGCACTTTTGATTTTCTATTTACATGGCAACGTCCGCCATTTTGGAATTTTTAGCCTGAAAATAATTTCAGTAGTTCCAATTGAATCGTTTTGTAAAGTTTCATTCAATTTGGTCACTTTTTATTTTGCGCCCTTTTCCGTTTTCATGACAAAAGTCGCATTCTTTTAGCTTAAGAATAAGTTTTATTGTTCCAATACAATCATTCTGTAAAGTTCCATACATTTTCGAGCACTTTTAATTGTTTCGCTTTTTTTCGGTCCCGATGGCAACGGTGGCCATTTTCAAAATCCCAAGATCTAATTGCACCGTATGAGGATCCATCTTCCTGTGAAATTCCATTAAGTTCGGACTATTCTCCGAGAAAACGCTCTGACAAGTTCAGTGGTAAAGAAGACGTAAGAATGAAAATAATAATGAGAAGAAACAGGGGTGAACAATAAGTTCCCCCCGACTATAAGTAAGACAGCGACACTATGATCAGACTGCTTATTATATAACTAATGACAAGGTAATTACATTATTAAAGATGGCATCTGGCTAAAAAATCTGGCAGTTTTAACTATTTTATTTACAAAAGTAGTATTTTCGTTTAAAATTTATGTTTTACGACGCTTACTTGGACATTTCTTTATTCCAAATTAAGGTATCCTGTGTATTTTTCCATTATTTTTTAAAATTCTTTGAGAGAAATAATGGTGAAATATTTTACACTAAAACCAAATTGGTATAAATTGATACCGTTTTTTGAAATAAAGACAAAGACAAAACGATGTGCACGTCATGGTAATTGTCGAAATTGGCTTTGATTCTGATTTAATACAATCTCTCCTGGTGAAGATTCGACTTCAGCGTTATTACTTACTTACTATGCTCAGTCTATTTCAATCGCCTTTACTTGTAAACGTCGTCATTTTCGGCCTCTACAAAAGTGTCTTTAGCGTGCACCGAGGCACGGGACTTCGGTTTTGAGATTGAACCAAAAAGAGATTTTTTTCCACTAGTCATTTTGATGTGCTTTTTATTACACTTAATCACTATGCGTCTCATTTTGGATCAGTTGATGTTGTTGCTAGTAATAGTATTACACAATGTAGGCTGAAAATGACAAGCGGAGAAAAATCATTTCACAATAAAAGCTCTTTCGATTGAAGGTTTTTGTTCCATTTGAAAGGTTTTAAGTTTTAAATGGCTTCAATGAAGATTTGTTTTGAAGAAAAAGGAATTCAGATAGCAATTGTCAATCATATTACAATTACTGCGACAACTTAATGTCATGTCTAAAAGAGAGCTACTTCCATTAAGTTTATTAACACAATAACATCTGACTTTGATATGAAGTCTAAACCAACATTATCTCCATAGTAAAATAATATCATTAGAAAAACCGCTGTTGCAGAAAAATATATAGCTAAACAAACACCTATTTTTGCTTTTTGTTATTTTTTTTACATAAAATTAATGGTAATGCATCAATTCAATTTAACCGTTTTCTTATCAAGACAATATAAATAAATATAAGTTGTGATAGAAATTGATCACTCATTGAAGTAAAAATAGCCCAGTGTTCACGATAACAAATATCATGACGTTTTATCAGAATGTTGCAAAATTATCAAATATTGCACCGGATCAGTACCGCATTACTCTGGTTAATTCGAACTGTTTTATCTCCTAAAAACTATCCTTGCAAATTAATTGTATAGATAATATAAATATCACTACTTCTGAGAAGTTTTATTTGTAAACCCCGTGTCACGAAATTTAAATTACAGCGATCAATATAATGCTATATGATATAATGGAAGCTTTCTAACAACTACCGCATGCATTTCAATTAAAATTAGTTTCTTTGTTAAATGAAAAAATTATTTAATTTTAAACACTATTGGCGATAATTAAGAGTTTCTTTGTTAAATGAAAAACTATTTAATTTTAAACATTATTAACGATGGCTATAATTTATTTTATAGTATTGTTTCCCTAAAATTGTCATGGGTCAGAAATGGAAAAAAATAGATATGGATGTCTACTAATTAATTACCATCTCTTGTCTGATTCAAGATTTGTCAAACCTTGACAACAATTTAATTCAAGGTTGTGGAGAAGTGGGTCTCTGCTTCACACGATTTTAACTTCCAGGTACAAGTATTTTTATAAAAAAAAGTTACCAGAATAAATTTGTTTTCCGTATAAATCAGAAACCCTAATGCCTTAGAAAATTAAAACATCAATTTCCACTTTAGCCTAAGGACAAATCTGATCTGAACAATCATAAACAAGTCCTTAATGTGCATTGCGTAGGTTTTATTGAAAATTTTATAACATGCCTAAATCAGGTGGAATTCTTATATATTTCTTAAAAAAACTGTAATACGTGACACATGTATATTAAAATAAAGAAACTTAGATTATGTGAATATATTTTTCTAAAATATGTAAATGTGGATTCTCAAAAATTCTAAAAAATTACTTGAACATGTTGCTTCTAATACTTTATCTCATGTAAAAAGTATAAAAATATTTGATTTTTCTACACTATACACCACTATCCCTCATTCTAAATTGAAAGAACGTCTTAAAGAAATTATTCACTTGTCTTTCTTTTACAAAAACGGTAAGCCAAGATACAAATATCTGGTGCTGAACAGGGATTCTGGTTATTTTGTCAAGCATCATACGGATTCCAAACAAAAATATACTGAAGATACTATCAACAAAATGTTGGAGTTTTTGATAGATAACATATTTGTTGTGTTTGGTAATATAGTTTTTCAGCAAACAATCGGTATACCAATGGGTACAAACTGTGCATCATAGCTTGCTGATTTGTTTCTTTATTCTTATGAAGCAGAATTTATGCAGAACCTTTTTAAATCAGGAGAGAAGACTGTTGCCAAATCATTCAACTCAACATACAGATATATAGATGACGTTCTGTCTCTTAACAATCCTACATTTGGAGATTATGTGAGGCCCTCAAAAAGTTTTATGACCGTCATCACAGTATTGTTGAGTAAGTTGTAAGTTTGATGTCTCTGTGTCCAGGATTGCCCTGGATATATTTGACGTCTCATAGTTCCATGCTCTTTTCAAACAATTTGGATTACACACGTGGCGGGTGTAGCTAGCTAAACAGGAGGTGCACACCCTTCCGGAGCAGCCGGCCTCACTTCCCTGGTGGAAGTTCACGTGTCTAACCTAACTTGTCAGTTCCAAAGTTTTACTTTGCTTCTGGATTGTGATTCGGACATGGATTAGTATGTTTGTTTTTAAATATGTCTTTAAATTAGAGTTTTATAGTTTTTTTCAATTACAACCCTGACATTAGAATTAACTTGATATACATGTATAACGAAACTTGACATTGTGTTTTTAAGTTTTTAACATTGTCAAATCACAATCACATAATTTCAAATCAAAAACGCTAAAACGTTTTCTGAAACAACTTAATGTTTTGTGTCACACTGTACGGTTGTTCTAATACGCAATACTAAAGCTTATGGCATGGCATATTTATTATTGATTGAAAATAAATAATAATGCCATGGGAAATAGGACACTAAACCCATTGGAAGGAGGGCACTGAACGCATACGAAGAAGGACATTAAGCATTGGAAGGAGGGCACTAAACGCATAAGAAGGAGGACATTAAGCATCGAAAAGAGAGCACGGAACGCATAAGAAGGAGGACATTAAGCATTGAAAAGAGGGCACTGAACGCATGAGAAGGAGGACATTAAGCATTGGAAGGAGAGCACGGAACGCATAAGAAGGAGGACATTAAGCATTGGAAGGAGGGCACTGAACGCATAAAAAGGAGGACATTAAGCATCGAAAAGAGAGCACGGAACACATAAGAAGGAGGACGTTAAGCATTGAAAAGAGGGCACTGAACGCATAAGAAGGAGGACATTAAGCATTGGAAGGAGGACACTAAACGCATAAGAAGGAGGACATTAAGCATTGAAAGGAGGGCACTAATCGCATGAGAAGGAGGACGTTAAGCATTAGAAGGAGGGCATTAAACGCATAAGAAGGAGGACATTAGGCATTGGAAAGGGGGGATTAAAGGCATAAGAAGGAGGACATTAAGCATTGAAAGGAGGACACTAAACGCTTAAGAAGGAGGACATTAAGCATTGGAAGGAGGGCACTGAACGCATAAAAAGGAGGACATTAAGCATCGAAAAGAGAGCACGGAACGCATAAGAAGGAGGACATTAAGCATTGGAAGGAGGGCACTGAACGCATAAAAAGGAGGACATTAAGCATCGAAAAGAGAGCACGGAACGCATAAGAAGGAGGACATTAAGCATTGAAAAGAGAGCACTGAACGCATAAGAAGGAGGACATTAAGCATTGGAAGGAGGACACTAAACGCATAAGAAGGAGGACATTAAGCATTGAAAGGAGGGCACTAATCGCATGAGAAGGAGGACGTTAAGCATTAGAAGGAGGGCATTAAACGCATAAGAAGGAGGACATTAGGCATTGGAAAGGGGGGATTAAAGGCATAAGAAGGAGGACATTAAGCATTGAAAGGAGGACACTAAACGCTTAAGAAGGAGGACATTAAGCATTGAAAGGAGGACACTAAACGCATAAGAAGAAGGACATTAAGCATTGGAAGGAGGACACTAAACGCATAAGGAGGAGGACATTAAGCATTAGAAGAAGGACACTGAACGCATAAGAAGGAGGACATTAAGCATTGAAAAGAGGGCACTAAACGCATAAGAAGAAGGACATTAAGCATTGGAAGGAGGACACTAAACGCATAAGGAGGAGGACATTAAGCATTGGAAGGAGGGTATTGAACTCATGAGAAGGAGGACATTAAGCATTGGAAGGAGGACACTAAACGCATAAGAAGAAGGACATTAAGCATTGGAAGGAGGACACTAAACGCATAAGGAGAAGGACATTAAGCATTGGAAGGAGGGTATTGAACTCATAAGAAGGAGGACATTAAGCATTGAAAGGAGGGCACTGATCGCATAAGAAGGGGACATTAAGCATTAGACGGAGGGGATTAAACGCATAAGAAGGAGGACATTAGGCATTGGAAGGGGGCATTAAACGCATAAGAAGGAGGACATTAAGCATTGAAAGGAGGGCACTAAACGCTTAAGAAGGAGGACATTAAGCATTGAAAGAAGGGCACTAATCGCATGAGAAGGAGGACGTTAAGCATTAGACGGAGGGCATTAAACGCATAAGAAGGAGGACATTAGGCATTGCAAGGGGGCATTAAACGCATAAGAAGGAGGACATTAAGCATTGAAAGGAGGGCACTAAACGGTTAAGAAGGAGGACATTAAGCATTGAAAGAAGGGCACTAATCGCATCAGAAGGAGGACGTTAAGCATTAGACGGAGGGCATTAAACGCATAAGAAGGAGGACATTAGGCATTGGAAGGGAGCATTAAACGCATAAGAAGGAGGACATTAAGCATTGTAAAGAGGGCACTGAACGCATAAGAAGGAGGACATTAAGCATTGGAAGGAGGACACTAAACGCATAAGAAGGAGGACATTAAGCATTGAAAGAAGGGCACTAATCGCATGAGAAGGAGGACGTTAAGCATTAGAAGGAGGGCATTAAACGCATAAGAAGGAGGACATTAGGCATTGGAAAGGGGGCATTAAACGCATAAGAAGGAGGACATTAAGCATTGAAAGGAGGGCACTGAACGCACAAGAAGGAGGACATTAAGCATTGGAAGGAGGGCACTGGACGCATAAGAAGGAGGACATTAAGCATTGGAAGAAGGGCACTGAACGCGTAAGAAGGGGACATTAAGCATTGAAAAGAGGGCACTGAACGCACAAGAAGGAGGACATTAAGCATTGGAAGGAGGGCACTGGACGCATAAGAAGGAGGACATTAAGCATTGGAAGAAGGGCACTGAACGCATAAGAAGGGGACATTAAGCATTGAAAAGAGGGCACTGAACGCAGAAGGAGGACATTAAGCATTGGAAGGAGGGCACTGAACGCATAAGAAAGAGGACATTAAGCATTGTAAAGAGGGCACTGAACGCATAAGGAGGAGGACATTAAGCATTGGAAGGAGGGTACTGAACTCATAAGAAGGAGGACATTAAGCATTGAAAGGAGGGCACTAATCGCATAAGAAGGGGACATTAAGCATTAGAAGGAGGGGATTAAACGCATAAGAAGGAGGACATTAGGCATTGGAAGAGGGCATTAAACGCATAAGAAGGAGGACATTAAGCATTGAAAGGAGGGCACTAAACGCTTAAGAAGGAGGACATTAAGCATTGGAAGGAGGGCACTGAACGCATAAGAAGGAGGACATTAAGCATTGCAAGGAGGGCACTGACCGCATAAGAAGGAGGACATTAAGCATTGGAAGAAGGGCACTGAACGCATAAGAAGGGGACATTAAGCATTAGAAGGAGGGGATTAAACGCATAAGAAGGAGGACATTAGGCATTGGAAGGGGGCATTAAACGCATAAGAAGGAGGACATTAAGCATTGAAAGGAGGGCACTAAACGCTTAAGAAGGAGGACATTAAGCATTGGAAGGAGGGCACTGAACGCATAAGAAGGAGGACATTAAGCATTGCAAGGAGGGCACTGACCGCATAAGAAGGAGGACATTAAGCATTCGAAGAAGGGCACTGAACGCATAAGAAGGAGGACATTAAGCATTGGAAGAAGGGCACTGAACGCATAAGGAGGACATTAAGCATTGGAAGGAGGGCACTGAACGCGTAAAAAGGAGGACATTAAGCATTGAAAGGAGGGCACTGAACGCGTAAAAAGGAGGACATTAAGCATTGGAAGGAAGACACTGAACGCATGCAAAGGAGGACATTAGGCATTGGAAGGAGGGCACTGGATGCATAAGAAGGAGGACATTAAGCATTGGAAGGAGGGCATTAAACGCATAAGAAGGAGGACATTAAGCATTGAAAGGAGGGCACTTAACGCATAAGAAGGAGGACATTAAGCATTGGAAGAAGGGCACTGAACGCATAAGAAGGAGGACATTAAGCATTGAAAAGAGGGTACTGAACGCATAAGAAGGTGGACATTAAGCATTGAAAAAAGGGTACTGAACGCATAAGAAGGTGGACATTAAGCATTGGAAGGAGGGCATTAAACGCATAAGAAGGAGGACATTAAGCATTGGAAGAAGGGCACTGAACGCACAAGAAGGAGGACATTAAGCATTGAAAAGAGGGTACTGAACGCATAAGAAGGTGGACATTAAGCATTGAAAAGAGGGTACTGAACGCATAAGAAGGTGGACATTAAGCATTGAAAAGAGGGTACTGAACGCATAAGAAGGTGGACATTAAGCATTGGAAGAAGGGCACTGAACGCATAAGAAGGAGGACATTAAGCATTGAAAAGAGGGTACTGAACGCATAAGAAGGTGGACATTAAGCATTGAAAAGAGGGTACTGAACGCATAAGAAGGTGGACATTAAGCATTGAAAAGAGGGTACTGAACGCATAAGAAGGTGGACATTAAGCATTGGAAGGAGGGCACTAAACGCATAAGAAGGAGGACATTAAGCATTAGAAGGAGGGCACTGGACGCATTAGCAGGAGGATACGAACATATGTTTTGGAAACATAAATTTAAATTACATGCCAAATGTTTTTAAAAAATGCTCATTATTTTTTCTATATATATATACATGTATATTCAATCTGTTTTTGATCAAAAATTGTAATACCATTATAAAATTTTATGAGATTTTATGAGAAAAAAATAAAATCAAAAGGGATAAATGACGTAATATATTGCTTCAATTTGGGATTTCAACTTGACTAGCGTTGTATTTTGATCAGGCAGAAGTAGTGTTAAATAATACGTGAGTACGCACAAGGAAAAACGATTTTTTGATAACGAACATCAATTTAGAAAATGATGTTTCATTTGAACATTTCCGTGCTATGCAATTTAAGTAGCTTCGATCGGGATTTGAACTTAAAAAAGCTGGATAAAATAAAAGCTTTAAAATCAGAGTTATGTTCGTTTAATCTCATCTTTGTAATTACATTTAACATTTCGATGTAAATGTAACATTACCATTAACTCAAAAAATGTTCTGTGTAAAGTGATTTAAAAACTTTTAGTCCGTGAAAATTCCTTGATTAAAGTTATAAAATACGATAGTTGTGGAATCTTTGAAAAGTAATCTTACAAAAGAAATAACAAGGGACCCGACACAATAAAATCAGTCAGTGGTCATCAGACCCGAAACAATAAAATCAGTCAGTGGTCATCATTTTATTTTGAAATTGTGGATATAAAACATTCCTGAATCACAAGTAAATGAATATATATGTTAATTTTATCATTGCTGTGTTTGGTAATGGAGCCTAGTGAAGAATGAAGTTGACATCAATCAGTAAAACAGATCATAATTTATTTTTATATTTTGAAATCATAGTGATTCGAAGTTGCTACTAAATAATAGTATGACTATCATACTATCGCTTAGTAAAAATTAAACTTTTTTGCTATTTTCAAAAAAAAAAAAAAAAAAAAATAAATAAAAAAAAAAATAAATAAAAAAAAAAAAATAATAAATAAATAAAAAATTAAAAAAATTAAAGTTTGTGTAGTTGGTGTGAAAATACTATAATACTAAACCTAACCTTGGTACAACAACAGGAAACGATTTAGGGATAGACGTCAAACTTACGAATGCTACACAAGTTCTTATGCGCAATTTACAGTGAAAAATCTTGCTAAAGCTTGTTTGGGAAATGATGTAATATAATGACGTTGGTGTTATTGACACCTTAAAAAGTCAACGATACCAAATAAATTTAATAAACGATTGATAAATTCCGTGTGAGAGTTTGGTTTTTCTCAAAATACAATGTACAATTTATCTTTCAGCAAATATTGCACCTGATCATGTATCTTAATCGACTAAGTAGTTTCTTGAGACACTGAACATTTCTATCATTGATTTGCCCGGGAATCTCCTGATACGAGTCCATATTGAAAATTTATAGGACTCCCTTCAAAAGAAAGTAGACGAAGGTAGTCCAAAAGCGTCAACAGAGCTTAGACAGTTTGTTCAAAGGCACTGGTTTCAGATAAAGAAATTAAAATGTCAAAAAAAGGTATGGCGGTGTTTGATTGGATTTTATCCTAAATGGACAATTTTGGTTTTTGAAAAATAAAAGTCTAAATATTCTGAATGAAAAAGCAGCAGTATTTTATGTGAAGTTTTAGATTTTGGCTCATACAAAGGTCTATTTTTTCAGACATTTTTCTAAGCAAGCCCTTCTTTGTGTTCTATCATGCTACAATATGAAAATGAAGGGTTTTCCCGTCTTTGATAATTATTTTCAAGAAGACCAACTTTTACGTTATTGTTTCTGAAAATATTTTCAAAACTCAATCTTCACGAGTTTTCAAAAATTTGGTCCTCTTAGTTAGGAGAAAAGTGTCATTTTTGAAAAATAGGGAAATTTAAAACTGACCACTGTACATATAGCTGATTTTATATTTTAACACCACTGACACTGTCTGCTATGTGTAGCTCAGTGCGTAGAGAGTCCAAGTGATATTTTTATACACTAAACCGTGAATTCTTAGTGAGGCATGATGTAAGTTAATACTATATTGTTCTAGATTTCTGTTTATTATAAAAAAAATGAAAAAGAAGATTATGGATGGTAAGGTTTGTCAATATTCTCGGCTCTTCGAGGAAAAACGAGTTTACAAAAAACGAAGCGCTTGTTGTTCATAGACCTGGTCTAATTATAGAATGCGAATCCTCAAATGTTTAAAAATATATTTACGTCATTCATCCGTTCAAGCAGGGGGGGGGGGGGCAATGTGAAAAACGCCTATCAAACCCGCCATACCTCTTTGTATCGAACACTACCTCATCTTGTTAGAGCTGTTATTCAAGCAAGACGTGCTTCAATTAAATACTGGCTGTAAATTGGCTTGTGTTGATTCTAAGTAAATTACTTCTAAATGAATTGTATTTGTATTTTTGTTCTTACTATTGATGTATTGGGGGGGGTTCTTTGTGGAATGAGCTGTATATTCATGTTGAGTTGAATGATTTGGCAACAGTCTTCTCTCCAGATTTAATAAGGGTCTGCAAAAATTCTGCGTCATGACTACAAAGAAAAAAATCAGCATAACGGTATCTAATATATCACGCAAAAAGTCCACATACAATATGTAAAACTAGATAATCAAATACTATTTCAAACACAATTTAATTAGGTGTTTTTATTTCTGCAAATATATAATATATGGAATCCATATGGTAACGTAATAATTAGAAAATACATGCAAAAGTTATTTCAATAACCCTCTTCGGTGGGATTAATTGAGTTTTCATTATCAAGTACAAGAGGTCACATGTTTTTCAGGTGAGCAGTAACGCTCACAGATAATTTGCTTAGTGTGCTGTTTTGTAAGCTATATGGTTACCCACATTTTGTAGTTATCTGTCATGTAATTAATGATTAAGAACAGTGCCATCACGATTACCCTCAGTAAAACAGGAGTGGGGCAAGTCATTGTTTAACCACTAGTTGTTAATCAATATTTAATTTACAGTTATGTATTTGTATTCCTTTACACCTGGATACAAGAGAAATGAAGAGATTGTTATTAACTAAATATTAGCGCTAGTCAAGTCCACTTGTTACATACGAACATCATATACAATGTAAGACACACATATATACGATAAACACACTGGGGTCAATAACTGATGTTTGTCCGTTTGTGCCATTTTGGCAGATTGTTTATCAATCCGAAAGAGTCTATATACAAGTTAAATTGTGAGCCATAGGATACTCGTAAGTGTCTTTCAATATATAAGTTAAGACCTAAGACCTCTACTGCTAAAAGATCTTTTGTGTATCAATCTTTTCATATTGTAATACTATTACATTAGCAACATTGGTTTTTATAAGTCTATTGAGGAAACCATGAGCTATAGAAAAACTGAAGTATATGTCAATATAGAGTATATATAGCTAAGACGTTTTTGATGTAGTCAAAAGTCTCTTAACCTTTCAATTTAGCTGGAAAAATAATGATTTTTTTTTGTACACCTGGTGCTGTATAATAAACTAAAATAAATGTTATAATTATATTGATGAATCTCCGATATTTAAAATTAGAAAGGTAAATTTCATTTCACACAATTGGTGTTTTATCCAGTAGTTATGAATTAAATGTACTTTCTTTAACGTTTATTGTATACTAGTACTATATTCTTTGTCTCCCACTTATGTTTTGTTATCCGTCTGTGATAAATATTATATTTAAAAGTAGACATTTGTGGTAAAGGTTCCAAGCTGCTAAAATTCGCTTTACTCTCTGTGTGCATTTACTTATAGGTTTAAAAAATGCATGTAGAGTTTTGTCATTATAATAAAAACAATACTTCCCCCCCTTTCAAAGAAAGTGAGGTATAAAAGTCCTGTGTGATTCTTCTCCAAAACTGTGCATCAAAATTGATAGGAAAGAAAAGTCGGTTTGCTCATTTTATTTGGATAAAAGCCTTTTGACTAAAAAAAAACTTAAACTGATATTTTTTAAACACATGGCTGGAGTCCAAATCTGATTTCATATTAGATCCACCATGTTTCCTTCTTTTAACAAAAAGGTTTAGGGAGATCAATAAAGAGGCTACTTTTTGAGATCTGCCCCTGACTTATACAATTGTATTTTTACAATATCTAGCCACATTCTGATGCAGTTTGAAACAATAAATCACTTGCACTAACTGCAGCAACTTAACATCGACTGTTTGTGTTAGGTTTGTGCCTTAATATTGCATGGATATAAAAACTGCTTGTCCTTTAACGAACAGTTAGAAACATTGAACGTATTCGTCTAGATAATATGTGGTTTTTCTCCTATAAATGGATAGCTAAGTATATAAGTATATGTGTTTAACCAAATTACATACAATCAAACACATTGATTGACACTGATGTTAAGCCCTTGTTCTAACGTGATATTTCATGTATACACCTATCATCTGTAATTAAACCATGGAAAAAATAATGACATACTTTATATACCCGTGTTCATTATGTCTCAAATGACATATCAACTTCTCAGGTGTTATTTTTGTGCTCTTGCATTGTCAACATCTCAGATCTAGTTGGCCATGGTTTCAGCAATCTAGTGCCAAAACAGTTGCATCGTTATGCTATTCATTTCTTGATCCGGATAAAGTATTCCAGGAAATATTCACATAATTTGTTCTTTTTATAATTTTGATCAAACAAAAAAAACATTCACACATCGGTCCATAACCAAATTACATCCAAAATCGAAAACAAAACATTGAAACATTAAGATAAACACAACGTGGGAAGAGAGGACGGGTGCTCAGAAACTGTATACAACTTCCATTCAGCTAGCTACAACGTGGGAAGAGAAAACGGGTGCTCAGAAACTGTATACAACTTCCATTCAGCTAGCTACAACGTGGGAAGAGAAAACGGGTGCTCAGAAACTGTATACAACTTCCATTCAGCTAGCTACAACGTGGGAAGAGAAAACGGGTGCTCAGAAACTGTATACAACTTCCATTTAGCTAGCTACACATTTAAGTTGTGAAATCAGAATTGAGTATGGAAGAAACTAGTCAGTAAGACAGCGTTTAATGACCGTCATCATTGTTGATAAGATGCATCTACAATTATTCTGAATATTCTAACTTTCTATTGTTTCATGTTCAATTTTGATTGGTGTTTGTTAAACAGGAGACAGTAACTCGTTCTGTGCAACTCTGTCTCACTTCCCTGGTGCTTAATTTAATTTGTCAGTATCAACGTTTTTACTTTACTTTTGATTATAATTTGGACAAAGATGTGTATGCATGTTTTTGATCATACCATACACAATATGAAGACTTATTGTTTTATTACTGTAATTATAATTTATCGGGCACATATGTTGATGTAGAAATTTTAAAGCTTAGTATATATGTATTAATGCATCATTAGAATATATACCTAATTTTATTGTAACAATAATGTCAACTCTTAAAGACGATAATCTCAGAATCTCTAACCTCTCGACTTCTTTGGACTCGCACATAGCCTTTTTATATCTACACTGTTCTAGATGTCTGTATAATCTAACACTTATTTGACTTCTAATCATCTAACAGAAATAATGATTTATTTTTTACGCAAAAAGAATTCTTCATTTCGAATCATTAGAATTAGGGCTTCAAGTACGGTTGAAATGTGTACGTGATCTACAGAATGTTTGTTAACTATGTATAAATTATCAAGGGCATATGAGCTTTTCGTAAAGCGCATCGTGCGTGCATGCGTGTGTCCTTAACATTTATTTTCGACTTCTCTGAAACTAGTGGACAGATTTCAATGAAACTTGTCAGAATTATCCATTTCCAATGTAATTCAAATTTGTTCGTGGCGTTGCCATGCCTACCAAAGCAAGGTCAAGATGACTTAGTGGTGCATCAATCTTTTAAAAAAAATCTGATGTCACATAAATCTTCCCCTGAGCCTGATGTCTGGTTTGTTTATTTCGTAAAATTCGGACCACATGTTACACATGTTGTTTTCAATTTTTTTTAAAAACAGCCTCAAATTAATATACAGAACAGGCCTGTTCGGCCCCTAGTTTGCTTTTCGGCCACTCGACTCCTCGACACTTTTTCGGCCCCTTGTTAGCTTCTCGGTCACTCTACTCCTCGGCACTTGTTCGGCCCCTAGTTAGCTTCTCGGCCACTCGACTCCTCGGCACTTGTCCGGCCCCTAGTTAGCTTCTCGGCCACTCGACTCCTCGGCACTTGTTTGGCCCCTAGTTAGCTTCTCGGCCTCTCGACTCCTCGGCACATTTTCGGCCCCTTGTTAGCTTCTCGGCCACTCGACCCCTCGGCACTTGTCCGGCCCCTAGTTAGCTTCTCGACCACTCGACTCCTCGGCACATTTTCGGCCCCTTGTTAGCTTCTCGGCCACTCTACTTCTCGGCACTTTTTCGGCCCCTTGTTAGCTTCTCGGCCACTCGACTCCTCGGCACTTTTTCGGCCCCTAGATTGCTTTTCGGCCACTCGACTACTCGACACTTTTTCGGCCCCTTGTTAGCTTCTCGGCCACTCTACTCCTCGGCACTTGTTCGACCCCTAGTTAGCTTCTCGGCCACTCGACTCCTCGGCACTTGTCCGGCCCCTAGTTAGCTTCTCGGCCACTCGACTCCTCGGCACTTGTCCGGCCCCTAGTTAGCTTCTCGGCCACTCGACCCCTCGGCACTTGTCCGGCCCCTAGTTAGCTTCTCGGCCACTCGACTCCTCGGCACTTGTTCGGCCCCTAGTTAGCTTCTCGGCCACTCGACTCCTCGGCACATTTTCGGCCTCTTGTTAGCTTCTCGGCCACTCGACCCCTCGGCACTTGTCCGGCCCCTAGTTAGCTTCTCGACCACTCGACTCCTCGGCACATTTTCGGCCCCTTGTTAGCTTCTCGGTCACTCTACTTCTCGGCACTTTTTCGGCCCCTTGTTAGCTTCTCGGCCACTCGACTCGTCGGCACTTTTTCGGCCCCTAGATTGCTTTTCGTCCACTCGACTCCTCGACACTTTTTCGGCCCCTTGTTAGCTTCTCGGCCACTCTACTCCTCGGTACTTGTTCGGCCCCTAGTTAGCTTCTCGGCCACTCGACTCCTCGGCACTTTTTCGGCCCCTTGTTAGCTTCTCGGCCATTCTACTCCTCGGCACTTTTTCGGCCCCTAGTTTGCTTTTCGGCCACTCGACTCCTCGGCACTTTTTTGGCCCCTTGTAAGCTTCTCGGCCACTCGACTCGTCGGCACTTTTTCGGCCCCTAGTTTGCTTTTCGGCCACTCGACTCCTCGGCACTTTTTGGCCCCTTGTTAGCTTCTCGGCCACTCTACTTCTCGGCACTTGTTCGGTCCCTAGTTAGCTTCTCGGCCACTCGACTCCTCGGCACTTTTTCGGCCCCTAGTTTGCTTGTCGGCCAATCGACTCCTCGGCACTTTTTCGGCCCTTAGTTAGCTTCTCGGCCACTCGACTCCTCGGCACTTTTTCGGCCTTTAGTTATCTTCTCGGCCACTCGACTCCTCGGTACTTTTTCGGCCCTTAGCTAGCTTCTCGGCCACTCTACTTCTCGGCACATTTTCGGCCCCTAGTTATCTTCTCAGCCACTCGACTCCTCGGCACTTTTTCGGCCCTTAGCTAGCTTCTCGACCACTCGACTCCTCATTAGGTAGAAAACATCAGTTTAGTAAACATGTCTGCGGTGATGCTTATATCGCCATTTTTTATAAAGAAAATCGTGAGAATAATTTTTATGAAGAAAATTGTGAGAATAATTTTTATAAAGAAAATCGTGGGAATAATTTTTATGAAGAAAACCGTGAGAATATTTTTAACAGGAAAAAAGTAAGACAAAAAGCACAGAGGATAATATTAATATATTGCTTGAAACTCTTGTTTTGGCACCGAGATGGTGTTGAAAGTCGTGTATTATTTTTAAAGCCGGTGTCTTATGATGACAGGGGATTAACAGATTTGGATTATGACACATGTTTGGGTACATTTAATTAGGTGGCAGTAGTCAATTTTTAGCTCACCTGAGCCGAAAGGCTCAGGTGAGCTATTGCAATCTAACACCGTCCGTCGTGCGTCGTCCGTCGTGCGTGAACTTTACAATTTAATCTTCTCCTCCAAAACTACTGGGCCAAAATTGATGAAACTTCGTGACTATCGTGCCTTGGTAACAGGCTTTCAAAATTTTGTTCTGGGTTTGACCACGCCCAACAATATGGCTGCCGTTACTATATACAGCCAAAAGACAAACAAATCTTCTTCTCTGAAACCAAAAGGCGCAGGAAAATTTTGATTGGATATTTGGATTCAGAATACCTAGGAACAATAAAATTGTGTTTTTCATGAAAATTGGACTAAAAACAGGTTACGCGTTTTTTGCGTAAAATTATGTAATTTTTAAAATGAGACATTTATTGTTATAACTTCATAACGGCTGAAGATAATTGTATGGAGTTTTCACTGTTGATCTTGTCTTGCGATTTTCTTCCAATTGATGTCAAGGTCAAAGGTCAAGGTCATGTCCCAGTTTTTGACCTTTGATAAAAAATGCTTTAACGTTTCTGGTGATAATGGTGTAGGATTTTAAGTTATTTGTAGGTATTGACATGACGATCATTTTGATACATAGATCAAGGTCATGGGTTCAAAGGTCAAGGTCACAGATGAACAAGTATACCAAAATAGTTAATTATCTGCAAAACTATGAACTTTATGTATAGGCATGTATATTGGAATATTGTAGGTAATAGTACAATGGTCATTTTGATATATGAATGAAGGTTATGGGTTCAAAGGTCAAGGTCACAGATACAAACAAGTACTGAAATGATTATTTATCTCAAAAATTTTAAACTTTTTCTATCGTATATTAGAATATTAGCCTTATGATAATTTTGATATAAATTAACCTCATGGGTTCAAAGGTCAAGGTCACAGGTGAGCGCTAAGGCCCATGGGCCTCTTGTTTTTAAATCTTGTACCATAATGAAGTAGAAAGATTTATGAAATTCTGAAAAAAGGATCACGTAGATTTATTCCATTTATTTATTTATTTAATGTTCGTTTGGTTTTTTTTGCACTTAAAATCCTTATCATTACCCAATGATATTTTTTTAATTATTTATCTATCAAATGTCATTTGCTCGACCTATCGTTCGATAGGGACCGAGACTCGGTTACTGATAGACCGAATTAGCTGCCGAGCAAATAAATACTAAATATTTTATTTTGTGAGATTTGTAAAAATGTCTTCTAAAATATCGTCTTAAATGGTGGATGATTGATTTCGGATAGTTTTGAACTGCAAAAAAGACCCGACCGTATAGGGAAAACAAAATGGCGAATTTAAAAAACGTATTAAAATAATGTATAATTTTACCAATATAAATTTTTTTTTATTAACACTTTAATTATCACTAAAATGGTGTATTTAAGCCATTCATAACGTTATATAGCCCCCATTCAGTACCGTAACATCCACTAAGATGATGACGCCGGATAGATTAAACCAATTAACGTTTTAAAGCGATGGGCTTGTCCGGGGAATCCAACCAGGAGAATTTAACTGACGTTTCAAGACTTCCATCCCAGAGCGAGACTCAGACATCTCTAAATTATTTAATCATGTGATAGTCACATTAAACGTTTGCATTATTATTTAATTTGTCATAATGGTTACTAGCTGTGTTGTGTTACTGACTACTATCTGCACGTGATTACGGCATTTAGTGTCTTGCCTTGTGTAAATGTATTACTATTGTTCCAGGGAACTTAGATAGTCGCTTTATTGTCAATTAACCTTTTATGTTTAATTATTTATATTCAATGTTATACATATTGAATCTAAAATATAAAAGCCCAATTAAATGTCAAAATATAAGTGTTCTACAGCCCGAAAATTAGACGTTTTTCAAACGCTGAACATATGCCTCTCGTTGTTTGTGCCTCGTATGCAAATCTAGAAGGGTAATTATTATACAAGTAAAACCCGAACCGGACACCTGAAAGACAACCTTGTTTTTATCTGTGTGAAAATAATGAGTATGCAGGTCAACCAGGTGTGATGTACGCCTACCTGAGGTACATTTAGGTATATTTATAACACATTGATGTTTCTGTTTTATGAAAAACGACAAAATTTTCGGTATATACATGTTTTGTAATGCAAGTTCAAGTCAGCAAAGATCATATAGTCTAATAGATTTGATAGGTGATACTATTTTATTAACGAGAATATCAACATAAGTATCAATATTACAATACTTGATTTTTTATTAAAGACAAATCGACTATCTAAGTTACTTGGAACAATAGTAAGTGATCTTGCTTATGAAAAGCAACAAATATTCTGAAAAATCCGGGTTAAATGATAGACATTTTTGTCTGATACCCGCCCACATACAATTTAAACATTTAACCTATCCTCTAACCTGGGTTACGAGGTTTAGTGGTGTGGTTAAACTGGTTTTTCGCACAAAACCATTCCATTTATTTTACAACAGCTGGTCCTGGTTTGAGCTTTGAGCAATATCGTCAATTCTGTCCTTTAAAAGTAGAAGGTCAAAGAAACGAAAGGATACTGAAATTGTTCATTACGTGAAAACTATAAACATTTTATGTTGGCATGGTTGGTACATGTTGTAACAATCTTTTGGACATATATAGTCCGTCACCGATATTATGGCAGAGTGTTTATAAACACGGAGGAGTCCATATAATGCAGGGATATAAAGGTGGCATTGACAAATGTACGCATTTAGGCGTGAATACACACATACGATAACACGGTATTAATATAAACTCGGCCGTGTTTTTAAACACTCACAATATCGCTGACGGACTATACCTGTAGATAAAGGCCATGGGTTCAAAGGTCGAGATCACAGATGAAGAAGACATCCGACACGGTTAATTAACAGTAAGAAACTTTAAATATGGACTACTGTAGATCACTTTTTTTTTCGCGAGTAGAAAATTTTGCGTCAAGACAATTGTGGCCTTTTTTCGCGAATATTTGAATTCGCGTTTGGAATTCAACATATGTACATGTATGTAAACATAGAAATATCTGTTTGCTGGAAATATTCCCATGATATTTGAATTCGCGAATGGGATGAGTCGCGAATTTACGCGAAAATAAATCTCTCGCGAAATAAAAGTGATCTACAGTATATGTAAACATTTTAAATATTGTGATATCAGTTTTTTATGTTTATTCATGAATTGCCATTATATAAATATTACATTTCTTACAGGAAGACAGTCTATATTGTCACCACGAGAAAGTATTGTTTGCCGAGGCTGACCATGCTTTTCGAGAGGTGACAATATGTACTGTTACCCTGTCAAAAATGTAATATTTATTTTATAACGCCGACTGTTTCTTTTATTTTACCAATATATGATGTCCATCCTTCGTCTTTAGTAATGCCTATATAAATTTTCATCCAATTTATCGGCCGGAAATGCCTCAAATTCACAGTCATTGAAGTTTACGAAACGTAACCACGACCTGCTTAATGGCCCGTTTAGTTGATTTAGAGTCTTTAGACTCTGATGATTTGGCAAGAAACTTATATACTGTCAATTTCGGCAAACATCATTTTTTGTCGTTACATAAAAATGTAAACAATATCAATAACAATAAGACGCTTGCGTATACACAACTGAAAACATGTTTCGTTCAAAGCGCTGACGTGATTCAGTAAAGGGAGACGACTCGAACAAAAGTACTGTCACATAGTCACGCGCAGCGCTATGTGACATTGTAAATTTTATGTGACAGTACAAATTGTTACATAGCTCTTATCCAATGGAATTGCTAGATTTTTACATAAGGTGTAATAATATTTAATAGCGTATGGGTCCCAATGGGTATCTTGTTACTATTATATCTTGTTGATCTTATATTGGTGGTCACTTTTTTGCCGTTGTAGTTTCTATACGTTATTGATGGAATTGTCAATATCGATGTGTTTTGCGGTTATAGACATTGTATATATAGACATTGTGCACAAAACATTACATGAACAAAGCTGCTAATACCGCCTACCTAATTCTTTAGAAAAACTACCTAGTTATATGAATCTATATATATGCTATATGAGTTTGTGAGACATTTTGAAGTTGATTAAAGTTCAGCTTCAAGTCAAAATGATACGCGACATTAAGAATTGTATTTGATTTTACCACACATTCAATCATAGCTTCTTCTTTTCATTTAATTTAAAAGTGATGGACAATTCTTGATATCTGAAGTAATTTTGACTGTCTCAGTCGGTACACGGTAGATCGATAGAGAGAAGCGCCTTTTTCAATATGTATTGTTTTCATAGTTAAATACTTGTTTTTCAACATAGCTTTTGTTGCAGATGTAGGCGTGTTTAAATTAGGTTAGAGGGTAAGGTTTGACCTAACTATATCCTATATCTATATAATTCGTTTTCTTCTTTGAAATTAAGCAAAATAATTTAGAATCCATTGAAGTAGATTTGTGTTTAATCTGACAATTATTAGTCTTCATATTATCTGGCGGAAATAATTATTTAGTTATTTCCAAGAAAAAGCCTGTGTCTCCATTGATTACAACATCAGCATCACTATTTGCTTCCGGACAAATAGAACTACATGTAATTAACTGTTTACATGTAAATACTGCTTTTACAGCCTGAATTAAATTTTGTTCAATACAAGTTGTCATGTAACGTGTACTTTCACGGTTTTTTAAACTACTCTGATTATGTAAGCTTATACGCGATAGTCGTGAATGAATGTAAACGAAATTTTTAAAACGTGTCCCAAATTTAGAGAAAATATGTATTAGAAGCATATTTTAACGTTATACGGATATAAACCCTCAGCCTTCAAAATGGCTTGTTTCGCCTCAAAGAAAGGTTTTTGCATAGATATGCCACAACAATATAGATGAATTATTATCGTCTCCAGTTTGATTGGCAATGTTCAAATAATCTTAATTATGATTTGAAAGCTATATTGGTCAATATTAATCATAAACCGGGCGTGTACCCCACAGTTTCATCGATCGTTGCATTATTTATTTAAGCATTAAACTTTGTTTGTAATCGATCTATGATGGTTTAGATCAAATGACTGTCGCGCTAATTTGAATAAACCCCAAAGCGGTTTATGACAAATTAGCTCTAGAACATTCGATCTAAACCATCTTAGATTGATTACAAACAAAGTGTAATGTTTATAATTACAATCCGTCGCTTACAACTTACAAATTTTTGAAATGTGATTAATTTATTCACATTTTTCGTGGAAATTCCTTGTGAATACCGAACAGGTTTTAATGGGGTTCGCCGCCGTACCACGTGATCAATACATCTTAACGTTTGCGCGGAACATTTTGGAAAACGTCAACGTCATAAATTCCCGGCATAACGTCGTTTTTACGGGAAAACGTCATATTGTGCGATTCCATGTCCATTGGAAACAAGCGTTTCAAAGACGCGTTAGAAGGTATCACGTGGTACAGCGGCGAACTCCATTGCATCAAACTGGGTTAGCTCCGCCCACCCGTTTAAAAAAACCGACAACATCAGATAAACCTGTCAAGGTTTTATTTTTAGTATCTGTGTTTTTACAATTCATATTAATATTCACACTACAATTATTAAATTGTGTAATTAAAAAGTGTAAGTTACGTTTATCATTAATGTTTTTTTTTATACATTTTGCTTCTTGGCACGATAGTTTGTTTACAATCCGCGGCTTGACACGTCACGGTATTTGTGGTACCGTTGCCGGCGATACAAAACCATGACGTCAAAAACGAAATGTCGCACGTGAAGCTTTCTGTCTATCCTGTGATAGACCGAATCACTCGTCAAATAGTTTATTACAGAGAATTTGATTTGGATTGTAAACTTTCAACCCTTTTTATAATAAAAACGGTGTCATATCATTTAATTATATTTATTGACATAAAAAATTCATAAAGTTAAACTATGTAACGTAAAATTAATAAATATGATCGCATAATGTGTATAAAAAATAAATCAAATAACGAGACATGATAAATCAACAGTTACTATATAATATATAGGCGGTAAACGTGTAGTGATCCTATAAATGTCATATCCAATATCTCTGTAATGTTATAAATCTTATAATACAACATATCATATCCGTTCTAACGACAAAAAAATCCTTATTTTCTTTTGATTAAGAACATAATCGTTACAACATATGATAAATATAAATGATAAATTGTATCTTGGAGGACAATGCCGTCTGAATCTAAACCTGAGTGTAAAAAGGCAGACACGTGTAGTAGTTGGCCTTTTATATAAAAACATTTTCAGATCATTTTAATATATATCCTTGATTTAAAACTAATGCGTTAATTTCGCAAGATATCATGCAGAATATATTTCCCAAAGAATCATTTAGGTATTGCTATAACGACCATTTGAAATATATATATAGATGAAGATCAGTAGTTCAAATGTCAAGGTCAAAGATGTGAAAGATATTGAAATGTTATTGTTATTTTGGAATTTACGTTTTTATATTTTCTTAAAACATTTCAATTTGCCACCATTTATCAGGTTAGCGTATCAGATCCATCGGGCCTCTTGTTTAGTGTTATCATTAATATAATCTAGGGCTATACCCATAAGTTTTATGTTCGTCATCACAATATAGTTGCTAGTATTTGGCGTCTTAAAGTTCGATCATCACACGAGGTTAGAGTAGCTGGCTACAGGAGATGTGAAACATCCTAATCACTGCATTTAAACGAAATGTTATTTTCGTCTGCCATGGATGTAATTTACATCATTTATTTGTGAAACTTTAGTTTACAAAACTAAATCACATTAAGATATTTTCCTGAACGAATTCAGTTCCCATGTGTATGAAAAAAGCTGAACTTCATTATTCTGAATGAGATATCCAGTGATTCTGTTGATTAAAAAAAAAACTGTAATTCAGCGCCACATAGAATGAAAACACACTTAGTGTGTCACTGTGTTGATCTAGAAGCGCTTAAAAACAATCTTTCCGCAATAATATCTGTTAAACGTTCCGACATATAATAATGAGTTGAGTTGAGATGAGTAATAGTGTTTAACGTCCCAGTCAAGAATATTACATTTGCAGAAATTTTGCCTGTGCGTTGCGCTGATGGCATTATACAACAGGGTTCTTTACCGTGCCAAGCCTACCGTGACATTTAAAGATCCCATCCGAAAGAACCGTGTCTTTTAATTTACTTAATTTGTCAGTTTTTGAAGTTTTTTTGCGTCGCTTTTTGGATTATGATTTGGAAATTAATTGTTATGTTTGATGTTGACCATCTTTACAAACAAACAATATTGATGATATTTTATTTATTGTGGACAGGAAATCATTAAGAATAATAAACAGTAATATATAAAAAACAGACCGAGTTAAGTAAAAATCTTAAAGAAGTCAATACCACCTGTATGTAAGACGATAGTTATGTTTGTTTTATTTAAACTAATAGAAAGGTTAAGGCTCCGGAAATTTCGGTATATTACTAGATTGAATTAAAGATTCCCGGTAACAATAACATTCGACGTTATTTGAAACATTATCAAAAGATGCCGCTATACAAATCAATAGCAACGCCTGTTTTCTGAAGTAGGAAACACTATGATATCCGGTTAAGTATCAGACTTTCATACACTTTTACCGGATATTGGTGGATATCAGTTCCATTATACATTTGATATAAGTACATCTCTACACTGAACACATATGGTCTAATTAAATCCACGTGTTTTATAATATCTATTTTCTCATCCTTCCAGTTTTATTGACTAGTTTTATAAATATTTTAGCAATGTCCTTACCATGTCATACAATCATATGTTTATTATAGGTATTATTGTGGCTATATTCTTCCATATATCAACTGCAACAAAAAAATGTCAACACATGTACTTTTTGTTTCAATTCACATTTTATAAATGAATGTTGAAGGAGAATCCTCGAGTGTTCTATGAGGTAGAGACAGCTGGAAGTATTCTTTACTGGATTCTGTAGAGTATGTATTATTATGTAAATACTTAGTGAAAACAAACACTCAACTCCAACTGACTGTTATGTGTGATTTTATTTTCACTGATCAAATCAGCTGTCATCAGGGTGACATCAACATACATGTAAATATACAAGCTGAAGTACAAATTCGGGATGACATCATGTCACCTGATGCTTATTTTTCTAGTTAAAAATTAATTGCACTTTTACAATTTCTGCCATCTCTAAATATGAAAGATCCACCTCTTTTGTTTGTCTTTTTATAAAATGTAAGATAAAAAATTTACATTCATTTTTCAAGATGGTGGAAAGACTCAACCAATTTATTTCTGAAAATAGTGAAGTTACGATGGGAGAAAAATAATGATGTTTATGTATTGATGTAGTATATAGATAATCCACCCTAGGGATCATAATTTGGTGTATCCCTCGAGCTCCGGATCAAGGGCAACCCTCGTCCCTGACACCAGATTCTGACCCATCGGGGTAAATATCTTCATCCTACAGTAATAAATATAAAAGATTTTTAGTGTTATTAATGTAATCTAAAATGTATGTTAATATTTGAAGTTAGGAAAATAAAATTAAAAACCAAAAATTACCCTCGTCTAGAATTGTTATTGTTATTTTTGGATAATTATGAGTCCATGCCGAGTATTGTTATTATTATTATTTAAAGAGTCCATAAATTCCATAGACGTAGACTTGGAGGGAGTACATCTGAACACACGGTTCCAGTGGAACATGATTTTTGAGACGGTACAGTGTGATAACTCGTACAAACAATATGGACACAAAAACCGTATAGAAATAGATGGACATTACTTTTTTATCGACTTTAAATCATATCGTTACTGTCATACAGAGAAAATTAGATGGCTGTAAATAATCAAGAAAACAAAATTAAAGCCACTGCACTGTTCAGATAATTAAAAATAACAAGATACATCTTAGTGATGAGGTAGTGAAAGTCTCAGTAGGCTTAACCGCCACCTATATTCTTTGTTAAATGTTTTGAAGAAATAATGACGTTGTGTGTTTTTTTACAGTTTAACTTACAGTCACAATCATAAACTGGTATTTATCTATTTCTACAATTTTTTATTTTGGTGTAACAGAAGACCTTTTGTTGCTCAAAAGAGACGCCCTTTATATGTACCAGTCCATGTCCCACAAATGTCACATTTATATGTTGTGGATTACCATATGTATTATGATGACCATGTTTCAAATATTGCATATTAAATGGATTGCGACCTTTTTGTGCCTACTAAGACCAGAGGTGCTTGAAAATGCTTTGCCACACTCATAAATAAGGCTTTGTTTCCACCTCAACTTTGTGAAAAGATTCTTCTATAATAATGCATATAACGATTCTATTAATACTCCATCCCTAACTTAACCACCAGTTATTTATTGATTCAACATAATTTTAAATCCGTGCCTGTAATATTTCTCTAATATCCGAAACTTACAAGCTTCATTTGTCTGTCACGACTAAATTAATGCGCATCTGCATTGCAATATAAAGTTTCAGTGACGTGACAAAATCACAAGCCCACAATCCAATGCTTACAATGACCGTATTAAACACAAAAACGTTTTTTATGTTTCGGTAATATAACACGAAATCTTCTAAGCATCAGATAAAATCTGTATTGACAATATCGTAACTATATATGTGAATCGCCTTTGGGTTGTCAATACCTTTTACAACAAAACCGTTGTTTATAAACCACTTCCATGAATATCAAACACGCACACAAAGAATGACCACCAATGTTGAAAATCATCGTACATTTCATCTAATAATTTCGGTTTATCATAGGTAACTGTTGTCTTAACAAACCTATGTCAAAACAGCAATACTCTCACCTGAATTGTGAAGCGATGGCAATTTCAAATCGGAAATGGTACCTATTATCCGTTGCCGGTCGTTGTAGATGCAATACATGAACAGTGTCTGTAGCGTTGTTTAACCAAATGACCGAGTAAAAACATCGAATCTCATGACATGATGCCGTGAAACATGCTACAGTACAGACCTGTCGAAAGTTTAACACTGCTGCCGAGTGGCCGAGATATAGAAAACTTGTGAACGAAAAGGGGACAAAAGGAACCAGGGATTTATCTGAGCTTTCGATTTGGTACTAATTCGTAAAGCTAAGTGTTAAACTTTCGACAGGCCTGTACTGTAAGGAATAACCTTTTGGCAAACGCAAGGTCAACCTAAATATAGTCAGTCCATTATGGACAAACAATTACTAGGGTAAATTGTGTAAATAATTTTTTTAACACTAAATATGGTATATTTTTTATTAAATCATATCATATTGGTTGACCCAATCGTACTTGGTATGGGTAACTAGGTGATGATATAGACTTTAATATCACTGAAGCCATAATATGGCTACTAGAATTTCTTGCTAACACTTGCTACATTAAAGGAATAACCTTTTGGCAAACGCAAGGTCAACCTGGATACAGTCCGTTATAGACAAACAGGCAAGATACTAGGGTAAATAATGTAAATAAATTTTTAACACTAAATATAGTATGTATTTTATACCTGCAAGTTAAAATTTGAAATTTCTCAAAAACTAAGGTATACTCCCTCATGCAAAGTATTCCTTAGCTTAATTTGGTAAAATATATTTTGGTCCTTTGGGTAGCTTTTCAACATCTTCAAAATAATTTTGGTTTCATAATTTTGGTCCAAGCACTACTGATGAGGAATTGTATTCCGGAACGGCCGTCTAGTGCTGCAAATATATAACTGGTATAATATGTAATTTTATCAAATTATATTGGTTGACCCGACCGTACTTTATATGGGTATTTAGGTGACGATATAGACTTTAATATCCTTGAAGCCATAATATCTCTACATTCTCTACTAGACTTTCAAGAATAACCATCTAGATAAAACCTAGGTCATTTTTGTTATATGCGTCATTTTAAATAAATAAGTAGGTCACTTATGTAAATGAAACAAGTCATTTAACTAAAAATAAATTATTTTCATTTCAGAGAGACCATGTCAGTTGTGTACATTTTAATTCATTATAAAGTTTAGAACAATTTGCATTCTAATCTGGTTTTATACTACCAGACACTGCACTATAGTATTATGAAAAGGATTCAATAAGTTATTGACGTACAATCAGATTATTTAAATGATGTGTGCACTGTTCAAATTACATGTATCCTACATGATATATTTTCTGTTTATTTATTAATTACATTTACATCTGATGTACTAGTGCCGAATAATTTAACCCATATGTTTATATTTTGCATGCTGTACTTAAAGATGTACAAAAAACCAACATACTCCGCAACAGCGAATCTTGTCTTGTTTCTTTCCGTTTTTGTTCATTGTTTTGGCTTCTAATACAATTACTTTTTGAAATTGGTAAAGATAAAGCCCTGATACAAACAATTACATAATAGTCAATTTGAATATAAAACACCAGAGCGCTGTATTGTCTGGTATTAAATACGACGTTTATCAATCAGAAATATACAGATCTATTTCTAGTATGAACTATAGAAAAAGATTTAAAAAAAAAAAAAAAAAAAAAAAAAAAAAAAAAAAAAAAATAATTCAGTTCGAATTCATTTAAAGGTGATAAAACTGATTTGGACAATAATAACCAATATACATGTAGTTGAAAAAAGGATTCAGAAAAATTAGGAGATTCAGAATTAGCTATATAGTGTTTTGTGATGAGTGATTCGGTTAAATCTAACAAATAAAAAAAAATTCAAATTATGAACTCGGATATATAATATTTATTTTATTTTATAGGATGTATGGTTTGTATATTTTTATGACTTGTATATTTTGTATCAGCTATAACTTCTACAAAATCATAACATGTACACGACATATATAACAAAATAGAGTAGGAAGCGGTAGCTCATTTATTTACCAGCACTATAATGGTATATAACGAGACGGCGATATACAAAACAAAATAATCTTTGGATGTAAGAAAAAAATAAATACAAATGGAATAAAGAGTATTAAAGGTTTAATGAAAGTACCTGTAACCTTCATTTTGTAAACTATAAACCAGGAAACAGAACAGATGTTATGGCAACATGCAAAGATACCGTTGTAATTAAATGAGCTTATAGTTATTATAAAATAAACCAGGAAACATTATGGTTTTATATTATATAATATCCATACGTATCCTCGCCTTATAAACATAGTATTTATGATGTGAAACCTAGTACGGTATCCTGTAGATTAATTTTTTGTAATTAAAAAAAAAAAGATTAAATTTTTATCTTTTATAAACACAACATTTTTGGATTACGTAAGATGCATGGCCGAATTTTTATTTGTTTCAGAGAGGAAACCATTTGTTTAATTTCCAATTCAAATTTACAGAGAGCTGATTTGACTCTTGAAGTAGGATCAATCTCGATTTACAGGTTAAAAACAGGAAATGTATGGATTAACGACACGGGATATGAGACAATATTCTTTTACTAAAGTCAATTGTTTTCATAGATTTGAATTACTCATCTATTTATTTGGGACGACTTGATTTATATGACCACGTCCGTCACTATTTGTATTTTGGCTAAGAGCCTTAGGGGTAAGATAAACCAGTCTTATAGCTTAGGGGTCAGATAAACCAGTCTTATAGCCTTAGGGGTCAGATAAACTAGTCTTACAGCCTTAGGGGTCAGATAATCTAGTGTTACAGCCTTAGGGGTCAGATAAACCAGTCTTACAGCCTTAGGGGTCAGATAAACCAGTCTTATAGCCTTAGGGGTAAAAAACTAGTTTTACAGCCTAAGGTGTCAGATAAACCAGTCTTACAGCCTTAGGGGTCAGATAAACAAGTCTTACAGCCTAAGGTGTCAGATAAACCAGTCTTACAGCCTGAGGGGTAAGACAAACCAGTCTTACAGCCTTAGGGGTAAGACAAACCAGTCTTACAGCTTAGGGGTCAGATAAACCAGTCTTACAGCCTTAGGGGTAAAATAAACCAGTCTTACAGCCTTAGGGGTAAGACAAACCAGTCTTACATCTTAGGGGTCAGATAAACCAGTCTTACAGCCTTAGGGGTCAGATAAACCAGTCTTACAGCCTTAGGGGTCAGATAAACCAGTCTTACAGCCTTAGGGGTCAGACAAACCAGTCTTACGGCCTTAGGGTTCAGATAAACTAGTCTTATAGCCTTAGGGGTAAGATAAACTAGTGTTACAGCCTTAGGGGTAAGACAAACCAGTCTTACAGCCTTAGGGGTCAGCTTAAACAGTCTTACAGCCTAAGGGGTCAGATAAACTAATAGACGGAAGCGATTTATTCAGCCTCAAACTAACAACAAGAGAAACTAAGCTGAGATATTTTTTGTATTATTACATTTTTACCAGTTTTAATTTGACAACACTAGACGGCCATTTCGGAATATAATTCCTCATTATTCGTGCTTTGACTAAAAACGCCGACCAAAACTTTTTCAAGGGGTTGAAAATTATCCTAAAGATCAAAACATTGAAACATATTTCACCAAATTTAGCTAAGGAAATACTTTGCATGAGGTAGTATATCATAGTTTTGAATATTTTAAAGTAGTAGCAAAATTAGAAGCAAATTTAGACATTTTATCAAATTTTCTGACAGTACTAAAGTATTGCCTACTGGTACATGTATATGGTAAAAAGTCGGCATTAATATTGGAAGAGGAACATGTAGTTAAGATAGTAAAAGTTCATTCTTCACATTGTATTTTAAAAGTGGATAGAAAAGGTCTTGAAAACAAGCTCTTGTAGATATGATAGTAATTTAATGTATCTTCATCTCTTTACTTTCGGACATTGCCAGTAAGTTATCCATTTGAAATCGTCTTCCTTCAATAAATTGTTGCATGAGCTAAAGTTATGGTATTGGAACATAATGGCATTGGTAATTACCGCTGTGGTATCTGTTTATCTTTTTCTGAAATTTCATCTTTTGTCTTTACACTATGCACCAGAACCATTTTTTCGTTTTAATATGTGGATAAGCCTTCCATTTCTGCGAAAGGCGTGATTTCCTGATTGAAATAGTGCACATATTAAGATTGGCCTGTCGACGATACAAATAAAACGACTTTAAAAATAAACTAGACTTTGAAGTTGCAATTTATCTATAACAAATGAGTCGCCTCGGCTCCTATCTTTTGTCCGGTCCAAAATCGGGCCGCCTTTATATGATATATAAATTTGTTATACATGGTTATAAGGAATATTTCTGAGTTATGGGAATTATTTTAATAATGTAGAAAATATTGATTGGGGCCAAAAATGGTCCGGTCCAAAATAGGTCTAAAGAATATTATATATATTTATTATAGGTGATTGTTATTATGATAAAAAAGTTAATTTTTGGTTCAAAATTCTCCGGACCCATGTTAGTCAAAGGTCAAATATTATGTCACAACGTTCAAGAATATATATAAAGTTTAAGGGTAGTAATCCTAACACACGAGTTTATCAAAGGTTAAAGAATTGACGAAATCGCCAAATCACCTCTCGGTATTTGTTTCCACGAGAACGCATAAAGTCATTATTAAAATAATTACCCATTTATATTCTTGATTACCATGTTATAACAAACCCAAGGGACCTCGAACCCATATGCATATTGCACCGGACAAAAGTTGGGGCCGGGGCGGCTTATTTTCGAGGTTGCTTGCAACTTCAGACAAAGTCCAGTTATTATGTAGTTTTGCTGTTTTTACAATATATCTGTTCTAGAATTAAATACATTTCGTTAACAAAAAGTAATAACCGTTAAGACTTGATTAAAAGTTATCATACACTAGTAACGACGAAAAGATCAAAAAAGAGTCTTCATGTAATATTGAATTTATTAATTGAGTTGAATAATTCTTATGCAACGAGCGAATGTGAAATTATACTTATTATATAATCAAGGTAAAAAAACTATTTCGTTAAAATACAAACGTCTTCACTATATGAAAAGAGCTGATGAACACAGAAGCCCCTTGGTCACCAGAGCGCGACATTACAATGTGCACGCTTTATGACATCAATTGTTGATGGTAATTAATTGTTTCAGATATATTTAGTTATTTTAATACTTAGTACGATAAAAGAACTCGTAAATGTTAAGAAAATGTTGTTTTTTAATTTGTTCCATTGAAAAGTCAGCACTTTATTTTTATCATAATTATATCATTAACAATTAGCATTACTATTGGCCGTATGTACATGTCCATATAATAATTATAATAACCAAATAAAGTATGCTTGAAACAAACAACAGTCGACGTCATAGCACGCGCACATTGAAATGTATGACACTGGTTACTAAAGTCACTAAAACGATATTACACGTGTGTTATATGATTTTTATTATGGGTTTATTGTATAAAATATTGTGGAGATTATACAATTGAAACAAGTATTATAGTACTCTTAAATTTGAGAACTATTTTGTTTTATTAAACACATGGAATCCTCGAAACAGCACATGTATAGCGATCGACAAATATTGATATATGTCACGACGATATATCAACAATGTGATTTGCAACTTGAAATCGCCGGGTTTGATGAATAACTTTATCTGATGTTTTGTTAAAATTGTAAATACATGTATAAGAATTGGCAAAATGTGTTGTGTCGTTTATTAGGTGATAAACGACGGTGAAGCACGCACATATTGCAGCAGATTAAGTTATTTGCGCGTGCTTTACCGTCGTTTACCTCATAAACGACACAAAACACTATGTCAATTCTTAAATAAGATCATTTATTTACATTCATAACATATTTTAATTCTGCATATTAAAATTAAAAGAACAATTATTGAATGTAAAATTGGTCAACATTCCTGATTAAATAGAAGACTTAGGGAATTGGAAACTGCTACGGGCTGATTGACAATAGAACGAGATTGGGTGCTCAGTCCTGACCGTGGAAAAATGTAACCGACTTGCACATTTAGTAGTCATTACTATGTTATCAGTGCCAGATGGTACAGACGATAAGGCATGACTGATGAACTGTTTTTGATTAGATGAGCAATCCCGATTGTAACTTCTAATGGAAGCTTCGTTTCCGTGGCCAGACATACACATTATTTGTCTTGTTTCAACGCCTTCGTCACTCAATGTTTGGATGGCGTTGCACGCAAACAGTGTAATGCATATCATCTGTTTGAGCTTCCATCTTGTTTACTGATATCAGGAAGAGAGTGTATAAAAGTTGTGACACCGAGAGGTTTGGATGAATACCAGGTATAATGTGATTCAGGGGAAGTCATTGCTTCTTTAATACAGTGATTGAAAACCCAAGGAGCTGCATTGTCAGTTTTATACAGGAAAGTTTTGGGGATATTAACACGACCAAAATTATTTCCGACACATACTTGCGTTAATCAGAATTGGCTTCTTCACTGGACAAACCTTCTTGAAAATGTTTTTGTCGTGTTTCATGGTTTGAACATGCGTATGCACGACTGTTTTCATCTACTTTGAATTCAAAAGAGTCCCTATTCAAAACATTGTGAAATTCTAACGCCCTTGTAACAAAGTGTACAAAGATATTGTACCATACACATAAACGTAAATTTACTGAATTTAAATCAGCACTTTCTAGGTAGGTGGGGATTTTTTTTAGGTCCGATACATTAATGACATCTTTATTTTGTGTTGGTTCCGATAATCCTAGGATCATTCTCTCTTTAAGTGAACCATTTAAAACTTAATTAGCTTCTTTAAACCCCACTATAGTTAACTATATCAATGTCTCTGTTAATGTCAGGCAAATGTCTGTTTATTCCCCCTCCTCATGTTTTTGACGTGTTTTAGTTGTACTCCTGGTTCTTTGTAACTTTACTATTGTTTCCATTTATTTCACTAGTTGGTCCATCATGTGGTTTCACTTCACAGTTGAAGCGACTGAGTTTACTTGATAATTCATCGACCGTCATGCTATGCATGTCCATACTTGAACCGAATGGTCCTTAGTGTCAGTCTAGAAATAAATAAATAAAAGCACAATCAACGATCAATTTTATACCAATTCATTTTTCACTGTATGCATTTTAATGCCAACTTTGGATTGTTGCTAGTATTCAACATTACAGTAGTAATTTGTTCGGTGACGTTTCTTGTTTTTTTCAACACCTGTGTCTTACATTTGTGTAATTTGTTTAATACGGTGTGATCGTTGGATTTTAATAATTAATTGATTAATGCATTTAGCCTAGCTGTTCAGTAATTTACATAATAAGTATTTGCAAATGATAATGATAATTATGGATGTTATAAATGATAATGATAATTATGGATGTTATAAATGATAATGATAATTATGGATGTTATAAATGATAATGATAATTATGGATGTTATAAATATATTCCTTTAAGTGTTTCTGATCAGTTGTACATTTTATATATTTATGTATACAATATTGAAATGAATTGTTTTTTGCATTGACATTTTATACCTTGCAATATTGTCATGCCCCAATTTTTTAATTTTTTTTATTGTTGCTTCAGATTGGTTCATTGCTGCATATTTTTGGACACGTTCTGTGAATAAAGTCTTAAACCTCTTGTTTTTTGGGCTCTGTTGGTGTCGCAGGTGTTTCTGGTGGTGTCAAATCTGTGTCTGCAGGTAATCCCAAGTTTATAAGCATGCTGTTCAGCGATAATGAACCAGTTACAGGAACACAATCAGTTCCTACTACATCATTAAATTCTGGATCACCCAAGTTCAAAAATCTTAAGTCTTTGAATTAATCACCCAATTCAAAACTTCCATATATACTTCCCCCAGTTTTACATACTATATTTAAGTCTCTGACCTTGGATGTCAAGTTGAAACAATCGTTAATGTTATTTATGTTGAAATTTTGGGCATAAAAATATTTCAGTAATTGATATACACATGCCTCTTCAATTGATTTTGTTCCATTTCATGGTGGGAATATGTGCCAGAGTTTAATGTTCATTTACTACACATTCGAATTAAAATCCGTTGATTTTTTGCCAGGATTTCAGCATATACATAATAGATGATCAATGTAAATGTAAATATAAGCAGAATTGTTATTGTGGCAAGCACGATGAGGAAAGCCTTCCATCCTAGGGGTAGTTTTTTTTTATCAATGTTGAAGTTGTATTCAAAGATCTAACAAATTTATTTTGATTGGTCAATTATTCAACTTTGATGTAAAGCCGATTCACAGTGAGGAGTGTAACAAACATTTGATTTTTTTTGTCCAAAACACTATTTATCTCAATTCTCTACCTTTTCAATAGATAATTAACTGAGGGATGAAAGCAACCACTCCGAGGAATTAAGTGCAATTATGCCATTGAAATTGTATTCAAACCTATTAATAGGTCTGTAATCCTATAGGCTTGCCCTCTAAAATGTATCCTCTGTGCGCATGGGTGGGAATAATCCATCACGGGTACCCGGTATTTAGTATCTCTCTATTCAAATTTTCATAAAGATTCAGAATATTCATAGTTTAGGGATGAGAATTGTAATCTTTTAGAGGTTAGTACCTAACCCTGCCCATCTCTACCCTCCCATCCCTCGGGAATACCAGAATATATTAAGACTCACCTGAGATCAATGTTTGTATGCATTATTAGAAATTAACGTTGATTTTTTTTAATTTCAATATTTAAATGTTCCAAGAAATGTATTTGATTGGTAAATTGTTCAGTTTTGATTAATTGGTTAACAGTAAAGTGTGAGGATGTAACAAACTATAATATTGTACAATAAGATTGTTTTTGTGAATAATAGATAATTAGAGTATTAAAGCAATTCTTTTCGTGAAATTGATGCAATTCTGCGATAGAATTATTTTAAAATCGATAAATTTGGTCTATAATCCTTTAAGCCTTGCCTTTAGGAAAGGAAATCCATTATGTTGGGTTTTGAAATTAAATTCAAGGGATTTGAAGAATTTAAAAAGCATTATAAGTTGATAGATTGTCCTTGCATTATTAGGGGTAGGGAAATAAAATGCAACTAAAAACATACCTTAGGTACGCCACATTAAATCAATTTATAAAAAGCAAGAGATAACAAACACTTCACGATAACCAGTGGTGTAGTCACAGTACTATTAACGAATTTTAAATCACCCCCTTATTTTAACCATTGGTGCAGTTACATTTCTATTATCGGATTTTAATCACCACCTTGTCTTAACAAGTTGCGCAGTTACATTTCTTTTATCGGATTTGTTATCTATTATCTTTTTTCCAAAACACAACCGCCAAAGGAATGACCATAAGAAGCATGAAGCCCTATTGATATAGAAGAGGAAAGTAATGTAGAATTTTGTTAGAATTAATTATAAAAGTGGATCCGTTTTCATGATTTCTTCTTTATAAGTTAGGTAATTTGTGCATGTGTAAAAAGAAAGAAACGGTAAACGTTGAAACGCAATTTCGACACATGAAAAAAAATAGACATAGAAAGGAATAGAAAGGATGTCTGGGTATATCGCCATCGCACTTTGTTAGCATCAACATCTAACATACAGGAAACTAATTATTCACAAATTTCTGTTGTATGATAACTACTAAGAAGAATGGTTCTTTTGTAAGCTTTTTTGTACTTCCTGTGTAAAAAGATATGAATGTTTGTATCATCAAACGTATTGCTAGCGTCAAACAATACAAAATGTCATCGTTTTCCTTCATATAGTAACAAACAGTAACCTACATTATGTATTAGTGAGTCAAATCAATAGGAATTTATCACACAACACGATCTCTCCTTGGTTACTGATAATGTACATTTTATATCGATATTATCTTTTAATTGAGATTTTAGAGGTTTTCTCTTATTTCTTAACTCCGGTGACATATAATTAAATCCCGGATTAGACATCACATATATAGGCATTGTTATGAATTATGTTTTTCACATGTTTCCTTTTGTCGTACCTTTACAATACGTATATACAGAAACATTTTAGCCAGCGATTTCAAAAGTATCTTTCCTTGCACTTCAATTTTTAGTGCTAGACATAGTAGAGTAAAACATGTTATATGAACACTTAACGGATTTAACAAAGTTGCTACTCTAGGCAGGATCCCTTGAAAACCAGGTCGTGTCCCAGAAAACACTTACGAAGAAAAACGAACCAATTCATTTACTACAAGTCCAAAAACGCAAAACTTTATCATTAATTTTTTTTCAAGTTCACAAGGATAAATATAAGTGAAAGAATCATAAACACTATTGTACATCCTTGAATGTATTAAGATGAGTAAAAGTCAATGCGCTATGTAACAGTTTTTAATTCACTGCAAAACCTTCATGCAACGAAACACGAAGCAAACTGCTTACATATGATTGTTAACTTGGCGAAATCCGGAACAAGCAAGGTCCTTAACAGTCTAATGATCACCATCGTAATATTGTTGATAAGTCTGATGTCTCTGTATTATCCTTTATCCTGGCTATATTTGGTGTCTCATAGTTCTATGACAGGAGATATTTACCATTTGGAAGCACCCGATGGTCGGAGATGAGGTGTCATTTTAATTTCTCAGTTTTTGACTTTGCTCTGGAAGAGTAAGCACATCGTTCCAGCTAGCGAATCCTCTTGAGGTATCGCCCAAATAGTAACAATGTAATAATGTATATATTAAATACAACGAATATGATAACGTGTAATATTATTTATGTATTGCGCCAAATAAGATCATTACAGAAGACATAAACCAAAATAAATGGTAACGTTTGGTTTGCATCATTGCGTTCAGTCTATGGTGTTCTACACCCTAGTGAATAATTATTATTCGTAACAGTCCGTTCTGGAATGGTGAAGGAAACTGCAGAAAAACACGCAAAAACCAGCGGCAAGAGAACAGACAAAGTCGCACTCAGATTGCCTCGGTTGGGATTCCAACTCAAGCGGTCAGAGGCACTGTGATTCATAAGCTTGAGCTTTATAGAACTCGAAAAAAGAGCATGTATAATCAACTTCTGGTAAATGCAAACAATAACTGTGTGACACAGAAAAATATGTAGATATATAACAGTGACATAAATAATGGTATAAAATAATTGTTGATTATAAAAACTTACTTTGTATTCAGAAAGATTCACAAACATCTGCACCGTGGATCCCATGTAACCAACAACGCGCGATATTAAAAAAGCATACAAAAAGTTAAATAGATATTGGACCTGCCGATTTTTTGGACTGGAGTATATTTTCAATGACATAGTTACATATAGTACGAACGTTATAAACAGTTTTACTTTGTATACTTAACACTTACAATAATGTATATATCATCCAGGGAAATGTTAGAAAATTTTTTATTATTATTATTATTATTTTAATAACATACAAGATGGAAAATATAGTACATGGAAGTATTTTACGTCAATGAAGCTTGTCAAGGATCATTGTAGTCTAGTAAAGGGTACTAACATCATTCTTTAGGGTTGAATTCTTCTAGCGTTATTTGCTGGAGATTTCTAGGCTTGAAAGTTGAATAGGTTCATTTAGTCATTTCTACATTTCTCTTATAATTGTTTTTATCGTAATAACTATCTTTTCTACTGAAGTTACAAAAATCTATATAAATTTAATAAATCATAACTTCATGTCATATATTTTCTGTACGATAATTCTATACTATAGAAGTAATTGGTTAATACAACGATAATAAATACGATATTTTTTTACTCCGAATTTTGATAATAATTGGAATAGACATGTTCTAGATAATAGAAGTCAAATATATCGTATAAATTAGATTATGGAAAGGCAAATGTGTATATAATTACTATCACCAAGACACTGTAACACATCTAATAACATGTTATGTTATAATCTGTTTATCAGATTAACAACTATTACAGCCTTTTTTTAAAGTGGAAAACATATATTTTGTTCTTAATTCAACGTTACTGGCGTTTTCAAATGATTTTGAAATGGTTATGTATAATGCAGTCAATAACAATAATAAGTCTGTTGTTATTACGGTTACTTTGAAACAGATTACATTACTTTAAAGGAAAAAACAAATAGGGAGGCGGGGTAAAATTTGCAGCATATTTAAATAGATTTTCGTGGTTTTACATATGGATTTCATTTTATTGCATTCACAATTTTAACAAATAAAAGGCTTAACTTTCAACTACAAAAATGAATGACTATTCCAAGTGATATTTTAAAATATTGTATAAAAATGAAACGTTGGTATTGTAAATAGTGATACGTCAGTATTGTCTGTAAATTTGTGTCTGTGAGGCTCTATTTAGATAGAGAAATGCAATAATACACGCGTGTTTCTTTTAATTTGACGTATATTTTTATATTGGCAATGAAACAAAGGATAATTTCATTTTCCGTGTTTTTGTACAATGGAGTAATTAAGACAGTCGATACCACGCAAATAACAAATGAACTAAAACCTTGGTGACAGGAATTATAGGAAACTTCGCCTGAAAACTAAATCATGATATAAACACAAATGTCAAATTCAGTGTTTTTTACTGACGGAAATTAATAATATTGACCAAACTCCTATTAATGTCAAACACAGATCTTCAACATTACTATAGTGTTCTATTCACCTGTCAAATCCATCCAAAAGAAACAAAAAAATAAATCACATTGCAATCTATTTTGAGTTCCATATTGGTAAACTTAATAAGTTTTACTTATATTTTGTTTTGTTTTCATCAAGATTTCTTAGAGTTCAGACTCTGATGTAGTCATGGTCATGTCTTAATATTGGTCAAAATCCAATCTTAACACTAGTAATGTAAGCAGACTTTACTTATATCCAACTATGGGTCAATTATCGGCTAGTGAGGTTTCTATGCTAACTTAAAAACAAACAAACCCGTCAACGTTCAAAACACAAGCCAAAAACAGAATAAAATTAGTCCTGAAAAAACCAATGCAATTCCCTACCATACTGACCTAAATAAACATCTTTGAAGGGGCTTTGGATAACAATTTAAAGGACACATCCTGTTAGGAAAGTACCTACATTTGGTTTAAGAAAAGACAAAGCCTGACAGCATCACCCAATGCTGGAGTTGGAGAGTTTATACCTTACATTACATAGTACAAACCGTAAATCGTGCATATGCTGCTAACATACCACCTTGAAACCAAACTGATAGAAATTATGCTCCCACTGTGAAGACACTTGATTGTATCATTTTTATCTCTAGCACGAATAGCTGAAATATAGTAATGCTGATAGAGTTTTAAACAATAATTCGTTAACCCACTGTTCTATTTTATTCAGATTTATACGAATTTATATCCCAAGTAAGAGGGGATTTTTTTATAAGAATGAATTGATTTAATAAAATATTACATTTTGTAATTTTACGATTTCTTATCCGCTGGTTTTACTATTGAACGGAACGGAGCTTTCCAGAGCGTTTAGCTTCATTGACGTCATTTCATCCCTTCGACGCACTTAGCCTTGCCTTCTTTGGCGTCACAATAACCAACCTAAACCAAAATCAGACTTGACAAGAGGTTGACAGATCATGCTTATTTACTGAAATGTAAACATTATTCTTGTCAATAAGTTTATAAGAAAAATTAAGTGATTGTAAACATAAACATCTAAGCAAATTTTAGTGGTCAATAGCTAATACTGTACCACACAGCACAGCAAAAAAAACAAAAAAACACGATCTTAATATCTGAATCACTATACTGAATATAATTACAGATGTGTTTGAAGCTTTCTTACTATCCCACAACATTTACAAGCACTCCTTCTCGTGCATGTCGTACACACGTACAAAACCTTTTGGTTTAATAGAATTATATTAAATTACCGCGTGATTTGTTTTTGTTGTTATAAAAATCAACTTCACGACTTTTTTAGTTTTGAGCCCGAAAGTATTAATAAAAAACTGATTAAAATCACTATTATTATACCTAGTATTGCGAAGGACATGTTGCTTTATGCTTCAGTCAAGAGTTTTCTTAACTGATAGAACGTCTATAACTGATTGTATTCACTTTGTCATTCTTTTACATAAACGATAAGTCAATATAGAAATATTAGTGCTGAATAGGGATTTTTGTGATTTTGTCAAGCACCAAACGGACTCCAAACAAAAATATACTGAAGACATATCACTCATTCAGAACGGCCATAGTTCCACTCCCGGGAAAAGTTTTGCAGGCAAAGCGAATGCTGATGTTGTTATATAGTGCAATGTTTTGTTTAGGTTAACTAGAACACACAGCCAAAGACACAAACTAATAAACTATATCTTAGAATGCGTACTCTTTACAGGCAATTAACGGGTATGTGACTGTTACCAAAACATTCAATGCAACTGGAAATAATCCCATTTTTTTAAAAATGGCATATGTCCACGTGACCTTGTAATAAAAGCCACAAAAGATTATTTTAAAGCTATATTATAAACTGATGACTGACCTTTCTATTGTCAGATTTCCTTATCTATGCAGCAATATATGCTATTCATCTGCTTATGGAGTATTTGTTTCACAATGCACTTGTGAACATGTTCCCGCTACAACTGTATAAAATGAAGCAAGCTGCTTTCAAACAAATTGTTGATTCGGAAATATTAATTACTTGCTTAGGCTTACCAAGTCCCTCAAAAAGTTGTATGGTCGTCATCACAATACTGTTGATATATCAAAAACAAACATACTAATCCATTTCCGAATCACAATCCAGAAGCAAAGTAAAAACTTTGGAACTGACAAGTTAGGTTAGACACGTGAATTCCACCAGGGAAGTGAGGCCGGGTGCTCCGGAAGGGTAAGCACCTCCTGTTTAGCTAGCTACACCCGCCACGTGTGTAATCAAAATTGTGTGAAAGGAACATGGAACTATGAGACGTCAAATATATCCAAGGCAATCCTGAACACAGAGACATCAAACTTATCAACAATACTGTGATGACGGCCATAAAACTTTTTGGGGGCCTTGATAAGCCTAGGCTTGCAATATCCCTAAGTCAACAATTTATTTGCAAGCAGCATACTTCGTTGTACAAAGTCCCCGTAGTGGGAACAAGCTCTACCATAGCGTATTAATTGGGAAACAAATACATCATAAGCAGGAGAAGCAGGTATATTGCTGCATAAAAAAGGAAAGTTGACAATAGAAAAATTGAAGTTATCACGTTTGTCATAAAGTATCAAATGTAGCCTTTCCTGTGCGTCATAATTCAGGTATAAGTCTAAATATGAAGCAGAACTTGAGGAATCAGTCGTGTCTTTTATTTCAAGCTCACTAGGATAGATGACATTTACATAGTCTCCAAATTTAGGATTGTTAAGAGACAGAACGTCATCAATATATCTGTATGTTAAGTTGAATGATTTGGCGACAGTTTTCTCTCCTGATTTAACAAGGTTCTGCATAAATTCTGCTTCGTAAGAATAAAGAAACAAATCAGCAAGCAATGGTGCACAGTTTGTACCCATTGGTATACCGATTGTTTGCTGAAAAACTATATTACCAAACACAACAAATATGTTATCTATCAAAAACTCCAACATTTTGTTGATGGTATCTTCAGTATATTTTTGTTTGGAATCCGTATGGTGCTTGACAAAATAACCAGAAATATATATTATTTCTCTGTGTCAAAATTACCCAGCGTGTATTTGACGTCGCATGATGTTATGTTTCTTTTATTCTATCTTTTGATTACACACCTGACGGGTAAAGCTAACTAAGCAACAGTTTATACTCTCTTGTAGTACCCGGTCTCACTTCCCGATGAAAGAGTACGTGTTTCATTTATTTTGTGAGTTTGAAATTTTACTTTGTTTTTTGTTGTGATTTGGATAGTGACTGTAATGTGTTTGTTTGATTTGTTTTTTTTATTTTGTTACTTTATGTGTTTTCAGCTAGCGTTTGCTTTTTCTTTTAATCTAATTCGTGAATAGGATGATTAATTTAGCATTATTATTACATCTGTTCCTATAATATTGACCTGGATCTTATTTATTTTATTTTTCAACGAGTATCAACTTTATTTGTGTTTTACATGTTTCATGAATTATGTTTCATGTTGGTACTTTAGACATCTCCAACCTACCTGTACACGCTGACTATGACCGTGAATGTGAACTAAACAAGGGGGCGTTTCAAAATTTAACTTTGCGTTATACTAGTAAATATAATATATTGCACATATCTACATGTTCATACATATATTATATCATAGTCCGTCCTCTCGATTTGATGGCACAGTGGTTATAAACACTGACAGCTTAAATAACGCATACAGGTGTAAATAGCGTATTAACGTATGAGTATAATCACGCCGGTACACGCTTTATTCGTTACAATTACCCTAATATTAAAATAGATTCCATCAGATCGTGGATGACCTTGAATTATAAAGGTTATATAAGAAAAGACAGAGCTTTTTGGAATTGATCGTGGTTTATTATTAAAAAAACAAACAAACAAAGTTTTGATAAAACCCCTCATTTAGTTCACATTCACAGTCATAGTCAGTGTATATAGGTATATTGGAGATGTCTATAGTCTGATCACTTATTCAGTGATTAAAACCATGTAGTCTTAAAAAGATCGTGGATTACTTACCTCAAATTTCATTAATGTTATATGTAGATCTGCTATTTTTATAACATGTGTTTAAATAATTTGATTAAATTTCTTATATTAAGTCTAAAAATCAAATACAACCCGTTTTCATCTGACGCGCATTTGAATTCAGGCGATGCGTATCACGTAGTAAAATGCATTATCGCCAAAAACTACATCTTTTGAGACAAAAATCGCGGCTTTGTTTTATGACCTTGAGTGTTTTGTAGTTTTATAACATTAAATTTAAAAAAATGTGTTGTTCTAGGTCAAACTTGTGTAATAAATGGAAATTATTCACTATTTTGATGTGTGTGCTGTTTTACCTGTTGTCCATTCACAAACAAGTGCAATTGGTTAGTCCGTGACGTATACTAGTAAGAAAGAGAAACACCTGTATAAACCCGTATCGCGTGAATAGGTATTAGCCAATCAGAACCCAATTAAATGACTTACATGAATGAAACTGTCGAATATGCCATATCAACATTTGAGAGGGGCAACAGCTACTTTTCAATTAATTTCTTAGTCGATGGGTTATATAAAATCGGCTAATATTTCCTTTCAATATGTATACTAAAGGTGACTACTCACGTTAAAACTGTCAAATTAATTTCATTATTAAGAGTACACAAGCAAATTTAATATAATAACTTAGAAAGTACTTAATACAATTTACAGATAAGGAGATGTTTAATTAAATAGATATTTCTTAATAAAATAAACAGAAACTTTCACACCTCAGTTCTAAAGACATGGTTTTATTTAAATCGTGAAAGGCGTATTTTTTTTTAAAAAAAATCTTCTTTTTGAATTATAATGTTCAAGAAAGCTTTATTGACTATTTCAAACTTAATTAGCAACTTCAACCGCAGCTGGTATTCTTTAAAGATATTTAATTAAGTCACCCACCATAAGTGGAAGACCGAGTTCTTATTTAGGAAAAAATCTGTCATATTTTACTGTTGTTTACTTGTTTCAGACACTAATTAGTTGATTTAAATGAAATTTAATAAAATCAATTTTGCGTCGGTGTAGATATTCTTTTCAGGTAACTAGTTACTTGACCAAATAAAGTACTTTGATTATTTAACATCAGGTATTAAAGAAGCGTTTTGAAAAGTGTCAGTTCTTCTCTACTCATAGAAATTAATATTGCTGACCAAACTGCTACAGTTTTTGTGGTATTGCTTAATCATTAATGTTTTAACATTGTCTAGAATCTGTCTTGAAAAAGGGAATTAAATAAAAAATTTACAATTCAAATGTTGCAGTATTGTGTTTGGTATTAATTAGCTCAACACATTTACACACACGTAATATTGATTCCAGGGTTGGTGTTTCTCCCATTTACTCAAATCAAACACTTCCAGTGCGAACAGACTTAACAGCTCTACATCTAATTATCGGTCAGACCGGTATCGTATGCTAAAATTAGTCCATAAAAGGAAAACTCTGAGTGCAAGTCAAAACTGGCTGAATGAAACATCTTATCTTTCTGAAAGGCTTCGTATACAATTTTGAAGATAAATTATTTTAGGAAAACTAAAACTAAATCTCTGTTACTATTGTTTATTGTCTCCTAAATACTATACGGTTATCAACATTCTTATCCAATAAGTCACATTATAGTACCTGCGATCTTCTCTTTATTTAGTCCTATTCTGTCCGTCCGTTATTCAATCACAAGGTCACAATTAAATCCATACTACATTCATATAGTTACTGTTTACAGGTACAAAACTCATTGTAACCCATCAAACCCTCACAAATAAAGCCGCAAGTTATGTTTTAAATGGCAAACAATAGCAGATGCATTTTATGCGGACAACATTGCTAGACAAAATTATCTCCCTTTATACCATTAATTCTTTTCAAAGACATAAAAAAAATTAAAAGCTCAGAAAGAGCCGAATTATTTTGTATGTGTAGTTAGACCATAATGGGAGCAGGATTTGATGATAAATTCATGGACAGAATAAACTTGCTTCAATGTCAAATATCACGATAAGTTTTGTTCTATTTTCATACCAATTTCATTTGAGAATACATAACAAACGCAAATACTTTTTAAATTAACATGGGAACCTAGCAGAACAGATTTCCCCCTCTCAAATGACAAAATTGTATAAATACAGTAACCGTCCAAAGCCAACGGTTTTATTTTCAGAGGTCAAAGAAAGTGTATGTTGTTTCTTGTATTTTTTTTCACCTCATGTCATTGTTCAGATATACTCTCCTGTTGACTTTCCTCTGCTTTTTTATTGATTATGAATTGCACATTTCAAAATAATTTACTCAATTTTTTACTTGAACGGAACAAGTACTCGTTAGGATATTTATTGCTCTTTTTACTTAAAATAAGATGACATTTACATAATTAAAAGTAAATTATTATCATTATTAATCAGCTTATGCCGGGTTATGTCAGGTATTGATATATGCTACCAATTATGGATACTCCTAATGTTTTGTTATGAAGGATTTATTGCATAGTTGTGACTAAATCCGTTTGTAAATCGATGCGTTTGTCAATGATATTTATCACATAATAACAATTTAATTTCAGAAATAATAAAAAAAAATCTCATTTTTCACATGGATTAGTATGTTTGTTTTTGATTTTAGGATAGAACTATCTTTAGAAAGTTGCTGTAAACATGTTCGTGAAATATTCTAAAACATTTCAGAAGACTAGAGAACCCGGGGTAACTATTTCTCAGAGTACATAATACAGGCCATTGATCTTTCATAAAATTTCTAATGTAGGCGTGGTTAAAAATATAGAACAATGTTTTACACATTCTGTCGTTTGATATTGTAATGGGTATGTGTCAGTACTGTGTGTCGTTCCAGTCCGCTGACTTGGGGCTATCCTAAGTTACGTCCTGCTTATGATCAACAGACAACACGAGCCATACCTGTCTCCAGAACTATATTTTTGATATACGCTTACATGACCATGATTATATGAACCAATTTCTCCATTCTTTTATGTTGATAGTTATGTCTATACTCTATTTAAATTCTGTCTGAAGTATCAATATGAAATTGATTAAATACAATTATAAAAAAAACAACCAATGAAAATAACATGATAAAATTTCAGTTAACAGTTTAAAAATAACATCTGAACAAAGGTGAACTCGGAACACCTCCTCTAATAGATCAAAATTAACACTTAGAACCCATCCAAAGAACACTTGGAACACATCCAAAAGAACACTTAAAAGTCCATAACACAATTGTCGAATCGGTAAACGAATCGATCTTCCAGATTTTGTGACTGGTTTTGTTACTCAATTAATACGCAATGGTAGAGCTTGTTCCCACTACAGGAACTTTTTACAACGGAGCAGCTTGCAAATAATTTATAACTTCTTGACTCAGGGATATTGCAAACCTAGGCTTATCAAGACACTTAAAGTTTTTTGGCCGACATCACAGTATTGTTAAGTTTCATATGTCTGTGTTCAGGATTGGCCTGGATATATTTGACGTTCCATAGTTTCATGTTCCTTTCACACAATTTTGATTACAGACGTGGCGGATGTAGCTAGCTAAACAAGAGGTGTTACCCTTCCGGAGCACCCGACCTAACTTCCCTGGTGGAAGTTCACGTGTCTAACCTAACTTGTCAGTTCCAAAGTTTTTACTTTGCTTCTAGATTTTGATTCTGACATAGATAAGTATGTTTGTATTTTATTCTTACACTGTTAAGCATAAACAGAATGAATGAGATTGCTTTATTAAAGTTGAAGATAGGTTTCTATGGAGCAGTGTCTCAAGTTTACTCTTTGTATATTGGGAATATTACTGATAATTGGATCTGGACTAAATTTTAAAAAGTAGATAATAGCATTTAAGAGCTTACTTGGTCACGGTCTAATTATGTGTTTCTAAGTGAAAACCTAGAATTTTTTATGACCCGTAAACTGAAAACTAACTCCATTTTTGAGTGCAATGGGTCATTGATGTTTTTAAAAGCTGGAGAAAACAGTGGTATCGGTCAGCATTTACATATGTATGTATCACCCATTAACGAACTATATATGATAGTACATATATAATATTTTTAGAAGAAAATATGTCGATCGGTAAAGTATAAATTATCAATATAAAAGCAGGTTGTATTATTACCAAATCTATCAGAAATACAACCCAATACGCAGATTATAAAAGTTACTAAAATAACTCAAATAAAGAGACCTTTTTAAGGTCATACTTCGGATATTATGATAAAATGCTATCAAGTGAATTGTGGGTTAAAGTTGTTTAACAAAAGATTCTTATTGTTTTACCTTCTTTGCTGAAGATCACTGACATCCAAAGACATACGTTAATTAACATTTTAAACATAATATAAGAGACATAATTAATTAATGTTGGCCTTATTGTAATCAATACAGTGACATTCCTTGTTCATTTACCAATCTGCGTGCAACTTTGTCCTGAGCTGCATTCTTGTCAGTCCCCGGATCATGACTTCTCTATCAAAGTAAAAATCTGTATACTGTAATATAGATAATATGTCGACATCATGATAACTACTAGTATGAAAATGAAAGGAAAACGCTCTGTAGTCTTGATTACTGGAAAAATAAACATGATGGTGAATATGTTTATTTCTTAGTGCTTTTTTTATAATTGTATGACCTATATTTCATATTAGACGTAATTTCCCCCGAGATTCGACAATCTTGATCTATAAGTAGTTAATTAACCTTAAAGACCATGCAGTATATTATCATCTTGAAAGGTACATTTAGTCTTTGTACATAAAAAGTAAAACGTAAACATCTTATCATTGACCATAAATCACTGAATTATGTATAGTTGATAATGAAAGTCGGTTTGTGTGAAATATTATGACACGGCATACGTTCACCCATGGACACGAACAGCCGATAACAATATTTTACTAAATAACAGTGACTGGAGCAATGATGTTTTAAGAGTATGTCGTATATATCAGTATTTTAGAGGAAAATGAAGTATCCAGAGTAAATCACGAACCCTAGGCTAATAAACTAGCAAACCAGACGAGGGAGTTGGAAATTGAATGTAGGGGTAATAAGGCGAAGTGAGCCATAAGCCAACGCTTTAGACTATAAATGTAATTCAACTTTAGAACTGTAATTAAAAAGACATTTTAAACGTTTCATGTACCAGATTCATAACTTATAACTGTGTAAACTAAATAGCTAACTATTCTCAATTTTAATTGGGAATGTTCATTCAGTCGCTGCCCCAAATCTCCAATACAACTATATGTATTCCAGAAACAAGCAACTAGATATCTCTATCAAGTTGAGTATTAAATGATATAAATACCAATACAGATACGTTTTATCAATATGTAACATTGTATGATGTATTATTAATCACTGATCTGACCACACATAAACATACACACATAAATCATTGATGTTCTGTCATTATTGCGTGACCACGTATTTTCATTTTAGTTCGTGTAGATTGGTCTTCTGTTTATTACGTCTATTAATCTGTCTTTTTTCTTTTTTATAAGTTATTGATTCTGAAATATAACAAATAATATAAATGTTTTGATATAAATCATAGTCATTTATATCCTACTCTTTACACGCAAACGTTTTAACTGTATACATCAGCTCAATACTTACTTTATGAAGTTCCATGTTGGCAACATCGTCATCATCTACTCCTGTTTTATGGCAGGTCTTCCTGCTTGCCATGAGTGAATAAAACTGCAGTTTCACCTTTCAAATTGTTGATATGTCGATTGGCAAGATTGTTCAAAATCTTGCAACTGCAATATTTTCTGGAGCAAATATACATTGTATAACAATAAACTTGTCTTTCAAAACAATCTCCGATTGCATGATGATCGTTATTTTGAATAAAGCCATTTTGAGAACTTCAGAGTGACGTACCGAAAGGTATACAATTGTTGTAGCGCTTGACCGAGGCCTAGTTGAGAATCTTGCTTCAATAATTTTTAATACTTTATGTAATATTTTTAATTTTGATACTACTATTGAACTGAATATTTACACCTTGCTATATCCTTTTATTTCGTTTCCATAGATATTTATCGGTCTTTTTGTCAAATTGATGGTATTATATCATGCCTCTCTTTTTTTATTCATTAAAATCCCGGTAATTCAAAACAACTGGTCGTGTATTTATAATTTTTTCAAGTTTTACAAAATGGAAAATGTATTGGAAAGTGGTATAAAGGAATATGTGATGAACGCAAAGCGCGCTCGTGCTATGTACTCCGACGTTTGCACAATTTTGTGTGATCAGCATTATCAGAAAAATATACTGGATCTAGGTGGGTTTGAATATTTATTAAAGGTGATTGATTTTTTAAAAAAAAACGTTTATAATTCATTGTCACAAACACAGTTTAAATTGTTAACTGTTTGTTATTTTTATGTTTCAGTCACGTTCAACTGAGAAAGTCAGTCAAATATTAGTGAAATTTTCCTGAAACACTCTAAGGTTTAACCATTCTGTCTATTTACGTCTGTTATGCATTTTATATGTTAATGTATTTCGGTCAATTCCTAAATATATTACAAAAACAGTATTATTATTCATAACAAACGTTAATAGTGCACAAAACTTGGAAAAAACAAGAAATTATAATTATTGATTTTCTTATTAACGTAGAAATAAATTAGGTCATATACACCCAATTATCGACAATTATCTTGAATGCATTTGTTTTTAGGTAACCTGAGCTGACATTAAAACTGCAATGTTTACCGTCTGCCGTGTGACGTTCATTAACATTTTACATTTTCATCATATCCTCTGCCGAATGAAACTTTATTGACTATCATGCCTGGGTGAAGTGCTTTCAGATTTTCACAAATGAATGAGTTATGTCCCCTTGGAACACCATAAAGATGGGGAGAAATGACAGTTTTCTATGAACATAGATGATGTAGCTTAGATATTAAATGTGTAGCATATATTTGGGATACCTATTTTCAGATATGCAGAAATCGTAGCTGTAGGGCTCAAAAATATCAAGGCACTTTAAGGGGAAATTGCTAAAAATACTAAATTTGTTAATTTATATGGAAAGCTATAAACTTTATGTACAGGTATGTATTTTAGATTACTGTAGGTATTGGCATAATGGTTATTTGGATACATGTATAAGGTCATGGGTTCCAAGGTCAAGGTCACATGCAAGCAAATACTGAAATCGTTATCCTAAAAACAATTAACTTTTTAAATAGTCCTGTATCAAAGAATATTGCAGGTATTGTCATAGCGATCATTTTTATATATGAATGAAGGTCATAGATTCAAAGGTCAAGGTAAATGATGCAAATCAATACTGAAATGGTTGATTATCTAGAAATCTATGAAACAAATTATTGATATGTGCTGATCATTTTGATGAATTGAAAAAAAATCTTTGGTTCAAAGTTCAAGGTCACAGATGTATGAGAAAGTTTAAATGGCCTATTTTTAACCTTTGTTATTTTTTGTTTTATAATTTAGCGGTTTATTAATATACTGCAGGTAGACTTTAAATATTTAAGATGTAGCAAATATTCTTGCATATTTGTCCTAACTTATATCAGTACCTCCAGTCGTTATCTAAGGATATCGTGTTATGTGAAAACATAGATGGAAATAAATTTGTCGCCACTTTACAATACAAGAGGAACACAAAATAATTCTCGCGTGAATTGTTCAGATGATATGGATACTGCATGCGACCTTAGTAATGTTATTCTATTGATAAATTATAGAAGAATAAAGTCGTCACTCAGAAACAAGACAGAAAATTAACCTAAACACATTTGTTTTTCATCTAAATAAAGCTAAAAAAGTGATGTTTCTCGTTTTCTTAGTGTACTAATTTGTAACGATATTAAAAAACCAAAATAATTTTGCTTAGCTTTAGAACCTGTGGTAAATGACTAAAACGAAACAAAAAGTTGCAACCAAACACGGAAAACTGTGTTGAAGAAAATGTAGCAATATAATACACCCGGTCTGATGTTAAACACAACGATACATCACAGATTACGTTTCTAAGGCAATGTAGTATTTAACGCAATAAAAATTAATAATAAAAAAATTTGATAGAAGAAATTCAGAAAGTCATTACATACAGTTAACATGAGTCTAGTCAAAATGAATAGGAACATCCACAGTACATAGACAATCGTGAATACAGTTTAATTCAATAATAATTTTACTAAACCGCCTTTCATAAGAAAGACATGATGAATGCGCCCTTGACAGTTGCCAATGACTCTGATGAGTGTAGTTGACCTTCATTATTATCACATCGCCTACTTCAATGTCCACACACTTTATACAAAGCTAAAAAACTTCTACTTCTAGTTTTCTAATAACAAATTCGATCTGCAAGCTAAGAGATTAAACTGTATGTAAAGTAACTGAGTTCAACACAAAGTACGTACGGGTTAACGTAAAACAAAGTAAATCTCCCGAACAAGGGTAATGCTAGGGAAATAATTAAAGAGGCATTAAAATCTGTTAAAACTTGAGTCAATAGACGGCTATAGATAAATTCACAACCATCAGCCAAAAAATGATAAAACCTTAAACGAATCTCCATAGGTCAACAAGTTGTGAGTTGTGGATGCACAGACTCCAATGAAATCCCCACATGTTCCATGAATCAAAGAAGAATATGGTGCAATGAATTTCAGCAACGTGTCATACATTTAAAACGGTTTTAAATATTCGACATCGAAAAAATAAACTCAGCTTTGTTACGGAAACTAAATAAACGCCGAACGACGTTTATAAATCTCGTGCTTATAGTCAGATAACTCATACAAACAAAACAATTCATATCATTGACTGGGCGTACCCATTTACAGGAGGTAAAACTTTCAGCAGTACGAAGAAATTTGTACGATTCAAAATTATGATGCTTAGGTAATTAGTTCAGCTGTTGATTATTCTAAAGATACTATCATGTATTCTACAACAGTTGAAATACGTAGTCCCTCTAATCCATAGTTCTTTTAGTCAATTGGCGCCTTCAGTTTATGTCGACTGTGATGACAAACCACTTCATGCTGATATGGAACAGTGAAAGGTGAAAATCGGGAACAATTATTCTCTTGAAAGCTGATGTTTGAGTGTTTAAGCCGGCCTCCAACTCGCGAGACAATTTCAAATTCATATACATTGACTTCCAGGTATTAACAGTCACTGAGTTACTGAATAACAATGTTGTGAGAGGCTGGTTTGGTACTGTTGTCAGTCGATCAGATGGGAATTTTGGGATACGATACACCCATTTACTCACATGATTAAGTCTTTTATAAATATACAATTTCTACAATTACTATCGGTGTAAAACGGGATTTTCTGATATTTTTTTCCAATTCCACACCAAACACAACGGCACATGACTCAAGGAACAGTAAAAGTAGTTTTTATTAGCAATAAATAAAACCAAAGTGTAACTGACAGATTGAATCGTGCCAAAGAAGCTATTGAAGTGACAAATTATCTCGAATTACTTATACATGTCTAGATGTATTGCATTTGATAAATTTTAATGTTTCGCTTTATCGCTGGAGAATATACATGTAGTTGATTTAACGCTTGTCTAGTCCAACGCGAAAATACATGTTATGACGACTTCACATAGTGAAATATATTTTCAACAATATTGTGTATATAATAACCCGTTTTTATGTCATAATAAGTTGTTCTATGGCAATTCTGATGAAACAGTAATATATCTATGCCATATCTAAGACTTCCTTGAAGTACCTACCACACACATTGTTATTCACTTATTATCCAATATATCGTTAATGTACTAATTATTTACATAAGTATAATGTTTAAAACCTTAGTTATTCATAAATTTATGGTTTTCTCTGTCAAGTACTAAAGTTTTAGTGTTATCACTGTTGTTTAACTATTTTTAAAAAACTAATAATTCAGTAGGGGCATGTTGTCGGCAATCTGCTGTTTATTCTTCTAAATGGCGCGACCACTACATAAAAATGATATCACTGTCGGATTCAATAATTTGCCTACAGATACGTTTTCTTCGTGGCATCTGTGGATTAGCTTGATAAATATGAATGCTAAAGTTTTTACCGAATCAAGCGCACCAAAAATATTCTGGAATCCACCATAAACATAAAGAATGGATGATGCCATTGACGAAACTGATGCCACTGTTGATGACGATGTCTGTTGATTTATGTTGGTTGGATGTGAAATATTTCCTATATTGGCAGTTGAAGTTGAAGGTATGGATGAATTTTCAAAAACTCTAAAATGGCGAATCTGGCTGGCAATAATCAGATGGACGTTTGTCTGCATATTTCTTATAAATGTTTACTGGACAGCAATCTGGATTTTTCAAAACATTTCAAAGTTTTGGTGTAACAACACGCACATCACGTGGATTAATCCCAGTTCTTGTTTTAGTTTGCCTTTCTGTCATTTCTAAATATCAGTATCAGAATGTAAAGCAAAATCTCCCCAACAAAACATTTCGCGGAGTTCAGATGACCCTGTTAACAGTGTTATAAAACCAATGTTTAATTAAAGTATGCTGTCGGGAGAATGCAATCCAAATTGGCCAATTGACCATAGTAAATCAACTTCAACTTTTGACTGGGCCACTTTAATTATTTGGCGTGGTAAATTACCCAAACCTGCTTGTTTCAATTGTTTTTTTAAACCTGGGCAAAAACTTGACTAATTGATATGGAATAACAATAATTATGACGACGCAACTGCCTGTCGAAACTGCCCATAATTCATATAAAAGCTTCAGATCATATATAGTGGGTATTTGACAAAGTGTTTTTGTTGGCCAGACCTTCAATGAACGGTTGTATATCTTCATTAGATGCATGGGTAAACATGCTTTGTCCGGGGTTTTCATCGGACTGTCTAGGGTTCGGCTGCTGTGATTAACGGTCAACTTCAGGTGGGGCGACAATTGCCAAGCGATTGCTTTCCAGTTATACCACAAATTGTGTTCCACAGATCATTACATCATAGAATGTAGCAAATCCTTTGGGAATTTTTTTCACTATACCAATTCCTTCTTCGTCTAATTTTACGGTACCCCCAACATCAAATGCAGCTATTTTTAACGTAGTAAAAGCTGTAAAAAAGAAGTACATGAATAGCGTAGGAATATTTTTCTCACGCTTTAAACCGATCAAAATCGTGAGAATTGATTACATCACAATCAAGTGATATTACATCGTTACCTGTGTAATGTGAACAATATTGTATTATATTATATTTTAAGGTACTTTTGTCCAATACAAAATAAGAGTAAGCTACCTACAAGTCTCATACATAACTTTCTCGCATATGTGACTGATTAATCTCACGGGATAGGGGATGCGATATTTTTTTCATTATCGCAACCCCGCGTGAGCACGTGCAGGGTATCTTAGTACAACGGTGAATATTTTTTTTCAATTATAGTGACTAATTAGAGTTATGAAAATCCAAATTCGATCAATAACTACAAAACACTAAAATATATATTTTTTAAATTTCGTCCAATCTACCTAACACTGGTTCACAGTCGGTTTAGACTATCACAAACGGTACAATGTTCTCCTGCACTGAAACAAACATCTGTATCAATGTGAATGACCCAGTTTCTACGTGACGTAGCGAAGACTGAAGAGTTTATTATTCACGTAGGTTAGTGCAGTTCAAGAACGGCTTGGTAGTTTGGGGTAACTAGAATTGTCAAAAATAATTTAATTACCTGTTGAAATCGAAATTCGTTCTGCATTATCAATCTTTATAAACAGGACGTTAATTAAAACTTTTAACTCGATCCTATTTTCGATCTACCCTTCATTGTACCCCTTACGCTCCTACGTAAATAGTAAATTCTTTCGTAATCGTTACGTCACATGAAAGGCACCGCCATTTTGTCAAGGTTTTACCACTGTAAACACCCAACCAAAACATGTTTGATGCATTAGAGGAGATATAATTCATGAATTGGATTGACATTGGGATATTTAGTAACGACTCGACTTATAATGTGAATAAATGATTCATTGATTTGTACCCGTCGTATTGACAAACTGCAAGATATTTGCGATTTTGCTTTCTCTGAAGTAGGGTATTCATCCGAGAGCAAAATCTTTGCTTTGCAGTTAGGAAACCCCCTGCGTACAATTAAAATCTACATGTATATGAAATAAAGAGAATCTACTACTCGTTTCAGATCGAGATAAGGAAATTCCAATCGAGTGGCCAGATTTCCATCTCGAACGAGGCTCCGCCGAGTTTCAGATTAAAAACATATCTGACCAAGTTATTTTATTTTTGGTGCTACATGCTGCATAGAGAATAATTGTTATGCTTATAAACAGTGGTGTGCATTTATTAAACGTATCATATTGCAATTGAAAGACTGTAATATTTAGTTAATAAGCGGATATTCTATAATTGTTAATAATAATTACCATTTCTATTGTTATTGAATAAATTCAAATATAATATACAAAGTTCTCCTGTAGTCATTTCAACACTGTGTACTGGAACTGGTAAGCGTCTACTGAATATACATACATACCAATATTCAGACCCTCTACTGGGGTTTGAACCCAATGTTATAAACTGATATCGTTCTTACACCGCTCGGCTTGTCACAATATATTTCCTAAGCGGATCATCCTGATTAATTGAGGATTCCAGTATAATCTCAGGGAGATTGAAATTTAATTTCAACAACGGTATGAATGATTAAACCGAGAAATTACGTGTTATAATAAGCCACAAACCTACCGGTCCATGCTCAAATCACAATCCAAAATGTAAAGTAAAAATTTGAAAACTGCAAAGTGAATTAGTTTTCAAATCTATTTTAAATTTTAAGTAATTTGCAAAAATCATTTTACCAAATCTAGATCTACTGTAGAAACCACTGTGGCTGTGACAGTGAAATTCTCTTTATATCCATAGAAAATCAAATAAATTTGAATAAAGTTTAATATTTTTTACTTACTTGTACCTAGTCGTAACAGGAAATCTATGCGCATCCGCGATTGTCATAAAGTATGTCTGTAGAAAGGAAAATGCTGGCGGTATGGGGATTTTATAAATGCAAAAATGACGATGTTTACACCGGAAGTGATGTCCTTGGTGACGTTTTACGTCATATGCGCAACAGAAGCCGCCATTTGCATGGTTTTTTTAACATGTTAAATCCCCATAGCACCAACGTTTTTCCCTATGCAGATATATTTTGAGCTAATCGCGGATGCGCATACAGATTTCCTGTTACGACTAGGTACAAGTAAGTGAAAAATATCAAACTTTATTCAAATTTATTTGATTTTCTATGGATATAAAGAGAATTTCACTGTCACAGCAACAGTGGTTTCTACAGTAGAACAGAAGTTTACAACGTTTTGTGTGGTATATATAAGGTTTGTATTTGTAAATCCAATGCTTTGTAAACAAACGACACTGGACCTACTAAACATATTCGGTTTTTTAAATATAATAATCAAATTCCTTCGTTTCTATATGTTCAAGATGTCTGTGACGTTAGACATATTCATCAGATGTTTACTGCTTTTATTGCACGGCACGTCGATAACCAATATAACCCGCCATTGTCTTTGTTTCTGTTATAACTCAAGATAATTGCCAAAGTCGGCATAATTCAGCTTTCAGTTTAGTTATAAAACCCCGTGGGATTAATATTGAAGAACATGTTGGTAATTTTACTTTTAATGATCTGATGATGATATGAAAGGAGAAAAAATCAGTTTCAAAGGTGTAATAAGACATATGGAGTCGTCTTATCTTCTACGACGTGTGCGAGTTCCAATGTGAACCGCCATTCTTATTGGGTATGATTATGCCTTTTTGATCACTCTACACAAATACATATACTCATTTGGGGATTTTTAAACTTTTATTTGATAATAATTATGTAAATTGGAGTGGATTATTCTAAGTTGATTTAATGACAGCAATACAGCGATGAAGTAGTCAATTTTGGTCCGAACAATGTTTCACATTTAAAGGGAAATTTGTTATGATCACTGCGAATATTATTTGTTTACTCTTGCTGTATTTTACATTCATTTTTGTGTATAGAATGCATAAAATGATAAAGCTCAATGTAACTCAACACTCAACAGAAGAAGGATAGCGCTATATAAAGTAAATATTTTTTGTTTTTTATATTGTAACAATAATAATAAAAAGATTTGGTGAAGCGATAGATCATACTGGCACAATCATAAATAAGTCCATGAAATAATGAAAGATGTGTGCTGTGAAGAATAAAGGTACTGTTTTTGTATTTTTCTATTTAGCGGTACTATGTAGGGTTTTTTCCTCCATAAAGAAACACAACAGTAGATCCGTTAAATGTTATAAAAAGACAAAGATAAAATAAATACATTGACCTGGTAAATGTGAAGAATTATCTAGAACACACTAAACAAAATATTTTCAGCTTCCATGTGCATTAATAACAATAAAACGATTTAGAACTTTAGTTGTATCCTACTCCGAAATTGTGTAATTACATGTATATGGACTTTGAATGAATGAAATATCGATACATCGTACAAGTGTTTGTCATCTGTTGTATTGGTTATACATTATAAGGAGCAACAACAAGTTGTGGTATTACATGACTGTATACATTATATGAAACACCCTTGTAACCTGTCAGAGTGAACTTTTTTTAGTATGTAATAAACGTATGGTAATACAGTAAACTAAACTTTTGATAACAAAAATGAAAAAGTTAGTGATAAATTCCTGTAAGTTTTGTACCTATACTTAGAACAATCAATATGGTGTCAGAGATTATTTGTGACAACCGGTATTGGATTCAGATGTTCCTGACCAAAATGAATGAAAGACCACGAAAATGAAAGAAACTTTTGAGACATTATAACAATCCAAATGAATTTTTACTCCAAACTTACACATATGTTGTCTTTAGTAATGTGATGTTGGACTAATCATAAAAGATATTATGGAGTGAACTACTTCTAACACAGATACACACTTCATATTATATAGCGGACCTCATAAGTAACACATTATACATTTTATTTCTGATGTATTGTTTACTCGTCATATATTTGCAATCCAAATGAAAAATTCTCACAAATGTATGATGTAAAATAAGTGTGATAAAATCTTTAAAGTGCCTCGTGTTTTAGGCTTTTATTCATTTTTATTCATGTTTGTTCACACCCCGAGACCCCATTTATTAGCTCACCTGGCTAAAGTCAGCATGAACTTATGGTATGTTTCGGCGTGTGTCTGTAATTGTGTGCGTCCGTAAACTTCACTTAAACAACTTTTCCTGAACCGCTTGACAGATTTTGGTGAAACTTGGGTGGAAATATCCACAAGAAATGCCATTCAAAGTTTGCGAAAATAATTGACCTTGACTTTCGTTCAAAGTCACAATGGCTGAAAGCGACCGTATGTGTGTAATCACTAAAATAACGTCTGCTTCTGAACCGTAAGATATAGGATCCTCAAACTTAATATACTTAACCAGCATGTGAAGTTCTACAAAGTTTGCGAATGCAATTGACAAGTGAATAGATTTGAGCTTGATCTTAGTTCAAGGTGACCTCTTATGTAAAAATGCTAAAGATGACATCTCATGAGCTAAAATGCATATAGACATCACACTTCATACATAGAATCAGTGTGTTGAGTTCTACAAAGTTTGCAAACATGTTTGAGCGTGGGCCTGGTTCAAGGTCACCGTGAACTTTTATGTAAAAATGCTAAAAATAACTTCTTCTCATGAGCCAAACGGCGTATAGACATCAAACATCATATATAAAATTAGTGTCATGGATTCTACAATGTTTTCGAATATATTTGAGCTTGACCTTGGTTTAAGGCACCGTGACCTTTTATGTAAAATTGCCAACAAAGACATCTTCTCATGAGCCAAAAGACCGATAGAAATCAAACTTCATATATAGAATCAATATGGTGAGTTAAATAATGTACTGTGGTTCTTTATATAGTAGAATAGATCATTTGTGGCAATAAAAAGTTTCTGTGAATTCTTAGCAAAAATCAGATAATGAAAAGTGGTATACAATCAAAATTCCTTTCTAAATTTGACATAATTCCAAAATATTAAGTCTTACGTTTTCTGCTATATAGAGGAAAATGTGGTCTCTTACAGATCTTTTTTACTATGAAGATAACCTTAAGTGCCCCATATGCAAATTTTATGTTTTGAGCTTACCCCTCTTAAAATAATCAACACACCTGTTGAACACCTTTTTCAGGTGTGATTCTATGTAACCTATATATATATACATGTGACATCATTTGGGGTATGTGGATAAATAAGAGGTACATTTGGGTGTTTTGTGACTTAGTTGCAGACTAAGTATTTTGTACAGCGTTCATTTTTTCTCTATACCCAGAATTGTATACAATTATCAAAAGTCTATAAGCATTTTTTAAAAGGTATTTTAGTATTGAATATAATTTCACAGATCTTTCTTTATCATATTGAAATTTAGATTTTTTGTAGCCACAAATTACCTATTCTACTATTTAAAGAACTAAGTAGTTATATCCAATGTACGACGTCAAAATTAGACATTAATATCGGATATTTATATGTAGTTATATCCAATGTACGACGTCAAAATTAGACATTAATATCGGATATTTATATGTAGTTATATCCAATGTACGACGTCAAAATTAGACATTAATATCGGATATTTATATGTAGTTATATCCAATGTACGACGTCAAAATTAGACATTAATATCGGATATTTATATGTAGTTATATCCAATGTACGACGTCAAAATTAGACATTAATATCGGATATTTATATGTAGGTATATCCAATGTACGACGTAAAAATTAGACATTAATATCGGATATTTATATGTAGTTATATCCAATGTACGACGTCAAAATTAGACATTAATATCGGATATTTATATGTAGTTATATCCAATGTACGACGTCAAAATTAGACATTAATATCGGATATTTATATGTAGTTATATCCAATGTACGACGTCAAAATTAGACATTAATATCGGATATTTATATATAGTTATATCCAATGTACGACCGTCAACATTGGACATTAATCTCGGATATTTTAGAGTTACAGCCACTGCCCGGTCGTCAAACATTGGACATTTATGCTCGGATATCTCTATGATGTTATAGCCAGTTCCCGACCGTCGTCAACATTAGATATTTATGCTCGGATATCTCTATGATGTTATAACCAGTGGCCCACAGTCAACATCGGACATTTCTGTATGTGTTTGATGTATGTTGTTTTATTCTTTCAATATTTTATTATTTCTTGTTCTTGGTTGTATTGGTCTTACCGTCTTAGCCGAGTACATATTTTCAGCTAGAAATAGCTTTATGTTAACCTTTATCTTTGATAAGTTTTTACAAATTGCTATTGAATGTTGTTTACCCCAATGCAGAACTTTAGCAATGTGGATGAATCCTAGTGCCAACGTGTATCATTGACCCAATATGTTCTTCTGAATAGTATTTTGACTTTGTTGGAGAGTGGCGCTGAGAGCCAGAAGTTCGCTGTTTAACCCCACTTAGCCACGGAGTCCTTTCTATCAGAAAATAAAATGATATTGAGCATATTTAATAATATAACAAAGAGGGAATTTGCACAAAATATCCAGTTATTAAACATAAACACATCAACAAATAAGCAATGTATAACATCAAATAAGGAAACTTTTGATCAATCACAATGGGTTATACAAGTCGTGTCATGTGAACAGGCAGATTTCACAGTAAAAAGCCCACATTGTAACAGGAATAGCTGTCGTATACGAAACATGGTTGTACTGACGTCACATTAAAAATTGAAGTAAAATGAGAAATCTGATCAATGAAAGATAATACATAAATGTACAGCGTTGGTGTTACATTAAAAGTACAGTTTTTGGGCAAGTCATCTGTAAAGTGTATTGGTTTGTTTTCTCATTTTGTGATATTAGATGATATTCTATAGGTTTGTAGCTGTCATTCTGTGGACATACGTTTTTATCTGTTTGTGTAGAATTATTCGGATGCGTCATAAGGTTTGTATTGTACGTTTCCTGGTCACATGATCGCCTTATTCGTATCCGAAATAATCGACGAAGTCCCCTTCGATAGTTCATACTCCAAATAATGTAGAATATAAAATTGTAACAAAACGAGGTATGATATATGATTTGAAAAATTTGATTGATTAATCTGTCTCGTATTGTGACATATTGTAAATTATCTATTGCTTCTAAAATTAAATATTTTAGTTTATTAAAATAAAAGGGAGCACTTAATATTACATACGACACACTTATTGCCAATAATACTCTTGTTATACGTAATAAAGATTTTTCTTTTTTCGATAGACGTCGAACACCTTGAATGCACGGACATCTCTTTGATTTCTGACTTTGAACCACGTGTTTGACCAATATGGCAGCAATTAAAATAATGAGTATTGTCGTTGGTAGGACCAGCGTTACTACAGTATCTATATAGGTAAAAATACCAGTAAGTTCTTCATATTCACTGTCAGACATGCACGCCTTCGTTCCCATAAACTCTCCGATTTTTGTCGACCATAGAGAAAACATGTACAAGAAAACTGCAATCACAGTTAAAGTTACCACGACAACTCTAGCCTTGAAGACGGTACAGAAATATGTGGCTTTACTTAGGTGAAATGTGACTATATAATTTTCAATTGTGATAAACACAACGACCCAAACTGTTAGAAAGCTACACACGTATGTCACAAAGACAATACACTGGCACCAAGCTTGTTCCGTATGAACGATTTTAATGTTGACAAATTCAAGCCAGTTAATAAAGGCCGCTAAAAGAAAGACGGCACTGGTCGCTGATAGAACTGTTAAGTATATGTTTGAAGAAACTTTTCTTAAATCCTTGGATAGAAATATGAGGACTGAAATTGAATTTCCGATAATTCCAAATAGACAAATTATAGGCATTCCATATTTACTGAGATACCGAGCTACAAATAGTAAGGCTTTGTCATCACTGCCAATTGTATCGTCAAAGGAGACAACAGTTGTATTTTTGTCATCCATTTCCATGGCGTCTTAGATAGATGGAAAACAATGACGTTGTACCAAGTGTTATAGTTTATTTTTCTTACAAGGATTATCTTATTTCAAAAGAGATCCTAGATTAATAGTATTTCATCATTTAGAACACTACAAATTCCAGGCTGTCTGTTTAAGTTAGTTGTATTACGTTTCCAAATGTTCGAAAATAGAATCGCAACAGCTGTTGTTAATTAAATTTAATGTGCAGGATGCATAAATATAAAATAAAACATCAAACCCATCTGGCATCAGGAAATACTTTCATCTTCTTGCCATTTAAATTACTAATTTGATGTATATATTATAATCCATTAGAGAAGAATAAAAAACAAGTGATTTTAGTAACTATCTCCGTTACCACAAAAATGTCCTATAGACCAAACACTTCTGTTTTGTCCTAAAAACCGTTGATATTTTGCCTAAAATTTTAATTACGTATATCCAATATGCAGATAAATTGTTTTATTTTATTCCAAGATAAAAATTAGTATTAATATCGAATCACTCTTTCATGTTCTTCTTCTCGGGATTTCTGGCTCCAAATCATACAACGTTTTGTCTTTTATGTAGTACTTTTCCATTCAAAAAAATCTACAAAACACAAATACAGTTGGTTTATTATTCATGTTACAATATAATGTATTTAATTTGAACATCCGTTAAAAAGCTTAAAAGTTATTCTTCATATCGTCGTATCGTTATCAAAAATATTGGGTTTGATAACACTCTTTTTACATTATGTTTGTGACTGCCCCGTTGGCTCAGTTGCACAGCTTCTCACTCGAGTGCAGAAGATCCTGGTTTCGAACCCCGACCGGAACATAATAAGACTTTGAGATACACTTTCTAGGCTGGTGCTAGGTATTAAGATGACAGAGTATCCATTGATTGTCAGTATGACAAAGAGAGTGGTATGCTTGTCTTCGGTATACTGACTCTACAAGCTAGCATCTTAAAGTCGACCAAAGTGCGCTCTAGCACAAGACTTGTTATAAAACAAACTACACTAGAACATCCCACGCATACATCAACATTTCTTAGATTGATTCTTAAAGATTTATAAACTTCCTTTCGTTACAGATAAAAATGCTGATTAGACGTTTATGTGGTATGTTTTTGGCACAAATTCACGAAATAACGCTATTTAACATCACCTCATATAATTCTATATTTTTAAATGACATAACGGATTCTCACAAACTTTACGGGGTTTTAAAGGGTATGGTTGGCAAATCTATCATATATCTGTCACAGGACAGTTTTATTTACTACTTATGCAATGTCATAATCTATTTATATTAAGGCCAACAGCAAGGTGAAAAAAGGGAACTTATACAAACATCTGAACAAACAGCTCTAGCCAATATATATATGCGCTTCTTAAATCATTAATATTCGTGTTTTAAGACGAAAAACTTTATAGGGGGTTGTCAATTTGTGGTTAAGAGTATCTACGAAGTTTCATTTATTGTAAGTAATTTATTGTGAGTGTCAGAGACTCCGAATATAAATCAATGGACACAAATGGTAAAGTTGTGTTTACTGAGTCACTGATTCGGTTAGTTTACGTTTAACATGTATCAAGTTTATCCGGGATATTGGTAATTTGAATTATTCAAAACTAAATCATTATTATAGAACCGTTTAAAAATTGTTATCTTTAAATAAATATTGGAAAAAAAGATGTTTTGTAAAAGGATAGATGGTCTTTAAATATATTTTATTGCGTCACGCCTGCAAACAAGGTGTATTGGCTATTTTCTGAGATTCTTAGTTATAATGCATGACTAAAACAATAACGTTAAATAAGCTAACAGTTATCAAACTGTTGTACTTACTGATGGAGACAAACCTACTGATGGAGACAAACCTGCTGATGGAAACAAACCTACTGGTGGAGACAAACCTACTGATGGAGACAAACCTACTGATAGAGACAAACCTACTAATGGAAACAAACCTACTGTTGGAAACAAACCTACTGTTGGAGACAAACTCTACCGCCTGCTGCATCCGTAGACTATACAGTTATCGAACTGTTGTACCTACTGATGGAGACAAACCTACTGATGGAGACAAACTCTACCGCCTGCTGCATCCGTAGACTATACAGTTATCGAACTGTTGTACCTACTGATGGAGACAAACCTACTGTTGGAGATAAACCTACTGATGGAGATAAACCTACTGATGGAGACAAACCTACTGATGGAGACAAACCTACTGATGGAAACAAACCTACTGTTGGAGACAAACCTACTGATGGAGACAAACCTACTGATGGAAACAAACCTACTGATGGAGACAAACCTACTGATGGAAACAAACCTACTGATGGAGACAAACCTACTGATGGAGACAAACCTACTGATGGAGATAAACCTACTGATGGAGACAAACCTACTGATGGAGACAAACCTACTGATGGAAACAAACCTACTGTTGGAGATAAACCTACTGATGGAGACAAACCTACTGATGGAAACAAACCTACTGATGGAGACAAACCTACTGATGGAAACAAACCTACTGATGGAGACAAACCTACTGATGGAGACAAACCTACTGATGGAGATAAACCTACTGACGGAGACAAACCTACTGATGGAGACAAACCTACTGATGGAGATAAACCTACTGACGGAGACAAACCTACTGATGGAGACAAACCTACTGACGGAGACAAACCTACTGATGGAAACAAACCTACTGTTGGAGACAAACCTACTGTTGGAGACAAACCTACTGATGGAGACAAACTCTACCGCCTGCATATGTAGACTATTTTATTGTTCTATAGATAATACTACCAAGCCTTATATTGTCTTGTGACATTTGTCTCTATAATTGTATGGTTAACATGTCTAATTCAATGCCACCTGCTGGCGAGTTATTTATCTTGACCGATTTATATGTGAATCCCCCCTGTTTAGATTTTATTTTGTACAAGGACATGCACATATATACTTATTATAAAGTCAAATTAATCACGTTATTTTGTTATAATGATGAAACACAGTTTGTTCAAAAATATGTGACCAATCAATAAGACATATAGCTTCAAATCGGCTCATTATACCCATGGGAAATAAAAATCCAATATGAAAGCTCTCTGAATAACAATAAATGTATGAGTTGTGAAAAACCCAAATGGTTTCCATTAACCGTGTTAATATCGTCTAATATACTGTTAATTTGAATTTATCATCTCTTTAAATAAACTGGCCTGTTGTGAATAAACTGCCAAATATCGCAAAATTTATGGATATTTTGTGAGAATCATGATCCTTATTGAAATTCCTAATGTTGATATTTTAGCAAAAGTATATATCTACAAGTGGCTCAATCCAGCGGTTACTATGACTGTATAATGCGACATAATAAAGTACATGTAATTCGTTTTCTTCAAGGTTTTATCATAATTTGGTTAGGTTTTATGGTATAAACTTAATTATACTTCTGTTTCCATTACAATAAAATAATTTTGACTTTATATATCTCAAACCTTAAACAAAATTCAATTTAATCCTTATAACCATTTCTTTACAACACTAATGGGTAAGGCAATGACGTAATTAACTTCTTACAAATGACACAGCTGAATGTCGCCGGGAACAGGTAAGTTATCGAATTATTATAAATTTTGATGTTAATCATTCGGTTATGACATATTTTATATTACATTTTCCAAAATATTTCTACTTTCCTATTTGACTACTTTTGTAAGGCTTTGTTTTACGTCATATCAGCAATATTTCAGCTATTCGTGAAGAGATATTTTTTACTTAATCTCGTGGATAAATCTCAACCCAGTTCAAGATGGTGGTGAGATTTGTACACATGCCATGTTACACACACACAAACACACACACACACACACACACACACACACACATATATATATATATATATATATATATATATATATATATATTCGAAATGGAATATTTGTAAAATAAATTTGTAAATAATTCAAATATTTTAACATGATACAACTGTTGCTGATCTGTTTTTATCAGCTCCCTTTCATTCATTTCCTTTCTAGTTTGAAATTGGAACATCAATGGCCGAGTGATTTAAAGTGCCCTTTTAGGGATCATAACGACTTTGACCGCCTACCTTTGAATCATGCGCAGGCAGATCCTAGTATGAGAAAGATAGCCACATCGCTTGGCTAATATCGGTGCTTTTCTTCGGATACTCTGGTTTCCTCCACCATTCCAATAACCCCTCGTACATATAATTGAGATCATCTTGACTAGTATGTACATCGCTTCCTACTCTATTCACCTCTTCCTTCCAATTTAGGTTAAATGTAATAGTTATCAGACTAAACAGTTCAGTAACAGTTGTTCCGAATGCTATTTGACTTTTTTTAGTTTAGTAAATTATACTTAGTACTTATTTTATACGATAGATCAGATATGAGCAATTATTTTTAAAATATTTTATTAACATGGAAATAAAATCTGTGCAACACATGTGTAAATATATCAATACTTATTTAACGAGATTTACAATGTAGATTAAAACTAGAAACAATGCAACCAAGGAAACGTTACGGCAAACTCACGATAAAACTAGAGATCTTGGACACACACTGAATCACATTACACTAGGCAATGTGGTTAACGAGCTATCGACTTTATGAATATAACACTTATTGAATTGTAACCTACATATATCATACTCATTTTAATAACCAGTGCGGTAGCTCAGTTGGTAGAGAGCTCGCTCCGTAAGTGGGAGGCCGTGGGTTCGATCATCGGCCGGGTCAAGACCCAAGACTTGAAAGTGGGTAGTAAGAACTCGGCATTACGAAAAAAAATGAAAGTCGCGGTTCTTTCGGATGGGAACTTAAAATAAACGAGGTCCTGTGTAACGGTGGGCTTGGTACGCTAAAGAACCCTGCTGTATAATGCCATCAGAGCAACACACAGGCAAAATTTCTGCAGCTTCACCTATAGCTGAAAATTGTTTTGACAGGATATCATACCTCAACTCAACTCATACTTAGTTAAAATCAGTGTCGACCTTTATAAAATCACCAACATTAAAACCAGTGTCTGCCTTTATAAAACCAGCAGTAATTATTTAAAACCAGTGTCTGCCTTTATAAAACCAGCAGTAATTATTTAAAACCAATGTCGGCATTTTTAAACCAGCAGTAATTATTTAAAACCAGTGTCGGATGTTTTAAACCACTGTCGTCCTTTATAAAATCAGCAAATTAAAACCACTGTCGGCTTTTATAAAATTCGCAACATGAAAACCACTGTCGGCCATTATAAAATCAGCAACATTAAAACCAATGTCGGCTTTTATAAAATTCGCAGCATGAAAACCACTGTCGGCCATTATAAAATCAGCAACCTGAAAACCACTGTCGGCCTTTATAAAATCAGCATCATCAAATCCACTGTCGGCCTTTATAAAATCAGCAGCATTAAAACCACTATCGACCTTTATAAAATTCGCAGCATGAAAACCACTGTCTGCCTTTATAAAATCAGCAACATTAAAATCACTGTCGGCCTTTATAAAATCAGCAGCATTAAAACCACCGTCGGCCTTTATAAAATCAGCAGCCTGAAAACCACTGTCGGCCTTTATAAAATCAGCAGCATCAAAACCACTGTCGGCCATTATAAAATCAGCATCCTGAAAACCGCTGTCGGCCTTTATAAAATCAGCAACATTAAAACTACTGTCGGCCTTTATAAAATCAGCATCATCAAAACCACTGTCGGCCTTTATAAAATCAGCAGCATTAAAACCACTATCGACCTTTATAAAATTCGCAGCATGAAAACCACTGTCTGCCTTTATAAAATCAGCAACATTAAAATCACTGTCGGCCTTTATAAAATCAGCAGCATTAAAACCACCGTCGGCCTTTATAAAATCAGCAGCCTGAAAACCACTGTCGGCCTTTATAAAATCAGCAGCATCAAAACCACTGTCGGCCATTATAAAATCAGCATCCTGAAAACCGCTGTCGGCCTTTATAAAATCAGCAACATTAAAACTACTGTCGGCCTTTATAAAATCAGCAGCATTACAACCACTGTCGGCCTTTTTAAAATCAACAGCATTAAAACCACTGTCGGCCATTATAAAATCAGTAGCATGAAAACCACTATCGGCCATTATAAAATCCGCAGCATGTAAATCACTGTCTGCCTTTATAAAATCAGCAACATTAAAACCACTGTCGGACTTTATAAAATCAGCAGCATTAAAACCACTATCGACCTTTATAAAATCAGCAGTATTAAAACCACCGTCGGCCATTATAAAATCAGCCGCATGAAAACCACTATCGACCTTTATAAAATCAGCAACATTAAAACCGCTGTCAACCTTTATAAAAAATCAGCAACATTAAAACCACTGTCAGCCTTTATAAAATCAGCAGCATTAAAACCACTATCGACCTTTATAAAATCAGCAGCATTAAAACCACTGTCAACCTTTATACAGTCAGCAGCATTAAAACCACTGTCGGCCATTATAAAATCAGCACCATGAAAACCACTATCGACCTTTATAAAATCAGCACCATGAAAACCACTATCGACCTTTATAAAATCAACGACATGACAACCACTGTCTGCCTTTATAAAATCAGCAGCATTAAAACCACTGTCTGCCTTTATAAAATCATTAGCATTAAAACCACTGTCAGCCTTTATAAAATCAGCACTATGAAAACCACTGTCAGCCTTTATAAAATCAGCAGCATTAAAACCACTGACTGCCGTTATAAAATCAGCATCATGAAAACCACTATCGACCTTTATAAAATCAGCATCATTAAAACCACTGATTGCCGTTATACAATCAGCAGTATTAAAACCACTGTCAGCCTTTATAAAATCAGCATCATGAAAACCACTGTCAGCCTTTATAAAATCAGCATCATTAAAACCACTGATTGCCGTTATACAATCAGCAGTATTAAAACCACTATCGACCTTTATAAAATCAGCAGCATTAAAACCACTGTCTTGCTTTATAAAATCAGCAGCATTAAAACCACTGTCAGCCTTTATAAAATCAGCATCATGAAAACCACTGTCAGCCTTTATAAAATAAGCATCATGAAAACCACTGTCAGCCTTTATAAAATCAGCATCATGAAAACCACTGTCAGCCTTTATAAAATCAGCAGCATTAAAACCACTGACTGCCGTTATAAAATCAGCAGTATTAAAACCACTATCGACCTTTATAAAATCAGCAGCATTAAAACCACTGTCTTGCTTTATAAAATCAGCAGCATGAAAACCACTGTCAGCCTTTATAAAATCAGCATCATGAAAATCACTGTCAGCCTTTATAAAATCAGCATCATGAAAACCACTGTCAGCCTTTATAAAATCAGCATCATGAAAACCACTGTCAGCCTTTATAAAATCAGCAGCATTAAAACCACTGTCAGCCTTTATAAAATCAGCAGCATTAAAACCACTGTCAACCTTTATAAAATCAGCAGCATTAAAACCACTGTCTGCCTTTATAAAATCAGCATCATTAAAACCACTGTCAGCCTTTATAAAATCAGCATCATTAAAACCACCGTCGGCCTTTATAAAATCAGCAGCATTAAAACCACCGTCGACCTTTATAAAATCAGCTGCATGAAAACCACTATCGACCTTTATAAAATCAGCAACATTAAAACCGCTGTCAACCTTTATAAAAGAATCAGCAACATTAAAACCACTATCGACCTTTTTAAAATCAGCAACATTAAAACCACCGTCGGCCTTTATAAAACCAGCAGCATTAAAACCACCGTCGGCCTTTATAAAATCAGCAGCATTAAAACACCGTCGACCTTTATAAAATCAGCCGCATGAAAACCACTATCGACCTTTATAAAATCAGCAACATTAAAACCGCTGTCAACCTTTATAAAAAATCAGCAACATTAAAACCACTATCGACCTTTTTAAAATCAGCAACATTAAAACCACCGTCGGCCTTTATAAAATCAGCAGCATTAAAACCACCGTCGACCTTTATAAAATCAGCCGCATGAAAACCACTATCGACCTTTATAAAATCAGCAACATTAAAACCGCTGTCAACCTTTATAAAAAATCAGCAACATTAAAACCACCGTCGGCCTTTATAAAATCAGCATCATTTAAACCACCGTCGGCCTTTATAAAATCAGCATCATTAAAACCACCGTCGGCCTTTATAAAATCAGCATCATTAAAACCACCGTCGGCCTTTATAAAATCAGCATCATTAAAACCACCGTCGGCCTTTATAAAATGAGCATCATTAAAACCACCGTCGGCCATTATAAAATCAGCATCATTAAAACCACTGTCTGCCTTTATAAAATCAGCAGCATTAAAACCACCGTCGACCTTTATAAAATCAGCCGCATGAAAACCACTATCGACCTTTATAAAATCAGCAACATTAAAACCGTTGTCAACCTTTAAAAAAAATCAGCAACATTAAAATCACTAGCGACCTTTATAAAATCAGCAACATTAAAACCACTGTCGGCCTTTATAAAATCAGCAGCTTTAATTTAAAACCATTGTCGGCTTTTATAAAATTATTCTAAACAAAAGATTTTTACGAATTTAATTGCTTAATTTATGGCACGATTTAACATTTACGGTTAAACTTGTCCGGCTTGTGATTTGATGCGTGCCGTGTTTGTCAGGCTTGTGATTTGATGCGTGCCGTGTTTGTCAGGCTTGTGATTTGATGCGTGCCGTGTTTGTCAGGCTTGTGATTTGATGCGTGCCGTGTTTGTCAGGCTTGTGATTTGATGCGTGCCGTGTTTGTCAGGCTTGTGATTTGATGCGTGCCGTGTTTGTCAGGCTTGTGATTTGATGCGTGCCGTGTTTGTCAGGCTTGTGATTTGATGCGTGCCGTGTTTGTCAGGCTTGTGATTTGATGCGTGCCGTGTTTGTCAGGCTTGTGATTTGATGCGTGCCGTGTTTGTAAGGCTTGTGATTTGATGCGTGCCGCGTTGACAGATTAATTACATTACAAATCCTGTTATACATTGAATTCTAAATTCTTCCTGCCATATACAAAACACATAAAAAACTTACAATGAATGCATAAATTGATGCATCGATTAATACACGTGCATCTGTCGCCACATGCAAATGACGTCAGACTTCCTAATGCTATAGATTTTTTGTTAAGATTTCGGAAATTATTTTCATTGACTAAATGTCAAGTGCCATAAATGTGCAATTAAAACATGCATGAAACGAAATTGATAGAGAAGTCTCTGCAATAAAATAAAGAACTGATTTAAATATTGACTAACGCTACTTTTTACGTCCGTTATACAGACTTTTTATCCATCTTGATTCTTAAGGATGAAAAATTTGTTGCACACTTTTTTGAAAAAAGATTGATATGAAAGACTTAAAATTTGTACTGAACTTTTTTATTACCATATTGATTATTTATTATTTATTTAAGAAAATATTTTTACATAAAACACAATGTATGCAAGACGATTGTCATGTGTTAATTTTATTATTTTATATAAAAATTTTAAAAATTAGTTTTTGATTTCCCTGTTTAATTCTCATTTATATACGTGTTTTTAATTATTTATAATTGTTAATGATATATGTTATACCGTTATATATGACTGTACGTTTGTAATAGAGTGTTAATTAATAAAAAGGTTGCAGCGTAAGGTTCAGTTTTGCGTAGTTTGAATCTTCACTGATAAACGTCTTTTGCTTCAATTGCATTCCTAACCATATGTACTCATGTAAACAAAAGTATACATGTTAATTATAACCAGTTTGATATCAACTTCATTCTGAAAAACGGAATACTTTATACTTGGTTATAAGACTTGAAGAGTATCCCCTGACAACATGTGTAATTATGTACTGTTTTGATAATGGGCTATATTGTAAGGACAGTGGAGTAGATTCGCTTGTTTTGTGTCTACGCATATCCTTTATAGACTTGGCTTCTTAAGCCTTATACAAACACATTAAATCTTACACCAGTCCAGATCACATCGAACTACCGGCTAGTCAGGTCTAGAATTACACTTGATCTTCGAGCTCCATTGGTCGCTTGAAAAGTCGATGGTGATGTTTGCAGAAAAGGCTTGATGTCATGTTTGTTTGTTCTTACAAAGAAGCTCGTGTTATTCTTCATAACATACAGTATGTGAAACTGCAAATACATTCTTTATGAGTGGATCCATGAAAGCAGATGCCACGTTGTTACGAAGTGTTTTAAGCGAACGAATATCACATGCAAGGATCATCATCTTCACCATCAAGTTAATTAACAATATTCAACTTATCCCTTAATTAATATTTTGCAGTTTCACATGTTATGAAGAACAACACAAACTCCTTTTACAGAACAAACAGTTAACGACATGGGCATCAAATCTGTTCTGCAAACATCACCATTGACCGTTCAAACGACCTAAAAAAGATTAAAAGTGTCATCCTACCCTTAGTGGATGTGCTCTGGACCGGTGTAAAATTTGGTTTGTATAAAACATAAGAAATAAAATATATTCGGATATGCCGAGTCACCAAATGAAACTGCTCCTTTGTCCTTACAATCAGGCCCGTAGCAACGTTTTTGAAAGTGGGGGGGGGGGGCCACATTTTGTGTAATTCGACCTCGAGGGCACGAAGTGCCCGAGCCTACTAGGGGGGTCTGGGAAAAATTTTAAAAATCAGAATTAAGGTCTGAGACGTCATTTCCTGCATTCTCATATATCAATCAGCAGGTGGTTTAATCGGCACATTTTACATACAATTTCTAATTTTAATTATAAAAATTCACAAAGTTGTACTAACGGATTACCAAAATTATTGGTGGAGAACACAGAGATTTCTTTGGAAAAAATTTGGTAGGACCACGAACCTTCCACAAATGATATGACAGAACTTTTTGATACCGGCTCTGAAAGACCTGAGATGGCACCTTAGTTTTTTATGTACACATAAATTTCATACTTTCAGACTTTGGTTCATGAGAATTTTAAATCATCTAAATATGACCACAAATATGGTTAAAGTAAAAGTAATTTTATTATGTCTTGGCTCTGAGATAATCAATACCATTGAATGATAACACGCGGAATAGGAAACGGTACCGTATGTTCTCCAGTCCGGATTTGACCTTTGTTTACACACTATTTAAACGACAATCACATGCTAGCTTCAGTAAAACTATCACAAAGATTAAAATAATATAGCTTACGCGTTCATGAAGTTATACAAGTTTATTTTTAACAGGTTTTCATACATTTTTTCTAAAATATTTTTATAAGTCCACAAAAAGTGGGGGGCCCGCCCCCCCCCCCCCCCCCCTGGCCCCCCCCCCCCGGATACTACGGGCCTGCTTACAATTGTCCAATATCAAACAAGTATATAAATAGTAAGAGTACGTTTTGCTTGTCTGATCCCTAACTAATTATAAACTTGGAATTTACTAATGTATGAACGCAAAGCAAAATAAACGCTTGCTTACATGCGAGTAAAATATTTAGGTATGCCATTCTCGCCTTATAAATAGGGGTAAACCTCTTTCTAGGTGTGAATTTACTTACATGAGTAATATTTGCGTATACATGTGTATACGAAGACTTGGAATCAAACGGAAAAATATTTTGTTAATTAACTTTATGCCATTTACAATGTTAAAGTTAAATGTTAAATAAAAAACAATTGATAATAAAGATGATTAGGTATGCAATTCTCGTCGAATGGACGAGGTTTAATTCGTTTCAATCTCATAGAAGAATATTGGATTCTGATCACATTTCACCTTTGCCAATATGCGGACCGTTATTAATAATATTTTTCCGGTTTGCTAGCAAAACAAAAAGTGCTTACTCTCTCGGAGCACCCAACCTCACTTTCGTGGTGTTTACCCTAAATTGTAAGTTTTAAAGTTTTTATTTTGTTTTGGGGTTATACTTTAGATTATTTTTTTTCATTTTTGATTGCTAAGTTTTTTTTGGATAACGGACCTTTTAAACAAGAATTGTAAGAAGCTGAAGCTCATTAATAGTATATACATTACATTGTTTAACTTTATTTGTCGATTTGAAAGGTTTTATTTTTGCTTTGTGATTGTTATTGGGATATTATTAATATGTTTGTTGTTGATTTGTTCATTAATAACTTTGTTGTTTTGTTTTTAAGCTTCTGTTATTTTCAGTATGTCATACTAACATTTTATGTAGAATTTTAAACGGAACAAAAGTATACGTGATGTTGGAAAAGAAAGAATGACGCCATTTGTAACATTAGCTACCATGCATTACACCAGAATTACATATGTTTTTGAGAAGTATAATAAAGTACGGTAAATTGGATACTCGTGATAATCAGGAGGTTTTGTCCATCAAAGTCTGTGATCGTAGGTAGGAAGGTTATTCCTATAGGTATATCTGCTTACTCTTAAATGTCATGATACACGTATTTTCAATATGATTTATCCTCATGTTTAACACAACAGCGTATAGATCTCATTTCACGTAATTTAGAAAAGTTCAGTTTTTATGGTTTTTCTATGTGTATAAAAAACAAATTTCTATTACTTACGAAACGATACACCTGCATTTCATTATTATATACCTGAATTTAATCCAATAACCATTAAGATAAAATGCCAACATTTCCGAAGATTTTGTTTTTTAATAACATTATGATTGTTAACGTTAAACATTAAAGAGCAAACTCTTATTATTACTATCATTATATTGAAATAAGAGAAAATTGCACTTTAATGGGGCTTTAGGTCTGCAAATACCAGATATAATGGCGTTCCTTGTGGTAATGGTCACATCTCAGCTACTGATACAGCGTTAACATTGATGTTGTGTTGCGTGATAAAATTTTGAGCATCAGTCTTGTGTGTGATTTATTTGGAGTAAGCCATGTTTTTACTTATAAAATATGTGTGGTCACCATTCCACTCAGAAGGAACAAATGGTAAAATTAGATAAAGATAACCCCCATTTTAAATACTGTAAAATACACAATTTTAGAAATAACTAGAAAAACTGTGAGCCACAAGCTCACAAAAATACCCCCCCCCCCCCGCTCCCTCCACATAATAAAAATCCATCGGATTAAATTTTTAAATAGGAGGTGAACATCTACATTTTGTCACAAAGATTGTGTGAAAGTTTCATGAAAATCCATTGAAGGCTTTAGGAGGAGTTGCGGATAAGAGATAGGTACCCTAAGGTGTAACGAAAAGACGGACGGACACACGGGCGGGGGGGGGGATAAAAAAGCCAGGAACGATGTTACTTCATGATTTATACGTATGTATTGACAGTTAATGAGAATCATATGCTCTATTATCATTAACCAATCCAAGTGTGGCTAAAAAAAATTACCGTTAGAGATTGAACACATTATTTGTTGTTGAAAAATAATCGATATATTGTTATTGGAATGCCTAAGCTATTGATAGAAACGTTTTTTCTTTATTGGTAAAAAACATTGGTGACCAATCATCCAGCTAGCAAAACACCTATTGACAGAATGTTTAACACAAAGCTCACTATTATGTACAATAGCAATAGTCCAAGAAAAAAAAAACAAACGGAAAAACCATCATAATCAGCTTTAACCCTTTGTTGACCAATCGTGCAAGAACGCACGATTTGCCGTTTTTCACACACACACACACACACACTCCATGTTTCAATCGATGCTTATGAAATCGGAATAGCCATGGATTTTTATTAAATTTGGTATCAATTAAAAGAATTCCTCAGGTGTCTCACTGTTTTAAATTCATTAAAATGTAACCATAAAAAACCCAAAAACTGATAGATATTCTATCAAAAACATGTTGCAGAAGAACGCGTTTGTGCCGTATCCTTGGGCCAGGACAATTTACGTTAGTACTCGTACAGTCAAAAAAAGTTAAAATGATTTTATTTAAAGATAGTGAGGAAAACTTAAGATGAATTGTTTTGAAAAAAATTGAAAATTGTATGTTGTTTAATTTTGTTCTGTCAAATGTTTTACATTAATATTTCGGTTAAATATCTAAAAGATATAAGTGAAAGAATCTTAACTAAGACTTAATAAACTACAATGATTATCTACCACACTCATAGAAATGTTTGAAATCGGCTTGTTTTAAAAGTTAATGACCATGTACCACTACCTATTTTAGTGATCAAGTAAATGTAAAAAAAATATAGAAATAAATGTCCGAGTAAGGCGGGAGTCATTTGAAAAAACGTCTCGATATGATTTGATTCAAATACTTTAGAATTTGGTATTATCAAATTGTGTAACTTCTTATAAAATAAATATTTTCAAAATAGAACGAAAACGAATTTTTCTATGTTCGAAAATATCCCATACACCTTAAAAACCTACCAACTGAAGTAAAATGAAACTTGGTTTCAATTTATGCTACATTTTTAGACATCTTATTATAGAAATAAATTTAGATGGGATTGTAATGTTTTACTTGCAATATTCTGCTTTGAATGAATGGTACTAGTATAATGATTTATATAAAAAAAAAACATTGCAAAAGTAGCACATGACAGGAATTTAGTAAAAGTTCATGTGCTGTGGTAAAAATAAATTCAACATAAGGTCATGGCTACTTTTGAATGTATTATTTCATAAAAATTCAAAAGTACCACATGACAGCTCAGTCGATATATGCGCTGGGTTTTACCGTATTTTTAGATTTAATTAAAGAAACTCCAACTATTTTCAATATCACATAAAAGAATCGAAGCCGAAATACGTTAAAACTTCCGGCAATGCAGATACTGTATGCTCAGTCAGAGTGACATTTGTAGAACAACAGTACCATATATCATAATCATAAACCTTTTTATGTGTAATATGTCAGACTGATTCTTCATAACTGAAACACTAAAGTAGCCAGGAACACGACACCATGTACTCAAATTATAGCAAGACAAACTCAAAAACAACCAAACAAGACAAGACAAGAAAGGTCTAGAACATGATGGGACCTCTTACTATGAAATGACCGATTTTAGACGGGCACTAGAGTAAATATTCAATAAGGTGTGATTACTAGAGTAAATATTCAATATGGTGTGGTTACTAGAGTAAATATTCAATATGGTGTATATATACATATATATAGAACAATAAGTGACGCTTCATAGTTTAGTTGTCATGCTGCTATAACTTGACCTTTACCCGGATCATGTGATCTATTTCTTTTAAAGAAACGGCTGATTTGAGCATTAAAATGTCCTTGAACTGGGTTTTCTGTCGCTACATCAGCTTTTAACAAAAGATATAGGTTTTTAGATACTAGTAAGTGAATATTTATTGATTACATCGCCTTTTACGGATTTTGTAAAAATGCACATGGTCCTTGATCTTCTGAATGCCATGGATTATACCTAATTTTCAAAATTTCAAAAATAATATTTTAAGAATGACTACACATTATCTAAGAATCTGTAGTCTCTTGGGTTGTTTTATAAACAAGGACAAAACTGACAAAGTTTGACAAAAAATACAAATTTTCCATTAAAATCGTGTTTGTATTGACCTTTCACCCCGGGTCATGTGAACAAATTTTCTATTATTAGAAAAATCAAACATTTTAAAATATTACCCAACACGTAGGCATTTATGTTACCTAAGGAATGTCTTAGTAGGCAAAGAAACGTTCCAAAATTTCATCACAAAATAACATTTTTTCATTAAATAGAACGTTAATGGTGTATTCTCTTGTTCTATAAATAGAATGATAAATTAAACCCCCCTTTACCATATATATACAACATAACTTGTAGCTATCTGATAATATGGATTTTTCATTGATATACCAAAAGGTTTTTCCAAAGTAATATATAGAACATTGCTTTACTAGTGTTATAAAATTAATTACCTTATTGTAAACTTTGACCTTGGGTCATGTGATCAAGTTCACTCTATTTTATGTTGGTAATCGAAATAAAGTACCGAGTCTCCAGTACATCTTGATACCCAGGTTTATTTTATAGCAATATATGCTTTGCATAGAAAGTATACAATAAATACCGAGGTGTGAGTGTGCAATAAATTCGATATTTACACGCTAACTTTGTTCCAGTCCGAGGTTTCCCGAATCATTTATTCATATTGCACGCTTTGTCACATGACGCCGTTGTTTATGACGTCATACGATTGTTGTCGACGTCATCACTGTGTTGTTGTCATATTGAACTAGTTTTTGTATCCATTTACGAGAACTAGTGTAATATTTATGTTTTGTACGACAAAATAGTATTTTAGATGAAATACCGTAATTAGCGGGAGTAAACGAAATTTATTTTGCTATATAATAAAAGGGCCATTGAACTAATATTGTGAAAAATTGCCCCTCGTTGACTCGACATTTGCACTCGAGTCAACTCGCGACAATATTTCACAATATCAGTTCAATGACCCTATAATATAATTATAATAATGTATCACGACACAATGGTATGTGTTGTAAAATGTATGTTAGGTGCAGAAAATGTGCTAAAATACCTGGTTAACAAAGGGTAAATTGTGGTTTGGTGTGTCATATCAATTAATAACTGTGCAGAACAATTCTAATTAACGGAGACAATTTATTCAGCTTGAAATTTAGTTAATATCAAATTGGGATTTAATTTGCAAGCAATTTTTTAAGATAAAACAATTTCAGTATTTGCTGACAACTTGACCTTGACCTTTGAATCCATGACCGTAATTTATATATCAAACATTGGTGACAGTCCCTACGATATTCTAGGATAAGGCCTAAAAAAGGTTATAGTTTTCCATATAAATTGAGAAATACATTAATGTTAGCAATTCCCCCTTAAGTCCATTGCTATTTCCCCATTTTGACCTCTACAGATACGATTTGCAAATGAAACCAGGTGCCCTTAGTATGTCCAAGCTATACCTCTAGTATGTTCAGAAGATAATTTTCACAATTTCTCAAGGGGATATAACATTTATTTGAGCCTAGACATAGTCACTGCTAAATATCACCTAATTTGGACCAGTAGTTTTGGAAGAGTTGATAAAAATGTGTAAAGTTTACACAGACGGACGACACACGAAGGCAATAGCCAAATTTAAGTTTAATTAATCGAGAAAACAAGAAATACATGTATATCGTTGGGATGTCACATTAGTTAAATTACGTTGTAACTCTTACTCTACTGAACAACGACCTATGGAAACAAAATTTGCATTTTACACCTAGTACTAATTCATTAACGATTGTTTCACATATCAGGAAAAGGTGTTTAAAGAACATTGAAAATATAGTGAGTAAGATTAAATGTTTCAGTTGGTGTAATACCCAATGTAACACAAAACTGATTTTCAGAAACGTTGTCGAGGTGTTTCGTCGTTTAGATATTAAGGCCCCAGCACTTGCCTTTTTACTATTACTTTCCGTAGGATATATTAAATGCCAAACATTATTCTTATATAAGGGTTCGGACCGTTCTTTACATGAATTAACTGGGTCTTCTTTTCGTGTTTTTATACATTATTATATAAGTTGTTTGTGTTTCACTAAAACAAAAATTTTGACACGGTTTGTTTTAAAGCTAAGTCTACTATCTAAAACTAATTTAAAGAAAACGAAAGACCTTCTTATCAAAATGTATTTGTATATTTATTGAGTCGTTCTATGTTTAAAAGCAATGAGTGTTAGGATTGATGACGTCATATCTGATGAGATAATTAAAATAAATTGTGTAAAAACAAAAATCTAGGTTAACGAGTTCAATCAGATTCAGAGGCATAATGTGTAAATATTCATAAATCATTAATTGACAATTGAAAAACCCGATGAACCTTCTAATATTGTACCCAATAATGGTATACTTAATATTGCAATTAGACAGTATTGTGTGATTCTTCAACATGACTATTTTTCTGTCAGTTTTGTCTTCAATATAGAAAAAATCCATTTTGTTTTCACAGTTTATGATTTCCTAAATTGACTAACTAACTAATGTAATCTTCATCAATAATTGATAAAACGTTTGCTGATCTCGTAGACAATTTATACAATAACATCTTTGAATTTATCTGTCCTTTTGACTAGCATGTCCTTGTTAATTACATTGACGTCATGATTCATATTATGTATCCGAAGTCTGTAAAAAGGGACCTTTCATCTATTAAAGAAATATCCGACAGTTTAGTTAAAATACGATTGATACCGTGTCTATCTTTTTACCGATCTACAATCACATATCAATACTGATAAGGCCAGTTTAAATGCGTTAAATGCTGATCACAAGATAAATTTTCTCTTTTATTTTGTTTTTAATGTGCATATTGATATTGAGCAGGATCGGTGACTTTGTATTTTCAACATTAACTCCATTAAGAATATACAGTCAACCTTTTTGCTTTCCATGTACTTGAGGATTGCTTACATTATTAATGAGAATTAAGGATTGAGTGTCACCATTCATGTTATTAATAGTTAATTCGTGTCATCAAATGTCTATTGAAGTTCTTAATTAGTACATTGTGTTTGGAGCGCATGAACCTTGATGTCGGTCCTTAATGACAACACTCCTGATTATCAAACAGATCAGAGAGTGGTAATGAGATATCTAATATTGTTGTACTGCAATTAAAGTTTCTAAAACCATGTGAACTTTAGCATAATTAAAACTTACAACGTGAACGCTGAAAATAGCAGTAGGTCCATTGGCCTTAATATAACGCTCATTTCCCATATCTTTTACCCAAGTTCAATAGCCCATTATTTTAATTACAGGGGCTTTTAAAGGTTTCTCTAGTGTCAGCCCAAAGCAAACTTTAAGGTATCTACAAATTCTAAGCTAAGTAGGTCATATTGCTAGTTACCAGTTATGATGGGGATATAGTGTGTGTGTGTTATATTTACCCCCCCCCCGGCCATAAGTGCTGAGTGGGATATAGTAATATCGTTGTACGTGTGGTTGTGGCTAATTTCTTTCCCGTGCATTTGAAAGAAAACCGTACATCTAATTGAGCTGAAACTTGGTCAGTTAGTTTATTGTGGTGATGAGTGGTAAATACGGTGTATTTATAGCCTTATTGTTTAAAAACCTTGTTCGTGTGGAAAAGCCTTGAGTAGTAAAGGTTAAGAATTGTATCTGACATGTCCTAGACAAATGAATATCTGGAACACCTTTTTATGAATTTTCTAATTTTAGGTTAGGCAATGTAGAAAATTGATGTCGTTTTCGATCTATGAATTGGTCCCAACCACCCAATTTATTTTATAACCAGTGGTTAACTTTGTATGGAATTCGCTGATATAGATTGCTACGAGGTGATAGTGTTCTCCAGATCTGAAAACCTGGTTATAGTATTTTTGTTAAAAACTGAAATAGTAGCAAACGTACGGATGTAAAATGTAGGTAATGTCACTGGCCTTATAATCGATGATCTTCTCACAAAATGATCAATATATCAAAACCTACACTATTCCAATATGAATTCTTATAGAAAAAGTTTATAGTTTACCAGATAAAACCAAAACATTATACTTATGCAGATGTGACATTGACATCTGAGTTCATGACCTTCATGCTTATAAGAAAATGGCCTACAATATTCTAATATAGGTAACTATACAACAATTTTATAGTATTGTCATGTGATACTTTTGAATTTTTATGAAAAAAATATATTCAAAAGTAGCACATGACAGTATCATATATCGAGAAATATCCTCAGTTCGTACATGTTCCTTTTCAATTTCCCATTTACGACCCTACAACTAAACACTGTGCACAATTGAAACTAGATGTTTTGAGAATGTTTTGAAGAAAATTGTAAGCCAAGATCATAGGAAAATTAATTTTGATATTTTCATTACCAGCTGTGGCCAAAATGGGAAATAGATAACAGCCTGTTAGGACCCTAAATCTCTTAGCGATGAGGAATTGGCAACTACAGCATCAGTATCCAGTGCCTAAAGGTAGTTGAAGTGATTTAGGTAAAAAAAATCATTTGCGCCTGATGACAGTAGATGAGACTTGGGTTCGTAATAATAAGCCATAGAATAAAGCTAAGAGTCTTCGGTGGATAGGGCATGTGTCCCAGAGTCCAACGACGTTCAAAACGCAACCGTCTGTTAATGGTCACAATATTTTAGGACGCAAAAAGTGTTATTATGTTTGACTTTTTAACCAAAGGAGAGTACAATAACAGGAAATCACCATGCAATCTTCCTAGACCAGCTGAGAACTGTCATCTGTGAACAAATACCCAAGTAACACGACAACGCGAGTTTTGTTACTAAGATGATATGTATTTACATAATTACTTAAAACTGTTTTTTGTTTACAGTACGTTGTTGTTTAGCTTGCCACACAATGGTGCATATATTTTAATTCCAATGTGATCACACCTAGCCTTATAGAATGATAAAGTAAGCCTCAAACAAATAAAAAAAACGTTACAACTTGTAAATAAAAAACTGCAAAACCTGTATAATACACATTTTATAAGAATCAAATATCCAAATTTTATGTGACTACGTAAACCAAAGTAAACTGCACAGGTAATCAATTTCTTTAACAATATTTTATTCAAACAGATCATTGTTTTGAACTAAAATTAGGATTTTGGAAAAACAAACGACCATATAAATAGTCTAATACCAATTACAATGGGATAGTTACTGGAGAACTACTGTAGGCATTGCTGTACCACATGGATGCAATGACAAAATTGTGAAAAAAAACCTAGAACTTATCTTCTATTCTCATCTTTCTATCAACAGTAACAAAATTGTCATAACAACTGATATATTTCACAACCGTAAATAACTACAACATTAATGCTGATTATTGCAGTATTACATCCTCATTTAAGTGAGTTAGCTCTCAGAGTTAAAAAAGAATGGCGACAGTTTAATTGTGCTCTATTGCTAATATGGTAAAATTGAAGTGAAAAATCTATATACATAAACAAATTATCAAGCTTGATTGAAATAGAAGGACCAAACGAACAAACTTTTCCGTTGACAATACTCTGTCTGCGACAAAATACCTGTTGATTCAAATATGAAAAAGATGCTTACATTATTCGTATGCTAAAGCCACGTAACCAAGTGAAAAAAATATTATGAAGAGTTTAGTATTTAGCAATCAACAAAATAAAAAACAAACATACAAATTCATGTTCGAATCACAATCCAGAAGAAAAAATACTTTGTAACAGACAAATTGGGTTAAACACCGGGTGCTCGGGAAGGGTAAGCATTTTCTGTTAAGCTAGCTAAAGCCATCACGTGTGTAATCAAAACCGAAAATGAAAGGAACATAGAACTATGGGACGCCAATTATAACAAAGGCGATCCAGGACAAAGAGACAAAATAAATTGAATTTTTTTAGGACTAAAGTATTTACAATGAGCCTTCATTTACCAGGTTAACGTATTAGGGCTTTTTGCGTTTTGCAAAATGACATTAAACTTAATATTTGTTTTATTATACCCCCGCTTAAAAAGTGGGGGCTATATAGTGATAGGGGTGTCCGTCCGTCCTTCCGTTACACCTTAGGGTACCTATCTCTTATCCGCAACTCCTCCTAAACCCTTCAATGGATTTTCATGAACCTTTCACACAATCTTTGTGGTATAATGTAGATGTGCACCTCCTATTAAAAAAATTGATCCGATGGATTTTTTTTGTGGGGGGAGCGGGGGGTATTGTTTGTGAGCGTGTGGCACACAGTTTTTCTAGGTTTCATCTGCATTTAAGGTAACATTAATGATACACGACTGGCTTTTTGACTCACAAACATACATTTACTAAGTTAGAGTGTATGGTGGCTTATTTCTGACATCGACATAAAATTTTCTCAATATGTCGACTTAATATCTTGATAATAACAAGTCCAGATAATATCATGAAAAGTTGTGATACCCAAATATATATTAACGACGCGATACTTATGTTGACCAGTCGTGATAATTATTTCGATATCGCGACTTATTTTTTGTAACTGCCAAAAACTATCATCAATATTATTTAGTCAACATAAAATTATCTCGACAAGTCTACAAAATATCTTGACAAGTCGCGATAATATCACATCATGTCATACATCATGTATACTAGTATTTATTGCTCTTAGGTTCGAGTCATATAGTTCTATGATGGACTCAGGTGTCCACACTGTCAACTGGATAAATCAAAACGCTATTTTTGAATTTTTTAAATTGTAAATATGTTATTTTTGTATTTAAAGTTTTTTTTTCAAAATATCGTTTGACAATTTCGGTTTTTGTGCTCATAAATTTTTCGATGAAAATGATATTATGTGCTATTTATTAACACATGTATTCGTGTTGGTTATGGACCTTCGCGTTGCAATAGTAATCTCCCATTGATGTCCTATAATAATAAAATGACTATAATTTGATCGGCGATGATGACATGCTAAGATGATTTTTGGTAAACATTAATATTTGATGATGTTTAATAAGAAAACGAAACAATGATTAACGGGCCTTTGACAGTCTCGATTTATTAATTACCGCGCTACCATAGAACACCTGATAGGTCAATTAAAATATACATGTCAATTTTGATTTCATACCTTTGAACTAAATACAGATAAACATATGGGTATAAACGTCACATCAGACAACGTTTTCAATAACTTTTTGGATAAATTAAAAATAAACGTACCAATCCATCTCAAACTGTAAAATAAAATATAGTAAATGCAAAAGTAAATCACGAAAATTTTGTAAAATAACAACTTTTTTCATACTGCCACATTCTGTACATGGCGAAAAACAGTATTTTGTTGCTGAAAATTATAAAGCCGGTCGTAATTAATCAAACAGAAAAAATAAAGGATATTAAACCTATAAGATTTATAGAAGTCATTCTGTTATTATTATAACAGATGATATACAACGTTCACATAATATAGGTTAAAATATAAAATGATGAAGTCATATATACCATATCTAATTTCAATCAATACCTCTTTTAACTTAAAATTAAACGAAAATATTTTCATTGAAGAAAAATAATTTTCAATATTTGTCATGTTATCTAAAATATTACAACTTACCCTTAAAATGTTATCCAATAAAAACCCATAATAATCAGATCCATTCCTTGAAGTATAAAACCGCAAATCATTAAATTTCCTGAAACGTTAGTTATGTGATGTTCGTTGTTTTACAAAGTATTAAACTCTGAGAGTGATCCGTTTAGACTAATGCTCATATATTCAATATAATGTTATTTCACAACAATCGATACCAGATGTATGGCTAGATTGTAAACCGTGTATACATAGGTAAAAACCAATCACAAACGTCGTCGTCTACCATTCTGTATAAAATCATTTCATTTTTATTATCAAGATTATTAACGCCTACTTTGAGGCATGTGGCAATTAGCAGATCATTTTATCTCGGGAAGCTAACATACGACTTTTTTACATCAGATTGGGAATTATTGAAAATGATACCATGATACAGTCATATGCGACTTTTCTATTTTTATTTTACATTAAAACTTGGTCCATAGAATGATACATTACTTGTTTACACTATTTGTTTCTTTCCACATAGCGAATGATTGTTGCAATGTCTGTTGTTTTTTTAATGACGAATTGATGCATGTTTACCAATGGTTACAATGCACCTTGGTTTATTTATGGCGAATTGATGTTCACCAATGGTTACAATGCACGTTGTTTTATTTATGGCGAATTGATGTTCACCAATGGTTACAATGCACGTTGTTTTATTTATGGCGAATTGATGTTCACCAATGGTTACAATGCACGTTGTTTTATTTATGGCGAATTGATGTTTACCAATGGTTACAATGCACGTTGTTTTATTTATGGCGAATTGATGTTCACCAATGGTTACAATGCACGTTGTTTTATTTATGGCGAATTGATGTTCACCAATGGTTACAATGCACGTTGTTTTATTTATGGCGAATTGATGTTCACCAATGGTTACAATGCACGTTGTTTTATTTATGGCGAATTGATGTTCACCAATGGTTACAATGCACGTTGTTTTATTTATGGCGAATTGATGTTCACCAATGGTTACAATGCACGTTGTTTTATTTATGGCGAATTGATGTTCACCAATGGTTACAATGCACGTTGTTTTATTTATGGCGAATTGATGTTCACCAATGGTTACAATGCACGTTGTTTTATTTATGGCGAATTGATGTTCACCAATGGTTACAATGCACGTTGTTTTATTTATGGCGAATTGATGTTCACCAATGGTTACAATGCACGTTGTTTTATTTATGGCGAATTGATGTTCACCAATGGTTACAATGCACGTTGTTTTATTTATGGCGAATTGATGTTCACCAATGGTTACAATGCACGTTGTTTTATTTATGGCGAATTGATGTTCACCAATGGTTACAATGCACGTTGTTTTATTTATGGCGAATTGATGTTCACCAATGGTTACAATGCACGTTGTTTTATTTATGGTGAATTGATGTTCACCAATGGTTACAATCAACGTTGTTTTATTTATGGCGAATTGATGTTCACCAATGGTTACAATGCACGTTGTTTTATTTATGGTGAATTGATGTTCACCAATGGTTACAATGCACGTTGTTTTATTTATGGCGAATTGATGTTCACCAATGGTTACAATGTATATTGTTTTATTCATGGCGAATTGATGTTGGTATGTATCAATGGTTACAATGAATATTGCTTATTTATGTCGAATTGATGTTGGTGTTCACCAGTGGTTACAATCTACATGGTTTTATTTATGGCGAATTGTTGTTCAGCAATGGTTACAATGTTTTGTGTTTTATTTATGGCGAATTGTTGTTACCAGTGGTTACAATGCATATGTTTATATCACATAACCCTCCTGTTTATTGATGGAATAAAACGGTGTAATATTTTTCGTATTACACAGGTACCTATGTAATATCACTTGATTGTGACGTAACCAGTTATCACGCTTTAGCTGATTTACGTAGCGGTCGTGCCTAAAGACGTCATATGAAAACTGTGTCAGTCTGTTGTTTACTTTTAGACTTTTGAAGACTTTCCGATTCTTTGAAAAATAATTCTGATGCATTCGGAAAAATATTATGATTTAAACTTACATACTGATTATGTCTTTTTTCTAGGTGATTAATTTACTTTTACTATAACTAAATAGAACTATATTCTTACTTGCGCAGTTAATTTGGAGGTGATTTGTCTGACCTAGATAGAAATCGTCTGTTTCTATATGGCATCAAATAATATGTACATGTCATTATGCCTCGGTATTTTGAGTTATGTGATATAGAGAATCTTAGACTCGTGAGGGTTTAATATGAAATTTATTAAACTCGTTCAATAATTAAAAATGCCACTCGCCAAGGCTCGTGGCATATTTAATTATTAAACTCGTTTAATAAATTTCATATTAAACCCCCACTCGTCTAAGATACTCTATTTATTTATGGCGAATTGGTGTTCACCAATGGTTACAATGTTTTGTGTTTTATTTATGGCGAATTGATGTCCACCAACGGTTACAATGTACGTTTTATTTATAGCGAATTGGTGTTCACCTTTTCACTTAAACTTAGTCAGTGCACTTGAGGATTTTATAAAACATAATAAATTATATCCGAACATTATAGAAATGTTATGATCTTCAAGTAAATTTAATTGTTTTATCATTTTCCCAAATAAGTCGATTTGACAACCAAAATGAGTAGATTCTAGAGATCTTTATTTATCAATTATAACAATTCTATCGAGTTATGTCAATCTATGTGTCCAGGGATGTAAATATATTATAATACATGTGGTATGACAAAATGATTGTTGATGGAATCTGTGTCTGCTTTATTTAATAAAAAACAACAAAAATAAAAATACACCAAACATAAGTTTATGTAGATAGTGATTTCTTTTTAAGGTTTATAATGATGGGTCTGATAATTGTTTCATTGGTTAATATCATATAACATACTAGATTACAGAGTCATCTCCAGTTTTATTTAGATTGCCATCTTTTAGACTACATATCATATCTCTCTCTTTCTCTCGAGTGAATTTATAAAAATTTAAGATAATTTATTGAATAATGATAGTTGATTTGCGGATTGTAATTGAAAATAAATTAAAGATCTACAATAAAGTATCGAGAACAAATCATTACGTGTGACTGATAGTCGTAACTGTATGGTCAGTTCTGAAATTAGAGTATATAATATATCAAACTTGGCTATATAGAGATAAAAAAGGTTGCAAGTTTGTCTAATCAAGAACATGAGAGAACATAAGTACGTGACTTATGTATGATAAAGTACATATACTGTATAAAAGACTGAATTGGACTAAAAATGAGGTTCATTAATACCTAATCGACAGGGCTAGGGTGATCTAGATTTTACAAAAAGGTTTATTATTGCACGTAGGAGTTCTTGGTACAAAAAAGTAAACCATAACGTTGGAAATCTTAATATTGATTCAAAACATTGAGGAAAAGACCATCAGTCAGTGAATTAGTCAAATTTGCTAGGTGTTGGACAGAATATTAAATAATATTTTTCGATCCACGATTCTTTTAGTTTTACTTAAACTCGGGAGGTTTGTTAGGGATTGTAGATAGCTGACTAAGAAAGCGTTCTTAACTCTCAAGCTAAATGTAAGTTTAAAGTACCTTACAAGCAGAAAACTATATTGGTAACTGGTATTTTATGCATACTTATCGGTTTTATGGTGTTTGTTTTTATGTGAAGAGGATTGTTTGGCAATTTTGTCTGTAATGCATCAGCACTGAGCTAAACTAAAATTTTAATATTTTTCGCATGATCATTATTAATGCCTGTTCTAAATGACAAATTGGTATTTACTATAAGATCAGACAGAAATGTTACTTTCAAATGTATTATGGTAGTCGGTAGTTATCTCCGGGCACTCTGGTTTCTTCAACAACCCCAGGATTGATCTAGTAAACGAAAACCTTGTCTAGGGCGTAAATGTCATTATTACTCCACTCCTTCAGACAATGTTGGGCAGTGATCAATACAGCCTTGAACGTAGGTTGACTGTATTGAGGTAAGGAAATCACATTGTGAGATCAAATTTAACAGAATTACCATAAGGGATGCGACAAAACCATGGCGAGAAGTAGTAGGTTTTAATTTGTCATATGATCAAGTCAAACGTTAATTTGAGTGGGCGAAAGAATTGTGAATATATAAACAATCAACATCTTATCTACGTATAATATATAATAGTACAATAAACTAGATGCGGAACTTACTGTAATTACACATAAACGTATTGCAATAAATAATTATTCACTGAATAAAAAATAAAAAACATAAAACAAAAAGTTGATACTTACACAATTTTCTAATTAACTGAAACATCAATCTAGACAACTTACTAGACAAGACGTTTAGAATACTGAGTACATTTAGATGTGATTTATAAGTCATTAATACACTTTTGATGTTCTTATTGTAATTTATTTACATATCTGACGGTTGAACAAGTAAAATTACTAACTAGTTGTCTTCATTCCACGGGGATCAAATAGTGCCAGTTTGAATATTCATAAACCGCTATCACGCACTGCTTTTGTTTATTTTGTGAACTCATCGGCGTGGGCATTATACATTAGAATTAAGAGTTAACACAGACTATGGAATGAAGCATCATCAAAATAAAGCACGTATAGAATTTCCATAATCATCTCCCCTGAGAGCTGTAAACACAAAGCACATTAATTGGGGTTTAAAAATTGGGTTGTTCTTTCCATACTTGATACGTTTATGTATTGTCATAAAATGGTTACGTGTATAAAAAACATCATTAAATATCGACCGTATTATTGAGGTGCGGTTATTGCTATTAATCGTCAGTATTGTCTTAACCCCTTAAGCCCTGCTGTATTTGTGGGTTTTTACCAAACCAGTATCTGATTTTCAACGCATTTTTTTGGGCAATCAAACTACTAGTTGTAACTTTCAAGCCGTATATATTTAGTATCCCTATACCATGCTTCACTTATAGGTGCATAAAATCTAAATATCAGTTACCTTGGCAACGTAATCATCGCCTTTACCAAGAAAATGTATACTATGTTGCTCAATTTTGCATTTGTTTCGATTGCTCATATCTTAATTTTGACCCACTAGAAAATCTTTACCCGGGACCAAATTAAATTTAAATATTATGCAAAGATGATGTATAAAGATTAAATCAAAATTTTCATGTTTTCCCCAAAAAATTAAAGCAGAAAGTTTTACTTAAAGCAAACACTATATACATATATGTGCTAAATTTACATTTGAACAAATAAATAGATCGCAGTTTAGACTACATTTTTTAAGAATAAAGGATCGAAATATCAAAATGTAAAACCATATAATATATGGTTCATATTTAGTACATGGTAAATATACTGTACATATTACTAATATATATATATATATATATATACTAAATAAGAATCAAAAAATATTTTTCGACAACTATCGGTTACCATGGGAACGGAAACCATAAATATCACAAAAAGAAAAGATAAAATTTGATAAAAATAATTTGTTCACATTTATATCAAAACGTAAAAGAATATACAATAAAACATTGAAGCGAGTTACGGAGAAATGCATAAAACGATTGATAAATTATTTAAAATATCAGATTGAACATAAAACATCGAAACATCGAATAAGAAAAATCAATTGGGGACAATGTGCCATTTACGGAGTTTTCGCATAATTACATTTCATATGCCATGTGGAACTACACATGTATTTACACATTTTAGCATTTTATCGGAATATAATGTCGATCGGAAAAATGGTTTATATGTAGAGATTGTCAACATTATGATATAAAGAAAATCCATATATCTAGAATAAATTAACTGGAACCGTCCGATTGGCTGATTACCGGAAGGTTGAGTTGATTGATGATGGCAAGAGTGCCATCTGGTTGATACAACGTAAAACAAAATATATTCAGCTAACCAGACAATATGCTCCATATGTCTGATCATACAATCTGTAGTATATTATCATGACAACTATATTGTTATTATTAATAATATTAATACAAATCACATGTACAAATGTATATTATAGTCGTTGAAAAATTCCCTTTATACTTACTTTTCGGGATTAATATTTTTTGTCTTGGCAACATCCAGAAATATTAAAACAGAAGATTTACGTAAAAGTTATTTGGCATATACTAGCATAAAGATGGACTTTCAAAGAAAAACAAAACAGAAAATGTGCCAAAATCTGAAAATTAACACATTACTTTTTCATGTATTACTAAGCAGTTTAACAATATTTATTTACGACATACATGTACATGATACAAAATCACAAATATAAACAATAAATTTACAGGGTACGGAACAAGAGTGAAACTCTTATATAAACCAGTCTCCTGGAATATATAACATACTACACTATGTTATAAATCAACATAATATCAAATAAATAAATTAAGGACTATATATTAATTAATTAAATAAATAAATAAATAAATAAAAATTGCAAGAAAAAAGCAAAAACTATAATATGACATTATACAATTATTGTCTTTTGATGAGGTGGAAATGGGATTATACGTCATGGACGGCCTCGGTGATTATTATCAGTTTGGTAAGGTCCGTATAATCCCATATCCACCGATATAAAAAGACAGTATTGTTTTATTATATGACACTTCTAAATGACATTTTAAAATTCAGATTTTTGTGTATATCTAATCAGCAAAATGATTGCAACTTTGGCATTACTGGAAACTCTATGGAGTCGGTGAAGCTGGTTTTAAATCTCTTTACTAATGGACTATATGTGAATTTCTTTGTCTTACTGACATCTTTTGATGCCAAAATCTCCTCCAACCCTGAGGCTTGCTCGTCGTCCGACATTTTAATTTTGTGTATTGCCACATCTTGTCACAACGTCAGCGCCTGCTATCTTTTGATGTCTTTATTTAATTATGACGTCACAATTTTCGGAAAGTCCATATTCATTTTCGATCGAAAACTGGTAACTTTTTGTTACTATTTATACAATGTAGCATTAAAGTGGTCCGCCAACTATTTATCTGCTTTTTGAGGCGTTTTTTATTGAATATCGTTATATGTACCACTGAAAATGACTAATCAGAGAAAAAGAAAACACTAGTCATATAATAAAATATGATTTAAGATAATATAATATAATATGTAGGTGTTTGTTAGGTTAGGTATAATTATCTAGTAAATCGTTTTGATTGTAAAATAAATAATTGAACAGATATTTTATTGGGGTGATAACTTTCATGTAAGTATTAGTGTATATAGATATTTTTGTCAAAACCAAAAGGTTCTATTTAGGATAAAATCGTAGAGGTCGTGGTTTGAACTCTGACCAGATCTGACTTAAAACTAGTGACTGATCTTTCACTTTTGTCTTGTCTGAAATTTAGCATGAAGAAATGTTCACTTTTAATGTTGTACTTTCCAAATGTTATAATTTGTTAAAAATTCATTCCTGAGCAACAGTGTTGTGCCTCTATGCAATAGTATTTCGTCTCAATGCTGCAGAGTGTTTCCACGCAATAATATTTCATTCCTCCTTCGGAATACCATTTCATGCCAACGCAAATTAATAATTTATTCCCACATATTATTATCGCGTTCCATCCCATAGTATTGTATTCTCGCACAATGGTATTTAGTTACTTCGCAACAATAATTCGTTCCACATTTTTTTGTTTCAAGCAAAAGTATTTCGTTCCTACGCAATTGTATATCGTTCCACGCAGTGTCATCATTATATTCCCGCAAATACAACATGACACTGCTTGAGGCATTAGATGTAACAGCCGATGAAAAAGAGTGCATGGAAAAAAAACTACAGCAAAAATTTAGTATCAGTATGTAATTTTTATTGGTAATAATAGATAAAACAAACGAAAAATAAACAATTATTCATAAATTATCACCAGATATAAATGATCCTTTTGATGTTGCTTGTGGCTTGTAGCGGATAACATTGAACGGTGGTTTGTTTACATTAGAGATAAAAGTGCATAGTGTATTGCTTGTGTATACAATGTACCTATACGCCGCCGATGTATTGATAACGTCATTTGTCGTTCATGCGCTGGACGGCAATTATGGTCTGACAATGCAATTGACGTATCGCCGACCACGCCACAGTGTTCCGACACTGGCCGCCATCAAGGTAACAAAGCAACGTCACGGCAACCAATGGCGTACTAGTGTCAATGACGTCATTAAATGGCGCTATTCAGCCGAGTTTTCATTCTTTTTTGCGTGTAAACAAGCATCCGCCATTTGACGGAGCATTGTGGGCGTGGCCGGCGATACGTCAATTATGTTTTATCACAGAGGGAATGGAAAGAAAAACGTATTTCTTACCCATGGATAAGTTTTTAGTGTTATTTCGATTTTATGACGTGGGATTTCTCTACTATCTGTATCTCATCTGAGGGTGAAATAAATTTTCAATCTTTTTTGTGACAATAACTTACGTTAGCAAAATTGATGGCTTCACAATGGGTTTACGCTTGAAAGTAAACATCGACCTCATTTAAATAAGTCACGGCGACGGTGTCTCTGATGCAAAAAAAGTTCTGCACAGGTAACAGCGTTAGGCAGATATGTATCGATCTGGGATGAATAATTTTAATAGTGACGACAAATAAATACGCCATATTGCATGGTATCTATGTCTCCATTATAAATATCTTCAAATAAAATACCAATCATTTTAATTATAAAAATTACATGAAACAAACCATATATTATATTGAAGGATAAAAATTCTTAAACAATGTAAAAACATTTGAGCTTCCCCAGTGGAGTGAAGGTCATGATCTGACTAAATTACCCTGGAAGAAACATTGTAAAACAAAAAATTTATTCCCTTCAAACTTCTTTTAGGAGACTTTACAAATTATAAATAAAAATTCATTTGATCATTATATATTTATTTCTGTTTTGTTTGGAGATGTTTACACTATCATCCTGACCCCGGGATGACCTTGATAATGGATTTCCCTATATATTAACTTGCCTTGCCGTATCTAAAAATAAATAATGCCAGAACGTTAGTTTAAAATGACTGACGAAATGAGCCTACAGTAACGTAGTATGTTAACACTTGGGTCGTGGAAACGAAAGTAGAATCTTGCACTATGCACCTGGCCGATCTGGTGTACACCCCGAGCTGAGCGGTTCTGATCCCTTTTCTACTACAGGCCAAAGCCCGCAAAATGACCACAGTCCCTATCCAATCCCTACAGCCCTTTACACCGCATAACCTCTGACCGGGTTCAAAGGTCAGGAACGTCTGTTCAAATACAAAAATGGCGGTCATTACAAGCAGAAAGACCGCACGGCGATTGCAACATACAGCGATTACTTAAATGTATGTAAATATTTTTATTAAATATTTATATTATTTAAAAGCACAGACATAGGTTATTTTCCCATACATAACATCATTATTAACTATTAAATTTAAACACAGACGATCCCGAATACGAAGACCGCATGGTATGTGAATTTAAAAAAAATGTTTGTTTTTCTTCACAATGAAATGAATCAATTTTAGTTACAAAAAGGAATATAACAATTGCAAAGGCTTTTTTAAAAAATTATTTTGTTTATATTGGTGATCGCCTAAAATCAAAACATAAACACTGACCAGGATACACATGTCCGCTATCAGCGATTTTAACTTGGAAGATGTGGAAACAATATTCATTCTGAAGGAGTATGGTATTGACTATCTTTTAACCATCAACTTCTAACCTTTTAAAGATGGTTCGGTTTAAGTGTCGCTAACACCATCGGCATACATATGACATGGTCAAAGCACTAAGAGGATGCCCCCATTCAGACAGGAGCTAATTATATAACTGACAATTATTGATATTGACTTCATCGTTTATGTCAAACTCACATTTCCACAACTGCACATTTCACTTCGATGGCAGATCACAGCCTTTGACTTTACATTGCACTGCTATCTATAACATGCACATGTTCCGTTCGACGATCGGTTGACATCAAGGATTGATTGAGAAGTGGTTTGCGTCTCGGACGTTTTTGATTGGTTGATGTTCTATTATTTAAGACAAAATAGACACGACTGGAACAAAATATCCCTTTATGTTTTAGTTTTGTGTTGAAAAATCAAATTATAAGGAATAACTTGTTTTTTCAATAAGTTTATTGAGTCAAAGCATAAAAAATGCTCTGCACATTTCAAAATGCGCATAGCGTAAAAACACAAGTCACTTCTTAAATACATACATTTTGATGATTGTTTACAATATTTTCACTTTGACAGAGCTATCTACGTAGGTATTGCAAAGTGGGATTTTTTGTGCGTAATCGGGGTGACATATATTGATTTTAACCAGTGACCGTGTCAAAAACGTATGAAAACTGGAAAATATGTCATATATACATTATTTAATATAATTAAATTGAACCAAACATTTTAGCTGACCGTTGATTGTGTCCTTTACTCTCGTACGTAAATAGTCGGTTGATTCGTCACAATTATATCACATCAGACACCGCCATTTTGTATCATTATATTTTTGACACCAATTCGAACTATATAAAAGAGAAATAATTAAAACAAATATTTAGTAAAAATCCGGGTAAGGCAAAACAATTATTAGTAGTTTAATTTGTCGTTTTTCTGAATCGGAATTGGTAAATAAAGTAGTGGCAAAACCTTGTTTTTTAAAACATATATAAATAATTTAATTTCTAAATTTTGTTATATCACGCTGCAATACAAACACAATGCAAGCGCACGCGCTCGTTTTTCATGTTATACTCCAATAAAATAACGCAACCATAGCAACGCCGTGAACTACTTTCACTTCAATCAGCTGGGTTCAGGGGTCGGAATATGGATCGTTCATCTCACATGAGCTTCATTTGTTGTGTTATTTTATTTTATTTTTTTTAAGTTCGTTTTTCTTCACAATGAAATGAATCAAGATAGATTAAAAATAAAGTATGAAAACAAAGCGGTTTTTTAAATATTTTATTTACAAAATCAAAAAAACATTGATCAACATGCATAAATCCGTTATTGGCGATTTTAACTTGGGGATGTGAAAACAATATTTAATTTGAATGAATATGACATGGAATATCTTTTTACAATCAACTTTCAAGCTTTTTCAATATGAGTTTGGTTCCGTTGAAATGTCACCACACATGGTCACTATACTACCAACATCGGTGCCTGCATTCAAAGCACTTGAAGGCCCTCCACATGTACGTATACATGTCCCCACTCCCACAGACACGAGCGTCAAAATTTAAGAAACTGACTATTATATTGATATAGATTTCGTGTTTTCTGGGTTTATGTCAAACTCTCATTTTCACAACTGCGTTTTCACTTCAATGACAGATCACAACTTTTGAATCAACATTGCACTGTGCACATGTTCCATTTGACAATCGATTGACATCAGTGATTTAGGCGTGGCTTGTGTCTCAGCCTTTTTTGATTGGTTGATGTTTGCCAAGTTGCTGACAGGCCTGACGCGGAAGAATTTGAATTTCTCTTTTATCATTTAGAACAAGAGACACGACTGAAACGCAATTTCGTTTTATGTTTTAGTCTGAGTGTTGAAAAATTAAATTATAAGGAATAACTTGTGTTTTTAACAAGTTTATTGAGTCATAACATAAAAAACGCTCTGCACATTTCAAACACAAGTTATTCCTTAAATAAACATTATCAAAGGCTGTTTGGCTAGTAACGAACTTTTAAATTTCGATATCCAATCAGCATTGCACTTTAATATAATTATATACAAAGTATTAATGTTTTTTTAATTCGAAAAAAAACTGTAATAAATAAATAATAATAAATATAATCTGCTTCAAATTCATCTTATATCTGTCAATATGTTGTCAGTAATAACTGGGTGGGTCCTGGTGTTAATTATAAGTGAAGACAACAATATCTCACAAATGAAAACAGGTAATAAAAGCATCAGTGGCTTTCAAAACCTGAATTATGTTCCAATTTACAATTTCGAATTCATATCATAAGACTATATTATGTCAACAGTGTACGATAGACAGAGATATACTGAAGGAGCCATCAACAAATTGTTAGAGTTTTTTTATAGACTTTATGTTGGGTTTGGCAATAAAATGTTCAACAAAGATGAAGCTTTTCTTTTTAGCTGTTAAATCATTGTTCATCATATTTTTATTTTCAAACTTACTTCTATTTAATAGCCGTGACGTATTCTACAGGCGGTGTTGAACTCGTAGTCGTGACGTATTCTACAGACGGTGTTGAACTCATAGCCGTGACGTATTCTACAGACGGTGTTGAACTCATAGTCGTGACGTATTCTACAGGCGGTGTTGAACTCGTAGCCGTGACGAACTCATAGCCGTGACGTATTCTAAGACGGTGTTGAACTCGTAGCCGTGACGTATTCTAAAGGCGGTGTTGAACTCATAGTCGTGACGTATTCTACAGGCGGTGTTGAACTCATAGCCGTGACGTATTCTAAAGGCGGTGTTAAACTCATAGTCGTGACGTATTCTACAGGCGGTGTTGAACTCATAGTCGTGACGTATTCTACAGGCGGTGTTGAACTCGTAGCCGTGACGAACTCATAGCCGTGACGTATTCTAAGACGGTGTTGAACTCGTAGCCGTGACGTATTCTAAAGGCGGTGTTGAACTCATAGTCGTGACGTATTCTACAGGCGGTGTTGAACTCATAGTCGTGACGTATTCTACAGGCGGTGTTGAACTCATAGTCGTGACGTATTCTAAAGGCGGTGTTGAACTCGTAGCCGTGACGTATTCTAAAGGCGGTGTTGAACTCATAGTCGTGACGTATTCTACAGGCGGTGTTGAACTCATAGTCGTGACGTATTCTATAGGCGGTGTTGAACTCATAGCCGTGACGTATTCTACAGGCGGTGTTGAACTCATAGTCGTGACGTATTCTACAGGCGGTGTTGAACTCGTAGCCGTGACGAACTCATAGCCGTGACGTATTCTAAAGGCGGCGTTTAACTCATAGCCGTGGCCTATTCTACAGGCGGTGTTGAACTCATAGCCGTTGCCTATTCTACAGGCGGCGTTGAACTCATAGCCGTGACGTATTCTAAAGGCGGTGTTGAACTCATAGCCGTGGCCTATTCTACAGGCGGTGTTGAACTCATAGCCGTGACGTATTCTACAGGCGGTGTTGAACTCATAGTCGTGACGTATTCTACAGGCGGTGTTGAACTCGTAGCCGTGACGAACTCATAGCCGTGACGTATTCTAAAGGCGGCGTTTAACTCATAGCCGTGGCCTATTCTACAGGCGGTGTTGAACTAATAGCCGTGGCCTATTCTACAGGCGGTGTTGAACTCATAGACGTGACGTATTCTACAGGCGGTGTTGAACTCGTAGCCGTGACGTATTCTAAAGGCGGTGTTGAACTCATAGTCGTGACGTATTCTACAGGCGGTGTTGAACTCATAGCCGTGACGTATTCTACAGGCGGTGTTGAACTCATAGTCGTGACGTATTCTACAGGCGGTGTTGAACTCGTAGCCGTGACGAACTCATAGCCGTGACGTATTCTAAAGGCGGTGTTGAACTCGTAGCCGTGACGAACTCATAGCCGTGACGTATTCTAAAGGCGGTGTTGAACTCGTAGCCGTGACGTATTCTACAGGCGGTGTTGAACTCGTAGACGTGACGTATTCTACAGGCGGTGTTGAACTCATAGACGTGACGTATTCTACAGGCGGTGTTGAACTCGTAGCCGTGACGTATTCTAAAGGCGGTGTTGAACTCATAGTCGTGACGTATTCTACAGGCGGTGTTGAACTCATAGTCGTGACGTATTCTACAGGCGGTGTTGAACTCATAGCCGTGGCCTATTCTACAGGCGGTGTTGAACTCGTAGCCGTGACCTATTCTACAGGCGGTGTTGAACTCGTAGCCGTGACGTATTCTACAGGCGGTGTTGAACTCGTAGACGTGACGTATTCTAAAGGCGGTGTTGAACTCATAGCCGTGGCCTATTCTACAGGCGGCGTTTAACTCAAAACAATGTATTCAAAAACGTAATGCAAATGAAAATAATACAAAAGCGAAATGTTTTCTGTTGAATTCATATCTGCATTGTGTAAGTACATTCCTTTTAAAAATCTTTGACTGTGAATTCATCGGAGCAGAACTAACACTTAAACTGAATAGGCAGTTGCTTATTCTCCTGGAGCATCCGACCTCACGTCCCTGGTGGAAATTCTCGTCTTTAAAAATTATCATGAATATATTTGTTGTCCCAAAATTAATTTTTCTTTGCATTTTCAATTTTAATTTAACAGTGGCGGTCACTAGTTAGTTCAGCAGGAGGTGCTTATCCTTCTTTAGCACCTGACCACACTTGCCTGGTGACTATTCTCGTGTAAAATTAATTTCTAGTTTGTTTTGCTTTGGAGATTGTGTTTTAGACATGAATTGACATTTTTGTTTTTGATTAATCAAAAGCTAAAAGCTTGTCTTGCAACTCGTGAAGAATAGCCAGGTAAAATGTTTAATTAAGAAATGACATTCTGATCATGGTATTTCAAGAGGTAATGAAAAATAGTGTGGCGCGTGCCAAATTCGATGAAGGGCGAAGCCCTTCATTTTGAATTTGGCACGCGCCACACTATCTTTCATTACCCCTTGAAATACCATGAGCAGAAATGCCATTTCTTATATTTACAATTCTTTCTTGTAATACATATTTTGTACCTTGGCGCTATTTTTTCCATATTTGCTCGTGTGATATAGGGTTTTTAGCCATGCAAGATCGGCGTGTCTCACATGACCACGCGACCCCCTGTGTAGGATATGACGTAATATTGCGGGAAACTTGATACACATCAAGGGTCATGACCCCCATTGTCTTTCATTGGGAATTGAAATACAATTGCTTCTGTATGTTTCTTTGAAGACAGGTACAGTCATATTGTAAATATAGAGCGTTGAAATCAAAGCAAAATGTTTTCATACTAAAACTCTATTCTTTATAAACGTTTTGAAAACACAATTATCTTAAAAGTTTAGTTTTCGTTTCGAAACAAATTTGCTAATCTGATGTTTTAATTGGCTATTTTTCTTAACAAATTAAGTTTGATCTTTCTCTGAAATGAGAAAACGCTTGTTTTTTGCTGAATTGATTTTTCCAAAGATTTTGATGTACAAGCAAGCCGTGCTTGAATTTTCTCTAAACATAGCTTTATTATTTGAAAGGAGAATTGGATTTTCATCTTGATTCCATTTTGAAAGCAGAAGTATATGTGATTGTATCAAGTAGAAATTGGTTGAAATCTCAAATTGTCACAAAAATATTTTTGTCTTTAAAATATATAAAAATTCATTCTCTATCTTTTTACAAAATTATACTTAAAAAAGTCTGACGAATACCAAAGTTATGATGTCATTTATGACGTAGTTATTTACATATTATCTAATTTTAAATGCGTGCAAAACTACTTGAATTTGCAAACATTATCGGAAATTCAAACAATACAGGGACCCTAAGTCAAGTATAATTTTCAGTCACATGCAGTATAAATGTAGTATTCATTTGCTTGTTCTATAAAATATCTGTCTCCATGTTGAGCACTGTGTTGTTGATAAAGGCGCACAGGTACCTGTTTTCACGTCAATGATGGTGGTATAATGATGACGTCGTTATGCCAACTATTACGTCACAATACTGAAAATGTTGACGTGGAGATTTTGACCGATTTCTACTTGATACAATCACATATGTTTGTTTTGCGTTTATTTTAGAAAGCATTCTAATGAAGAAATAACAAAATATCTGACCACGAGATTGAAATGTCCTTATCTCGGTCTAAAACAAGAAATTGATTATTTTTCCCGCATATAGATTCCAATTGTAGCCTAAAGACATTGGAAGCAAAGATTTCGCTTGCGGTTGAATACATGTATGACGTAATACTGTAATGTCATCAATAACGTGTCGCTCAGAGTAGAAATGTGAACCTACGCGATAATAAACAACACATTTTCTTTTTATATACTTATCAGTCAAAATTAAATTTTTATAACAAATAATAATAATAAAATAGAATTAAAAAATTATAGAAGTCAGTCTTTAGAGGAATAGCATCTTATATGTTATGGTATCCCTCGCATCATGAATTACGTCCCTATCTAGAGATACCCTACACGTACTCACGCGGGTTGCGATATGGAAAAAATATCGTACCACCTATTCAGTGAGATTAATCAGTAATATATACGAGAAAAGAATATTATCCGGCGACTCCTTTAGGTTGTGGTTACTTTCAACTAAGGACATATCATAAAAGGTCAATGAAAAAGCCATACCTCATAAATACTTTGACGGGTCAAATATAGACATGATCTTGAACCAAAGTCATAGCTTGATGACCAGGGTCATTCATGTTGACAATAATTGACCCAAATATTTGGAGGTTATATGACTCACAAGTTATAAAACATGCGCATTTATACTTGTATAAATATTTATACATGGAAGGAATAACTCCCAAAGTTCCAGTCGACAGTTTACTCTAATAGGCTCAATGTCACACCTTTGCTTAATTTTAACATAGAAACAATAGTCACTCAACCACTCAACTTCATCCGACGGCCAAGAACATATTGCATCATTCAATATTTAGTCCATAACATAGTTTTTAGGCTGAATGTCCAGTTGGCTGCAAAATTGAAAAGAATCCATCTTGTGATGGGCCAGGAAGGTTGCGCATCATCATGCACATTTGTATCGTCACATGCATTTTTTTTGCCAATTGTGGTCCAGAATTTATTTTCTCTCACAGTCTGACGTGATAATTGTGTGCTATCTAGTTAAATGGACTCTAATGTGTTACATATCACACAGAGCAATGTTTGCACCTTCGACACGTAGGTCCTGTGTATATACCCCAACCTGGAAAAGTGATTGCACTTTTAACTTCGAGTGGGAAAATGTTATTTATAAATGTTTCTGTCAATACTAAAATGTGTAAAATTTTATTGCTAGAAAATTCCTAAATCCATGAAATAATCGAAATGTTTTTAGTAACTATAATAATACAACTTCGCCATTCAATGGACACTAGCGTACTGAACTAGACATGCACGCGTCATCTCATATGACCCTTCATTACCATGTGTAATGAAATGAAATTATGTATTAAACACTAATAAACAAATTTAATATATAAATATTTCAATATTTCAAGTTTACAGTTTTGGCTGTTTGAGCAACAGTCCCCTTAAGGCCTTTTCTTAACTAATAGTGTTACAGACTAGCAAAGTGCAGGTAATTATACAATTTAAAGTTATGTTGTATTGTAATGTTTATTGTAAGTTATAGATAGTGATACTCTACTTATAACTTACCTACATATGTCTATATAATCGGTTACATTTGAAGATGGGCTGTAGATTACATAACAAATTAAAAACATGCTCTAGTAGGCTTGATTTACTATGATCACGGAAATCTTCAACAATAACGAAAGCACGAACTCGCATAAGGGGTTTTATTTTTTATAGAAGTTTTAATGATTTTTTTTACAGAAGTTAGATATTCTACATAACTTTGTTTTTTACAAACCTTTTTTAAACAAACTTTGTTTATTTTGCATAAAATCAACTGTATTATCTATGAAACAATGTACATATTAAGTATTTCAATTTTATTAGATTACAATTTAAACCTTTTTAACAAATTGTGTTCTCATTATTTAATTAAATTCTTTTTTGTACTTTGAGTTAAACTGTCACACTTAGGGTATTCTAGAGATGATAAAAATTTACTGATACAGATGATCCGAATCGCTTCCTAATGTACTTTTACACATCTTTTGTGGTCAAAGGAGGAAGTGAAGTGTGTTAATGGGATTACACCTCGGACTCTATCACTTATATCAAGGAGCTAAATTCAGAGAGTTTGGAATCTCCGGAGATCACACCAATCTTCGGCAATCGATCGCGCACTGAGTAACAATAAAATTGTATTAAGAAGTTCTTTTAAGATTCGAGTGGCATTTACATGTAGTATCCTCGCTGTCAGATAAAAATCGATAAAATTAGGGGGAAATTAACAGCGCCTATGTCACAAAGATACATTTTGAGGAGAAAGTAATGTAAAGCTCGCACCAGTCAAGATCACTTCACTTATATCAGGGATGATGGAGAAAACCGTTTATGTTATGTTCTGGACAAAATTTTAAGTATGAAAAATAACAAAGGGCAATAACTCCTAAATTATGGACCCATTTTTAAAAATATACCGTACTTCTCTTTATCAAGATCTACCTAGTTATGAAGTTTTTACACTGATACCTCTTACAGTTTTTGTGTTATGCTCCGGACAAACCTATGATAACGGACAAACGAACGAACGGGCAGACAAAGCGGCAACTATATGCTCTCCCTTGGGGGGGTGATTATATTAATAGCAAAACTCTCATCTTCATTTTTTTACAATAAGTAAAGTAAGATGTTGATGTAATTCTTACATGTACATAAAACAATTATGCCTGATAAAGAGTTCTAACGTAAACTCAATAAACAGAGACTTATCAACGTGTCATATAACTACATATACTTTATATAGTTTTACGTAAGTACATGTAATCACATACAGATTGATTCCATGTATGACGATATAACAAACAAGACTTCTCAATAAAACTTGTTTGAGGTCAAGTATAAAATACCTATAAACTTTAAGTAACACAGAAGTGCTAAATGCAGTACTAACATGAAACGTCATTTATGTAAACCAGTTGTTAATTTTCATCTCGTACTATAGATACTCTAGGTTTCAAATAAATTGTTGACTTAGGGATATTGCAAGCTTAGGCTTATCAAGGCCCTCAAAAAATTTTATGGCCGTCATCACAGTATTGTGGATAAGTTTGATGTCTCGCTGTCTCAAGGATTATCCTAAATATATCAGACGTCCCATAGTTACATGTTCCTTTCACAAATTTTGAGCTAGCTAGCTAAAAAGGAGGTACTAACCCCTTCCGGAGCACCCGGCCTCACTTCCCTGGTGGAAGTGCAGGTGTTTAACCTGACTTGCTAGTTCCATTTTTTACTTGCTTTTTGATCGTGATTCGGACATTTTGTACAGTGAAACCTCCCTAAACCGGACAACTCTCTATTCCGGACAAACTATTTGGTCTCGAATTTATCCTTCTTTATTTCAACTAACAATAACCTCTCTAAAGCGGACACTCTCTATTCCGGACACCGGACAAACTTTTTAGTCCCAAGTTGCATTTGTCCTTAAAATCGAACCTCTCTAAACCGGACAACGTTTTGATTCTTTTTAATTGCTTTTTTTTTCTTTTTTTATATTAGTTTAAAACAGATTTAAAAAAATATTCAATTATGGACACTTAAATCATAAGTTTTATTATTATTATTATTATTATTTAAATATCTGGTATTTAATTTAATTACTCATGTATTTATTTTTAAATATTATCTATATATTTTTTCTATTTCTTTTGTGATTTTTCTTTATAATCTAAATTTGTTTATTAATTTATTTATTAATTGACCCAATATTTTAAGATAAGCACTTCTATGTAATCTTATCTTATTATCTATAGTTGCTACAGTTGTTTTGTTAATTATTATCCAGTAACACCTTAGGGGTCAAGGAGACTGGAAAAATGTCAACACTATTGTTGTACTGTCAGGGATTATAGTCCTATCACATTTTCAGTGATGAAAAAACATGTTTTGAATGGGTAGTGTGATTAAAACTTAGATATCTCACTTGATATAACTTCAGTAGACTTGAAATTTCACATGTGTCATTAGAACATATTTTCTCATATTTTGAATTTTTTTCAAATATTTTCAGCTTTTTCATTTTTTTTATTTTAATTTATATGAATAGATTTTAATAAACTTTTTTGATAAAAGTTTGTTGAGAAATTAATAATTGTTCGTTTGCAGTCTTGTTTTAAAGATAAGTATTTAAAAATACTATTTTTCTATCTGCATGGTTAAATTTTTCCTATTCACTGTAGTTTTTGAGTTTTTGGGAGTCAGAATTGAGCAATTAATTAAAAGGTAGCTGTTGTCCCTCTAGTATTTTGATATGGCATATTCATGTAAGTCATTCATAATTGGGTTCCGATTGGCTAATACGTATTCACGCGATACGGGTTTCAACAGGTGTTTCTATTCTTAACTACTATACGCCACGGACTAACCCATTGCACTTATGAATGGACAACAGGTAAAACAGCACAAATATCAAAATAATGAATACTATTTATTTATTACACATGTTTGGCCTAGAACGACACAATTTTTTTAAATTTATTGTTTTAAAACTACAAAACCTTCAAGCTCATCTAACAAAGCCGCTATTTTTGTCTCAAAAGATGTAGTTTTTGGCGATAATGCATTTTACTACGTGATACGCATCGTCTAAATTCAGATGCGCGTCTGATAAAAACGGGTTTTATTTGATTTTTAGACTTAATATAAGAAATTTAATCAAATCATTTAAACACATGTTATAAAAATAACAGATCTACATATAACATTAATGAAATTTGAGGTAAGTAATCTTTTTTAAACCACATCGGTTTTTATCACTCAATAATTGAACGGACTGTAATACAGGTAGTGTCGTTTGCCTCGAGTACCTTAATTAGAACCCTATTAAGAAATCAAATTAAAGGTGATTTAAAACCAATTCAAACAGTGCTTTTACATATAGCATATTTAGCATATTCTATAATACATTGACATATACAGTGTTGTTGATTGTGGCTTCTCTGACATTTAGTTGAGGGGAGATAAGTTAGGTTAAAATTTCAAAACCTCCTTAAACCGGACACCTCCCTAAACCGGACAAAAGCTATGGTCCGGAGCTTGTCCGGTTTAGAGAGGTTTTACTGTATAATAATGTTACATTTGATGTAATTTTAATGTCGTTGACAGTGGTCTCCAGCCAGTCTGAGGTGCTGAAACCTGTTAACAAGTTGGCCTCATCAAACCCGTACACACGAAAATGTCTACCGTGTTATTGGAAACATAGAGGAAGGATATGTCGATTTCTTTCAGGGTTTTGGTTGCCTACCAAGAGAGCATCCGATTAAAAATTGACTGGTTGATAGCGCCCGTAGTGAATTCCTTTGCGTAAAATATCATTTGCACTTAAAAGACAAAGTCAAGATTGAGCTTAACAAGATAGAACAGAGAGAAGACAAACCGACTAAATGTGTCAACTCTGTGAATCTAACGGTAAAATACGACTCTTGATCCTAGCGACTTAACCCTTTAACATACATTCTTTTTTCATACTAAAGATGCAATAACGATGGGCTCAACTTAATGTTAAAAACTGTGTAGAAACTAAATAAATACCATACACATAATATACCAAAATGTTTGTCAAGACCTGGAGTATGTTTAAGAGGCATTTATTACTTGTTGCTAAGACAACTGTTTCCCTGGCAACCGTTAATAACAATCATCTATGGCCAATTTGTTTCTAAAATGAACTCTACAGCATACACGGATCTGCATATCTTGAATGGAACAGGAAAATAGTTATATTTGAGTATATGTCTTCATAGCCATGATATTCATGTTTGTTTTGATGAACTTTTTTTTTACCAATAAAAATAACGTTATTTGGTTGCATGGCAACCGACAGTTTCGCAAATTTTAAACTGGTTTTTGTCAACATTCTGTCAAAAATGCATTTTAATTACTTTTGTTTTTGTCAGTAACTCAACAATATTCAATGTCTAATCAATAATTTAAAAAAACTTTATTGTATTATTTTACTCCTGTTATCATGGTAACAACTAAAATCGACAGAAATTATTATCTATTTCAACATGTATAACTAATGGTTTACTAAAATTAAATATTTTGTATCACTTCATTTTACTCAGTTTCATTGACATTCACCAGAAGTATGAAGTTGATTGTTGTTGCTACGATATATATGAGATTAGTAGCAGCAGAATTGAAAGTGTTGTAGGTTTTTTCTGTTGCCCGGCCTTGCCTATGACTTCAAAACAGATCTAGCTAATATGCTATTACTATTGTGCTTACACTCAACATGAAAGATAAAAGAGAGATATGAATGACAAACTTGTTTCAGATTAGACAAACATTAACTACATAAGATGTCATATACCACTTAGTGCTATTTATACATGGTACCTACATGTACATCAAGTGACACCTGGAAAGAAATTGTATACTCTTGACTGGTACCTCACCACAGGCAATCTTTACTTGACACCTGGAAATAAATTGTATACTCTTGACTGGTACCTCACCACAGGCAATCTTTACTTTCATCACAGTAATACATTTGCCAAAATGCCATTGATTTATATAGTTTAATTACACACTGTGTGGGAACGGAAGTTGAGTCAAACTGTACACTGTTCGGTAGCTCTGTTCATTGAAGCGAGAGACGTGTCTGAAACGGTTGGTGGGTACTTTTTAACTTGTATTAAGCATATAATGCAAGATCTGGATAGAATTTTAAATGGAGAAATTTGACGATGAAAATTATTTACCATTTTAAGAATTCGTTGTCACTTATATCTTTATACACTCGACAATAATAACACTTGAACACGAGACAGTGAGATAAAACACATCGACTTGTAGCGAAAAATGCGTAAATTCTCTAGCGTAATGAATTTTCTAGTGTAACAAACAATGCTTAAGACAACTTTTAATATAAAGTTACACATATATTAAGATGACATCACCCTCCTTTAAATGGATATTGTTATAAATAAGATTTTTCGTTGCACCTTGCAGCTTGTTTACTGTACAGGTAGCTCGAAAAATACTGTACAGGTAGCTCTAAATATCTGTAATTTTTCTGTACAGGTTGCTTAAAATAAAAAATCAAAATAATTCAAGGTTTAATACATTATTATACCCCCCGCAAACAAAGTTCGGAGGGTATATAGAAATCACCCTGTCTGTCCGTCAGTCTATTCGTCCGTTCGTGCATCCGTCTGGTTGTCTGTCTCAATATCGTGTCCTCTCCATATCTTCCATGTCTATCAATGGATTTTAATCAAACTTGGAACAGATGTAAAACAACATGAGCCGATGTGTCGGGTACCAAATTTATGTACATAGGTCAAAGGTCAATGTCATGAGGTCAAATATTAGTTTTTTCGTCACAATATCGTGCCCGCACCATATCTTCCACGTATATCGATGGATTTTGATCAAACTTTGTACAAATGTAAACCAACATGAGACGATGTGTTGCATAAGGTCAAGGTCATGAGGTGTTATTTTAGTTTTTCCGTCACAATATCGTGTCCGCTGTAATGTTACTTTTATTCTTATTTTTTCTGAGGTTGGGTCTATTAGTCACCTTTAGACAGTTCTGGTTTGTTTAAATTTTTTGCAACATTTTCATATATATATATATATATATATATATATATATATATATATATATATATATATATATATATATTATTGCAACATTTTCTTAATTTCAGATGTTATTAGGACGCTGAAACGATTCCATTGTTAATACTGCAAAAGTAAAGCAAAATTAAATTGTTCTAGGTTGTCGACCATTGTATAATATTTCACAAGGATTTGGAACTGACATTCTAAATCAGGGAGATATTCGAATTAAAAATTTCCACATCATCCCAAGGAAGTACGAGAAAGACAACACTATTTTCATACCAAACGAATAAATTGAGAAAAAAATTCAAAACGCCCAAACGATTCTCCATTCAAAACACCAAAGAAAATGTTGTTACACTCTACGCCTACACTTTGTAATCATTATGAAAGATGTAAAATTGTGCATTTTCACAACCATAATGAGTTCCATTGCGGAAAAACAGGTTAAGGTATGAAAGCTGAACGAAATTTACCAATCAATGGCCAAATGAACAGTCTCCAACGTAACGTTGTTTATTTTGTTTGAAACAAATTTGAGGCTCTATGATATTCAGACAATTTATGCAATAGATCTACGATTCAGATGTCTTCTAAAAATGCGTTACCCAGGCGTGATTCTTCACATTATAAGATTATATCTATATCCTTTTACTATTTTAGAGACATAATAGTATTCAGTTGTATATTGTTCATAACAAACGGTATTCGCCTTAATTTATATAGAACAGTATTGTCTGACTTAATGTATTTTAGATTGTTGATGACCTTAGAAGATGAATGTCACGCCTGATACACGCATTTTAGATAGCAACTCTACGTTTATACCCCTGAAACCCAAATATAAAAAAACAAACCTTGTTTTTTTTTTAAATTAATCGTGATACATGCATTTCTATTAAATGAAAGCGTTCCTTATACTTTCTATACTCTGAATTTGAATACCAGTTGTGAGCTACCTGTACAGTGCAATGTTATAAAATGTGAGCTACCTGTACAGTAAACAGAAAACCACACAGTCCAATAAAATCGTGTTTTGAAGTTTTCTCCAAACTTCTACGTACTGTAATAAGTCACAAGTTATTTTTAACATTCATAGCTTGCAAACTGTCTTCAGAATAGTATTAAATAGAATAGTAATATAGATAAAATTGAGAATAAATTGTGAATTCATAAGAATCCCGCTGTGATCTATCATGTTCAACAAACGGATAAAAGTTTTAGGCTTGATTTTTCTAAAAATGTGCTGGATAATTAAAAATTGCATTAACATAATGATATCCATATACCTATGAAAAATCTCACAACACTTCATAACAACAATAATTGTACATATTTTTACTTACGTTTGACTCCACTGTTTTCATTCCTTGCTTCGATTAACAGAGCTACCGACAACTGTACAGTTTGACTCAACTTCCGTTCCCACACTGTGATTACATGTACATCTCATTGAACTTCCACATGTTCCAGTAGAGACGACACTCTACTTAGCTCATCATCTACAATGTACATGTATAAAAAACGAAATTATAAATACATATTCCAATGTAGATAGGGTTACTGTCTACATTGTATTTAATTGAAATTTATACATCTTATTTAAAATAATGACATAACTTCAATTTTAATATCCCCCTTTTCTTTGAAAGGTGTTGAAATAAAAATTTAATTATGATGGTCTTATTTAGAAACAATGAAGTAAACTGTCATGAATTTCTATATTTGCATGTTGACTGCTCTCTCTCTCTCTCTCTCTCTCTCTCTCTCTCTCTCAAGTTCTGGACTGTATTTTCATACCTCTCTCTCTCTCTCTCTCTCTCTCAAATCCGGACTGTATTTTCATACTAACCTTTATCCGCATTAAAATGTATCTGTATAAATGACAAAATTGCTTTAAATCTGTTATGACCACAACCCCAGATACAACGCTTGTTTTGTATAAAGGATTTCTGGACCAATATCTTTCCAGGTGAACAATTTCCGTCTGACCATCAATTTTATTTATCTGTGAGCACGGTTGCCCTATATTTAGCTTCTATGTATGCATCAGGGCTTAAGCCATTGACAATGTATTCGCCTCGGCTATTAGTTTTTTTTTTTTTTTACACAGGATTTCCTCCCTGAGAGACCCTACATATTTTTTTATTGTTAAAAATATTAAAAGGTGCTCTAAATTTTAAAGGGGTCTACTGACACTCGTTTGCCTAAAACTGAACACTATTTGTTACGGTTAGTTCATTCTCTTGACCATGTGTTCGTCATCTTATTTACGTATCATCTTTAAAGCTATATTTTGGTTGGCTTTTCATGCTTTTCTTCGTATTGGAGAAATTGTTGCTCATTCCTCTAAGGCTACGACACAGGTTAGTTAAAGATCCGATGTCCAATTTCATTATAGCAAATCTCGGATTCCCGGTCTGTTCCTCATTTTGCGATATTTCAAACAGTGTAATAATCAAGCAAGTATTATTTTCCTCTCTGCTAGACCTAAGACAGATTTTGTCCTGTCTCAGCTTTATTATGCTATTTAGCTTTGTCTAAACAAATTACCCGGACCTTTATTTCAATTTTGTGATAGCAATGCAGTTACCCGAATTTTTTTTACCAATACGATTTGCACAGCGGTGCAATTCATTGGTATCGATCCCAGCTTATATATTGGGCACAATTTTCCTATTGAAGCGGCTACATCTGCTACGGCTAAAGGTGTTATTAAAAAGGCAGGACAATGGAAATCGGATGCTTATCAAAATACATTCGAATAGATATGATTCATTGATATAAAAATGCTATTCTTCCCCTGTGGCATATAGATGTGTATAACCAATATGACAGTTTAAGTAGTTTAAACATAAAATGAATCATCTGCAGCCATTTCGTTGTTAGTAGTTCTTATATTAATTGTAATAGCGAATTGAGTTTATTTTTGGTGTTTGATATGCTTTTATCAAGCCGATTTTGGGCTTGCTCTGGCTCAGAGGCCTCTGTGGCCATTTTATGACAAAGTGGTGTCATTTGTTATTGTTCAAACAACACTTTTAATTTATTATGTTGTATGATAATCCTATATTGTTTTAGTATATTTTTATCAACACTTTTGGCAGTCATAGCACTATAAACGCCATTTCTAGACAGTCCAATGCTTAAACATGCTTCGTATAGAAATTAAATGATAAATCCCGAGGTGCAATAAACACCGATATTTGCACGCTTACTTTGATCCAGTCCGAGGTTTCCCGAATCATTTTTTTTAATATTGCACGCTTTGTCACATGACGCTGTCGTTTATGACGTCATAGATTGTTGTCGACGTCATCGCTGTGTTGTTTGTCATATTGCACTAGTTCTTATATCCGTTTACAAGAACTAGCGTAACATTTATGTATTGTACAACAAAATGGTATTTTAGATGAAATACTTGGCGGGAGTAAACGAAATTTATTTTGCTATATAATAAAAGGGTTATTAAACTGATATTGTGAAATATTGTTCCTCGTTGACTCGCAAGCTCGTGCAAATGTCGAGTCAACTAGGGACAATATTTGACAATATCAGTCCAATAACCTTAATATAATATAATATAATATAATATAATATAATATAATATAATATAATATAATATAATATAATATAATATAATATAATATAATATAATATAATATAATATAATATTATATCATGTTATATTTTATTTTATTATATAGCAATATATGCTTCGCACAGAAATTAAATGATAAATCCCGAGGTGTTAGCGTGCAATATATACCGATATTTGCACGCTAACTTTGTTCCAGTCCGAGGTTTCCCGAATCAATTTTTTCATATTGCACACTTTGTCACATGACGCTGTCGTTTATGACGTCATACTATTGTTGTTGACGTCATCGCTGTGTTGTTTGTTATATTGCACAAGTTCTTATATCCGTTTACAAGAACTAGCGTAATATTTATGTATTGTAAAACAAAATGGTATTTTACATAAAATACTTGACGGAAGTAATTGAAATTTATTTTGCTATATAATAAAAGGGTTATTGAACTGATATTGTGAAATATTGTCCCTCGTTGACTCGACGTTTGCACGCATTGTCTATTTCGTTAATAAACAACCTTTACGCTCCTTTGTTTGTTGTTCTATTGTTATTTAAACGGTTTAATTTACAACTCTGGCTGGGTCACATAAATATTACTTTCTAAATTTCTTGCCAAAAACTAGGGTGTATTCCCTCACGCAAAGTATTTACTTAGCTAAATTTTATCCTTTGGATAATTATGAAAATTTACAGACTATGAATTCTCTCTCTTTTTTATTTCAATTTAGTTTCTAAATTGACCTAATACGGAATAGAACCAGTTAATTTAGATAGATGGTTAATTAGCAAATTTTACTTTTTTAAACAAGCGAAAGCAACATGCAACAATCGACATGAAACAATAGAGGCAACATGTAAATTTTATAGTGAGATAGTTGTGTTTCCGTTAGTAGTTAACATTGAAATTAACATAAGATGAAATCACCTACTGATCACATGCCGGAATGGAATCAGAAACAAAACTGCCAGTCAATGTTCAAATCACAATTAAAAAAACTTTGAAAACTGATACTACATGTGGACTTCAGGGATGAAGATATCACGAAGAATCGCTGTGTCATGGGGCCAAGATGTTACATTAGAACATTATATTTTATATTATAAATGCATGTATAAATAAAATAGATTTATCTTACAATGTATCCAAATTTAGCAAAAATCAAATTTAATACATTAAAGTAAATCATAGTATGTACTATTTCCTATGCGAATGGATATGTACGTAGTGAAACAACACAGTTGAAAACACGGAACACGGTTTTGCATATTTGGAGACACGGAAATATCGACTATTCTTTCAATGACTTTAAATTTTGACACTAATTAAAGTTATCTGTGCAGTTTAAATTTCCATGAAGAGGATATTTACTGTAATGGTTATTTAAGAACATTGAAGTTTGCATTGGTGCAAAGGGTGTCTACAGGCTTTTCGAGCGATCGACCCACAGACATATTCCTGGTATGGCTTTAAGGTTTTACCTGTATGGGGTTTATGTTATATAAAATAGTGTTTTCTGTCAATTCATAGATAATATTTCAGTTTATAGATCTAATCGTAAATACTTTAAAGCGAAAGTGGATTATTTTTAGCGATTTAGTTCGTTGTTTACAACCAAACCTACAACCATGACTCTTTTGTTACATACGCCAGTATACAACAGCAAACACGTTGTTGAGCCATGTATATGTAATATCGAGACTTTCACTTTGCTTTGTTTTGTTATATATTATATTAATATCGATGCTTATACAACTTGATTGACGAAAACAAAATATTATTGCTTATTCATTTACAATCGAGTTAAATATAATTTAAATAATGTTTTTGAAGATACAAAAATTAGGAAAATTCTAAAAATAAAATTCCGTGCAATTTTTGGGATTCAACCCCACACATAAAAAGGAATAACATTTCGTGATATCTAAGCAGCCCAATGCTGAGCTACCAACGTTTTGTATACGCTATAATATATGAACGACGAAAAAGGATAATAGCTTAATTTGTAAGCGTTTTTTATTTTTTACAATGATGACAGGCATGCCCGCGAATATCTTTAAATCAGTGAAACTAAATTAAATACCTTCATTTTAATGTCAGTTTTGTTCACGTCAAGCCTGCCATCATTATGAAATCCCAACATATATATATGCAGTCAAATGTTTGGAAAAAGCCATTTTTGCTTGGAATCACATTTTTCATGTACATATAGTAATACTTTTCCGTTACCAGAGAAGACAATTAAGAACATACATTCTATAGATAGAAAGTAATTTTAACCAATATTTTATTAATGTAAATTTTGACATGCATGTTATTTTCCTATGGGTCATTTCCTTGTATTTTCCGTATACATCCTTTACTTACCGCCATTGGCAAGAATAACATTACATTCAGCTTTTTCTGTTTTATTTTCGAATTAGGATGAAGAGTTTTTACGATTTATCGTAGATTGACTACATTCATTTATTTGACACGACGGAATCGTGGGGAAATCCCTGATATTTGTTTACGTTACATTTATATCTGATGACATCATTTGAAGTAGTCCGTCAACAAACGCATTAGACATCGTATCGGGCACTTGCCTGATACAGAGTCTTGTATCAGACACCCTTGTATCAGTTCAGTAATGAATAAATTAAAACAAAATACATATAAATTGTAAGATCAAACATATGATCTGTGAAACGAATACATCATAAACAGATTCAAACGCTCACCAAAAATAATCAATCAAAAACAAACATACTTATCCATTTCCGAATCACAATCCAGAAGCAAAGTAAAAACTTTGGAACTGACAAGTTAGGTTAGACACGTGAACTTCCACCAGGGAAGTGAGGCCGGGTGCTCCGGAAGGGTAAGCACCTCCTGTTTAGCTAGCTACCTATGATAATATAATGAATCAATACTAAGGTATGTTCTATAGCTTCAAAACACACTCTCTTTTAACAATGGGCTTCATTATACCATCCTTATGAGTAATTAGTTATCAATACAGAAGCAGACTTATCTATTGTATAATAATTGTACACTATTCACGTCAAAGTGAAATTTTACAAAAAGATTTACAGGAATCTGAGAACTTATTTTAAGGCTTAAAATTCCTAAATTGCCTACCATTACCAATAAAACATAAAGATATCAAAAACATTATAACCCATTTTTCTTAATAACCATTGGTTTACTTTTCATGAAATTTTCTGTGATTATTCCTACAATGAAGAGTAATAGATTTCAACGAAAAAATAACGATATCGACAAAATCCAATAAGGCCACTGTTGCCATAGAAACATAAAAAATAAATTTGATCGAAACTTACTGAAACGTTATAAGATTGTCATTCACCTTCCGTAGATTATCACTTGACGCCTAAAAAATTCTAAAACGATGGCTGTTGCCATGGAAATGTATGTTTTATGTATACAATTATCAGCTTTTCATAAACATTGTATACAAGTTATATCTTTCTATAACCTTCCATATAAATGTCCTCGTAATTTTATTTTGAATTGCAACGAACCTGTGGGTTTGTGGGGGCGTTTGAAGACTTTCGTCATTGAGCTTGCCACAATTACAACTCTAGTTTAATTTGGTTTAGTGGTTTGAGTTGATTTAAACGTTAAGTGTTATAAAATGGTTTCGTCTTAATTTGTTTGTGCAAGTGTCGAATTTCCATTTGTACAGTCTATATTAGTTTATGTTTGGGGTAATCAATTCAACTAACATAGCATGAAAGTATAAAAAAGTTGGCCATGGTGGAAACATAAAAGCAAGTGCAGTGTTCTCATTTCGGACAGATTTCTGGTTCAATATCAATGAGAAAATTGCGAAAATTGAGGGGGGAAATAGGAAAATATTAAAAAAAAACATTTCATGGATTGAGTTACCCATCCAACCTGTCTATATGCACTGGAACTGTGAAAAATATAGTTGTTATTTGGAATGTGATAGAATGTTTTCACATGAACTCATTTATAGGTTAAACGTGTATAAAATTATACATATATGTAATTATATACAAGGTGTGATCTAAAATGTCCCTTCCATTTTATAAACTTAAACTAATTAACAGACGACGTATGGATAGACGATGAACCATCACCATACGCAATGACTCATCTGAGTTTTAGCTTAGGTTAGCTTACGTTAAGTCAAATTTTGAATTGCTTATGGGTGAATTTTTGCATTCAGTATCATTTATTATGCACTCTTTTATTTTCAGAAAATCAACACCCGTTTAAAATGGTCTGTCTTTTTAACATTTATCATCAACAGAAACCAGTACTCTTTGCATAAAAAAAGGAAAACAGTGTGTTTAGTTGAAACATACAGTCTTTATAATTTGGTCAAAAATGGTCAAAACGGTTTTTTTGCTTTTGAAAGTCAAGCAGAAATTAAAAACACTTTTAAATAGGTACGTCTGCTCTTCAACAAATGAACAAGAATAATAACTACACACGTAATAAGGATTACTATGACTTCATACACTGAATTAAAGGATATAAAGATACAACAGCAAAGACTTCAGACGTAATATCATATCCTCTAAAGGCAAAGTGTCAAACAGGTCAGACGGGATATAATTAGAAATCATAATAAAGGCTTAAACAACACGTAAATCAGGAGACACAAACACATAAGGAAGCAATGAGAATACCATGTTTGTGTAGTCATATGTTATTGTTAATTGTTTTGTGTCTGGTAATATGAAACTAACACTTTTGTCTGGTAACAAGGCCACATTCAGCAATTTTGTGAGCAATTATATAAGTACCCGTTCATGCCTTGGTATTTCAAATGAAACCGTTCGATTAAGACAAGAAACTATTTAAATGATGATTACTCCTTGAAGTCACTGTAATCCTAAGTCGACCAGTTCCACAAGATTGAATGCAAATGGTCCTATTTGTAATGTGGGTCATGCCATTACCCCCAACCTTATGTGCACTTTTCAGTTTCTTTCTATCTTTGGTAATAGCTTGACTCGCTCCCTTTTTAACCTACTACTATTTATCGTAACATAATTTTGGCACCTATATGTTAGTTATTCTTATTGTGATTCGGACATGGATTAGTACGGTTTGTTTTTGATAAACTTACATCCATTTCATTAAATGATTTGCAGAAGCATACTTTTTTCTTTTTAGTAATAAATAACAAAGACAGTCTCGAATAGGGCATGTGCCATCATTGGTCAGTTAGACGCTTGAGTTTCATCAGTTCTATCTGTTGTTACATGCAAACGTTCTGGTAACGGTTTCATCACGTGGTTTTATCATTAAAATGGCAGTACATGCCGCATGTGCTCTCTCGTGGTGTGGCTCTCTTAGTGTGCTGTCCTGTGTTGTAAAGTTCAAGTATTTATTATATCGATGGCTAGAATCACTGTGGATGTTTACCTGGTCAGCTGGAGTTAAAATACCATGAGGATACAAATAGTTCTTGCTGTTATTTACAAGGTTTACAAAGTGATCTTTACCTGGGGAAATAAATTGATAAAAGATTGCAATTGGTATTGAAATAAAAAGATAAAAATATAAATGACATTCTATATCCTCTTAATTGTTATTACCAACAACTTGTGACCAATCTGTTCTGAATAGTGAATATAGCAAAAATGTAGGGTAAAAGAAGGGTTGAGAAATCAGAATAGAATAATTAATACCCTGATATGAAGGGAATATTTTCTTAATTAAATTTGCAGAATCGTGGACAAAATTCCAAAACAACTGCTCATTCCAGGAAAACAAATTGTTCGTTGTTTTGATTCTGTAATTGCTGAGGTCAAATCCTGTTCTTATGTGATGTTCTGAAGTCTTAATATGGGCATTGCAATTTTATGAGGATGTGTATCTTCCTTGTATTTGTTGTTGTTGGTGGTGCTGTTCCGTGATGCACGACATCCCCGGAACTCTCGGTATCGCCCCTGGTTGGTGCTCCAGGTTGGAGGATGACGAGCTATGGAGATGAACCACCTTACACCACTATGGAAAAAATTAGAATAGTTCAAATTGATTGAGAGTGATAATGATGAAAAAATTAAAACTAAACTCTCATAGTTAAAATTTGTAGTTACTGATTCAGCCATAGGCAAATCTTTGAAAAACAATCATATTGTTGTAAAATAAGCTGTAAATTGTATTTCTGGTATTGGAAAATATTTCTTTAAAGTTTGCTTTTGATTCAATTAAAAATAGTCAACAATTGGTCAGCTTGTTAGCAACAAAACATTTTGTGGATGTAAAAGTGAAAATAACTCAGCACAAAACACTTTATAGTAGCATGTGTATTATTAAAGACTCTGAACGAATAATGTTAGACATGACATAACATGAAATTACTGATGAATCAAAAGAACAAGGAGTTACCCAAGTAAGACGATTAGCAGTTAAAATAGAGGACAAAAATATAATGAAACAATACTTACCTACTAACATGTAATGTGTCAACACCGCCAGTTAAAATTAAAGCTGGCTATAAATGTGTATTACGGTGGCTAGGATGATATAAATGCAAAAAAATATGAAGTGCGACATGGTTCTCGTACAAAAAATTCAGCTACATATACCTGTTGCTGTTATGCATCAAAGAACAACACTAGTGATGACTGTGTTGTACAAATTGTGGAAAATATCGTATTTTCTATTATTTCTAACGAAGCTGAAATTCTCTACAAAAATATACAATAGTGCTGCCTGTCATAGATTGTGTCCTTGTAAATACAAACAAAAACGATAATCAAAACAAGGGCCAATTTTAGAATAAAGAAAAAACCGCCAATACCACTGCCACATCTCAAACAGATACATGTAAAACATCCCGTAATTGTCCTGATAAAAATAAAACTTTTTTACTTTGGAACAAGAATATGGTTTATGGCTTTTGGATCCACGAAAACCCAGTCCAATATAGATCTGTGGTCCACTTTCATGAAAGATGTGAGTTTGTTATATCGTGGTGATCAAGAATATGTACTGTATGGGTTATGGATATCTGTTTAATAATGTATGATGTATTGTTTGGGATAAAAAATGGTACGGTTCAAAATGGACCCCGACTTCAAAATGTTTTCATATATAAATAAGATATTTCATGCTTATCAAGAATATATAAGGGTGATTATGTGAAGCATGTAGTCGAAATTGATTGGGTCCAAAAAGTGGTTCAGTCCAAAATGGGTCCGGGGTAAAAAACTTGTTCATATATGGATTACACGTTTCATGCTACGGTCCAAAATGGGTCCGGGGTCAATTTTTTTTCATATATGGATTACATGTTTCATGCTGATCAAGAACATAATAAAGTTTATAGGCGGTTGCCGTTATTATAAAAAAGTGATTCTTTGGGGTCCAAAATGGTCCCGACCCAAATTAGTCCGAGGTCCAATATTATATCATAGTTGGATTGGTCATGTCACAACGTTCAAGAATATATATAGTTTATCAGTAGTTATCCTTACACAATTTTTATTGAAGTTAAAAAAAAAACTAAATCGCCCAATTCCCTCTAGGTATTTGTTACCATGACAACACAGAAGTCATTAAAGTCAACAGGCTATTATATTTGACACTGCACATTTGTAGAAAGTTAAAAGTTTGTAGCTCTTGCCATCTTTGAGAAAAACTGATGACAAAAATTTACGGAATAAAAAGGAACTATTTAAGATGTGTTTTTTGGAACTTCTAGACAAAACCAATATATTTTAACCATATAATTACATTGAGTGAACAGTTTATGTAAAGGATATAAGCCGAAAAACGGTCCAGTATGTAAAATTTTGGACTTATCGAAGCGCGAAGGAAAAAGAAAACAATCAAGTAAATCAGGGAAAATCAATCAGTATCACAAATGAAGAAATAAAATTAAAATATAAAAAATGTATTCCTGTATGTAACCCCTTAATTAAATCGTGAACAGAGTTAAAGGTCATCCGTCGTTTACGTGACTATTAACACGGTTTTCGTGAAATATGATCAGTCCCCATTAGTGATATTGTCATCACGCAAATGCACGAAGCGCGCCAAAATATTTACATTCAACCTATACTGTCAGTGTGTTTCATTTAATCGTGAAATCATTCCTAGGATTTGGAAACTTAATTCGCAAAAAAACAGGTATGTTCAATACTATATTTTTATATAATATATGCAACGATATTTGATCTGCATTCAATTTACCCGTGATTTAATTTTTACAAAAAGGTGTCGGTATTATGCCCGAATGAAGTTATAATATGTCAGACACGTAACTTTAACCCCATAAACCTGTTTTAAAGCTTGTAGACGTGTGTAGATCGTCCGGTCTTTATAACTGTTTATATATGAAAAGTGGGTCAACCTGTCTAATCTGCGTATATAAGCGTGAATTGTGTGTGTGTGTGTGTGTGTGTGTGTGTGTGTGTGTGTGTGTGTGTGTGTTCCGTGTTGTAAAAAATATATAATATATTATTATATTTATTATATAGCAATATATGCTTCGCATAGAAATTAAACGATAAATCCTGAGGTGTTAGCGTGCAATAAATATCGATATGTGTACGCTAACTTCATGCCAGTCCGAGGTTTCCCGAATAATTTTTTCATACTGCACGCTTTGTCACATGACGATGTCGTTTATGACGTCATACGATTGTTGTCGACGTCATCGCTATGTTGTTGTCATACTGCACTAGTTCTTATATCCATTTACAAGAACTAGTGCAATATTTATGTATTGTACGACAAAATGGTATTTTAGATGAAATACTTGACGGAAGTAAACGAAAGTTTTTTTGCTATGTAATAAAGGGGATTGTGAAATATTGTCCCTCGTTGACTCGAAATTTGTCGATGATATTTCACAATATCAATTCAATAACCCTATAATATTGGAGGTCAAAGTGATTTAATAAAAGGGTTATAAGTTTGGAAATATTGGACTGTTGTCAAAACATATTGGATTGTTGGCACCGGTCCAGTCCAAGTATGTTGGATATAAGATTCAAGAGAACAAAGGATGGCGTCATAGCAATATGTTAAATGGAATTTTATGCTTCATTGCTGCCATTGTATTTATCTTTATTTACTGTATTTGCAGACATTTGTACAAAGTTTTCATGTATGAAAGGAATGTAAGTGTGTATGAATGTTGTCTTTGTCAACTCATATTTGTGTAAAAATGTTCAAAAATCTAAATTATTTTTTTAACTCCACCTAAACTTTAAACAAGAAGTTAATAATAATAATTAAAACCAAGAAACAGTACAAAAACTAAAAGTCGCTCCCGGCTTACGGGGTACTTAATAATACAGCTTTACACGTATAGAATCTCTAAATTTTCAGTAGTTAAGGCCAATATTGTATTTGTTTGCATCTGTGACCTTTGAACCATTGACCTTCATTTATATTTTAAAATGATGTTAGGTCAATACCTATAATTCTTAAATACATCTCTGTACAAAATGTCTATAGTTTTCAAAATAATTAACCATTCCAGTATTTCATTTTCTGTGAACTTGACCTTTCATCCCATGATGTTTATTCATATATCAAAATGACCGATGTACCATTACCTACAACATTCATATATGCATTCCTTTAAAAATTAATAGTTTTGCAGACAATTACTTGTGCATCTGTGACCTTGAAACCCATGACCTTGATCTATGTTTTAAAACGATTGTCATGCCAATACCTACAAAAAACTGAATATGTAATGCCATTAAAATGTTGAAAATAACAATGTTTATCAGAGGTCAAAAGTTGGGACATGACCTTGACCGTTATATTGATTTGAAGAAAAAAGCAAGACAAGATCAACATTGAAAACCTAATACAATTATCTTCAACCGTTGTTGATTTATAACAATAAATGTCTCATTTTACTTATTACAAAATTTTACGAAAAAGGAATAACCTATTTTTCGCCCAATTTTCATAAAAATCACAATTTTAATGTTCCAATGTATCCTGAATCCAAATATTTAATCAAAATTTGCCTGTACATTTTAGTTTCAGAGAAGAAGATTTTTTTTGGATCTTTTTTTGGTATTTTTGGTAACCACACCATTTTGTCCGGCGTGGTCAAATCCCGAACACAATTTTGTAAGCCTGTTACCCAAGCATGATAATCATAAAGTTTCATCAAATTTGGTTCAGTTGTTTTGGAGGAGATGTGTAAAATGTAACGTTTACGCACGACAGACGGTGCACGGTGATAGATTGAAATAGATCAACTGAGCCTTTTACTGGGTTGAGCTAAAAATGTGTAGTAACTTTAATTAATTCTGCACAGAAACTATGATATTATTTAGGACAATCCTTTAAATACGAGCGATTTATGCTGTCACCCTTTTCAAGAAATCTGAGCCTCGCTTTGAATCCAATATATCTGCGCCCATGGAAAACACATGAAAATCAACAAAACGAAGTTGATTTGGGCTTGAAAACACTTTTTAATACATATTATATTTTAAGTATTTTAATTTATTTTATCATTAATGTTTTGTGTAAGCAAATGTCAATACGTTTGAGCTTCTGACGAGATATGCCTGAACTGCCATATCGCAACGGCGGTAACGACATTTGGTAGTATCAGCTGATCAGTATAGCAAAACATTGCTCAGGCCTTCATCTGAACTTTGGTGCAAACGGTACCAAGATTTATATTTTACTATATGTCTTGCCATAACACATATATACCGGGCGGTCTATACGATTCTTGTAAACTCTGAACAAAATGCATTGTTTAAAAAACTGTAATGAAATTAAAAATAATACTGAATAAAAACGCGCCAAAAATCAACAGTGCTTTATAATAAAAAAGTGTATTTATTGAAGACACTATCACCGTGTTTGTCTTTAGGTTCATGACAACTTTGAACTGTAAATCAAACACTAACATACTAATCCATCTCCGAATCACAATCCATAAGAAATTAAAGTAAAAACATTGGAACTGAAAGTTAGGTTAGACACCGTGTCCACCATTGCTGCATAGAAAAGGAAAGTTCATTATGTAGTATTATATTCACGAACTTCTACATTGGGCGTCAGTTCCTAGTAAGAAGTTATGAAGCTAAACTGATTCTCAACACTCAGACGAACAAAAATCTATACCTACGATGTTGAATTTGAGAGGATCGATCGCCTTGCTGGGTTGGTTTATATGTACATTCACGGTGGCTTAAATGTGTTTTATTTGAAGAAATAATTAGTATAGAAAGCCTAGTAGCAAAAGTCGCTTCTACTAGAAGACTAAACGAATCATCAGTTATGCACAACAATGCTGTAATAAAAGTCTAGACATATAATACTTTCATGCTAACAGTTAAACAAAAGTAACAAAAAGAAAAGAAATCCAATAATCGAGACTCATGAAAAACTTGAAAGTGATCTCGGTGCATCTGTTTACCAAACTTGTTCAATTACAGATTCACAAGCGCATATTTAACCAAACCATCCCTACCATTGACGCGTCCTTCTGCATTATCCAAAATGGAACACTTTATTAAAAAATTCCTGTGTCCGCCACTTAGAGCTGGTCAGTTCTAAGATGGTTGGGTAAACCAGAGTACCAGGAGACAGGAACCGAAAAACGATAAGCAAACTGACAAACTATCTCACAATATGGTCTATCTGAACCTACGCACTGAGATTTCTCACGATACCTGTTCAATTTATCACGCAACACTTTTTTTTTTTACAAAATCATCATTAATACTTCAGATTTCTCTGTAACAGATGTTCTATTTAGCCATCGTAGTAATATACCATTCTATAAGCCATTGTCAAAAGCGTCTTATTTATGTAGCTCTGTTCCAGTCTCTTCCTTTCATCTTTGACAGCTCTTTGAAGACCAGATAAAGACGACGGTTTAGGTTTCTCCAGATTCACATTAATTCATTGGAGCGCAATCGGAAATGTTTGAACCCATTCAGACGGTGAAATGTACACGACTTTTCTTCAGAAATTCAATGGTTTTCTTAGATGTATGGCTAAAAGCCAAGTCTTGATATTGTGTACACAATTCTTGTCAACGTCTTTGAATATGAAGGTAGTAAGGACAACTTCTGTTATTATTACCCTAGGTGCTATAGGTTGTGCAAGAATGGTTTTTACCAATTAAGGACTTTGACTTGTTCAACTTATAATAGTCTTCAGTAATTTTAACTTCATTTTAAATAACCCAAAAGTATTTGTATTAAAACATTTTAAACGTTTATATTCAAATCATGAATTAAATAAATGAATTTTATTCATGACTGTGAGGAAAACTACTTAATGAGTCAAATGCAAAGGAGAGTAACCGATGGAGGAAATATCGACAAAGTTTATAGAAAGCACCTGTTATTCCTTCAAGTGTTCTTTTTAATCAGGTGTTACTGTAATGAGAATCGGGGTTTCAACGAGTTGTTTTCATATTTCCATATGCTTCTTTTTCAATTATTATTTTGCTTAATCATTTGATTTTGTTTATTTTGTTTTAATTATTGATTTTGTTTTATTAACGGACATTAACGGGCATATTCGTATTCAAAATATGAATTAAAATGCTTCAATAACATATTGACTTGGTAATCTGTTCCATGTGACACGGAAATGCAACATAGGCGAAATGGACGCGTAAATTTAAATTTTCTTCCTTTTGACGACATAACTTTCCATTTGCCGGTTTTACAACGGAGTTAAAGGCGTCATTCTCGAGCACATCTATTCTTGATTTGTGTGTCATTTAGTGTATGGACTGGACGCTCGTTCGGAGTCTGGCGTTGAGTAAACGACTACTAATCTAACGGAACACCACATCACCACATTTAATAGCTATCTCACGTTGGGAGGATTAATTCTATCTATCCTATCACGCATTCTTCTTCTTTTTTTATATTTTAACTTTTCACATAAATTCTGGTTGATATTGCGAGAAATACATTTGCGATGTTTTATCCGGTACATTGGATATATAACCCATATCGGTCACTTGCTTTTAAATTTTTCTGTGCTCATGTTCAACTTCAAAAGCCCCTAAAACAATGTCGTTAGTTTTACGTCGAAACGTGTTCAAATATGCAAAAAGTTTTTAATCGCCATGCCTGACAAAATTGTTCATGCGAATCGGCTGATAAGTGTAACGTTATTAATTGAACTGGTCTGGTAGGACGCGATATAGACCACTGGGCCAGCGAGGCCCTCAGATTTAAGGACAGACACAAAACTGAATACTGACGTCATGCAGACTTCTGTATTAGAACGATTTCTTGTTCATGTTTATGCGACCAATGAATACAAAACGGATCTGGGAAATGTTTAACTGAAGTTTTTATCTCTCGTTTACCTTTAATGTATACGTATTTTTTGAATCTCAATATAGCCATGTGCGTGACATATGTCCGTGTTTAAGCGAACAGACGTCATGTAACCCAAACAACACAGGGTGTATTTAATTTTCTTCAAAAGGAATTCTATAAATAATGGATAACTCTGGAAATTACATAACTGTATGCTGATTCTTAATTCCATTGTATTTCCTTTGTTGACACATTGTTTTAATTGTGTTTTGTATTCGTCTATTTTCATTATGTATTATATGTTGTAAATAATGAACAATGAGCCTTAGGTTAAGAAGTATTATTCATACTACCGACACTAGTACACAGAGGTTATTATGTAATGTATTCTTTATTTTAGTTAACTTATGTAATCAAATGTTCTCGGTATTCTAAAAGTTCAAACAATTTACAAAAAAAATTGTTGTCCTCAAGACTACATTTTGAGATATTTGTCTCATTGTATTATTTCACAAAACAATGATTCATTATGTTTTCATCAAATGTATTTACATTGTCATAACGCTTTTTGTAAAATATCAAATTTTAGATGTCTATTTTTCAGAACAAATTGTCAAGAATAAACTTCTATATGTTGCAAAAACGTCAAAATGGTACTAATTATGTAAAGATTCCTGTACAGGGCACTATTATAAAGTCATTAATTGTTTTAATTATATGACCCATGTTTTTTATCACTCGGAACGCCAAATCTTTCAGCGTAGGGATTCATTAAAATTTGTGAACTTAAAAATGTGATGTAAAATGTGTCAAATATGGCGAACCTTTGAACGACACAAAATAAGGAACTGTGTTTAATGTAACACAAATTGTCATAGATTGGGATGCATCATAAAAAATTCAAAATATTTGAAAACCAACAAAAACAATTTTTATAATTCCAATTACAGTTGAATATTGTAACCCATAGTGAAACACGAGCCACACGCTAAAACACAAAATTGTATCCGTCATATGATTTCTTTCCATTTCTCACAAAGTGTGTGCGCAGATACAAGATTACACTAAACAAAACACCTCTTACAAGGTACAATTATGTACACAACAAGTGTCCAAGTTTTAAAGGCGATAAACGCCGACGTGAAGCCGAATCTTGGATAGGGGTCGGTCCATTTTCCGTCCTTTTTGACCTTTTGTCAGTACAGCTTCCTAACGGTGTTCTATATTTAGTTTGTAGACACAAGACGCAGAAGGGTATTTGCAACTGAAATAAAGTTTAGACAAAAATTAACATCTTTTTCGTCAGATTTCTCAAGATTTATGCCGAATTTTAGGACCTATTTTCAGTCTCCATATTTAATTTGGCCATATACCGCTTTGTTCGTTCATTTCAAAAATCTAAATTCCACAGGCCAGTTACGTGCACAGACATTGTGTTGGTTGTCCCCATACGGTGTATATTAAGCATTAGTGAAGTTTACACATGTATAAACGTGTATTAAGGGTATGCGATTAGGGCCTGGAACCCAACGGCTTGTCGTTTTTTTTCTGTAACTTTTCCCTTGGGATTTCTAATCATTTCAGAGCCTCAATTTAATCACTCAACCAGTGATAATAAGTTGAAATTAAAAGTATGCCAATTAAATATTTTTCCATATTTAATAACTGACAACGATAATAGTTTGTATTAACATACAAGACATGCATTCAAGATTTAGTTTTCAATACAGGCCTGGGTATATGATATAAAGTCTAGCTCTGGACAGTTTGATTATACATTAATTTGTGCATATTAACATTACTGAAGTTAAACGTGAAAACTTCCGACTTTAAGTCATTATATCAAAGTACTGAGTAAGCTTTTCAAGCCTTTTGTTTAAAAACACCCCCCGAAAACTATAGAGCTACTATATTCGGAATAAAAAAATCAATTTATATCTGAGTTTATATTGCCCCTCCTATTATCAGTGTGGTTTGATTTACATTTACCATCAAACTGTAACTCTGTCAAAAACTGTTAAATGTGTTAACATTTTATATCCAGTATATATCCACATGAGATGCCTTTTTCAGCTGTTCAGTACTAGTGCTGCCCCATGTTTAATTATAAGCCAGACTGAAAAAATTGCCTAGATGCATGACACTCTTTTGTTAATTTCTGTTAAAAACTTTACCCAAATATTTCTAGCCTAATAATAATGTATTTAGTACATTGCATGACACTATAGTTACTATAGAATCCCTTGAATAAAATTCTCATTCCTGGACACGAACGTTTGTGCAAAACTCTTTCCGATCAGTACACAATTTTCCGGCGTGAAGTTTTCAAAGTCTACTTCTCCGTCCTTTGCTTTCAATTATCCCCTCAATATATTCGCACAATATTTTGTGCCTTCATTTTTTTAAATTCTGGTTCGATATAAATTTGTCTGGGCCTCCGTCATCGAAAATCAAACACCAACCAAAGTAGAGGGTAAAAGGAGTTAACCCTGTACAATTTTAAAATTTTAAAATTTTTAAATATAAATATTGAGATATTTGCAAAATAATCCATGTCATTGCAGGTCACACACACACACACACACACACACACACACACACTATTTGGAAATGTTTAACAGAAAATCCTACACTTCACTATCCCATTGATGAATTTTAACCAGAGACACACCGCCAAATCAATGATTATTCTTATAACAACCGGGTTGATTACAAATATTTACCAAGTCGCTGAAAAAATGCATTGAGGCAATAAAATGATAAATTAATGAAATAGAGTATAACATCTAAAATGTTCAATTAGAAATAACATATACACATAATGTTATATTGTAAAAGTGACACGAAGATGTTTGGTGTTCAGAAACAGTGTAAAAGTCCAGATAAAGACATTCAGAAGTAATGTATTTTGTAAAGTACATAGTGCCTCCAATCAATCAGGTAAACATAAACGTAACCTTGTACATACGTTATATTATATACTATTATTGTAATTCGGAGTCATATCTTTATGATCCCGTTTGAGTGGGCGAGATCAAGTCCCTACCTTATGTCATTTAGCAGAGTTTAACAATACCAGACAGACAATTAAATCCTACGGAATAACTTCTGATTTACGGAACATTTTTCTCATTAAAAACAACTCGTGATGTTCCTTTATGAATACCTCCTAGTCACCGACAATTATTTTGCAAGTTTTTTCAACACTTTTGTACACAATACTAATCAAGCAATTGTCATTGATTTTCAAGGCGTACGGATTCATTTCTTGTATATTAAGTGCAAATATCTTAAATGACTTATCTTGCATCACCTTTGTGTATTCATGAGACACCCTATGGGGTATCTGTAACAATTTAATAGTCCACAGACTAAAACGCTCATTTAAGGAACAGTGTAAAAACAATTTCTGTGTAATCGATATCTTGTACTCTTAGTTCTATATGCAAGTTTAGACAATTGATCTGTACTTAGAATTATTAGAGTTATAATTATAGTTTAGATATGATTATATAGCAGCAGATTAATTAATAAATTTTAACATGATCTGCGTTTTCCTTCATTTAAGAAATGTAATTTTACTTTTTTTCTAACACGAGGTCATGGAGAGCACGAGACCTCATGGTAGAAAAAAAAGTAAAATTACATTTCTTATATTTACAATCTTTCAAAAATATACGAAAAACACGAGTGTTTTTCTGGATGGCACTTAAATTTACGTGTTACAAACTCTCTGTGGCTGGATGCACATCATTTGATAGAACAGCTATTGGATCTGACAGAACCGTAACTCCGCCCACTCTGACGTAACTTGACGTGATTGAAGCTCCGCCCGTACCCGTCTCCAGGTGACGGAAAAATAAACATAATCCCTCAGCTTATCGTAAATATTTTATTTCACTTAAAAGATAATCAATGGTAAGAGTCACATTTTCATATTAAAATTAAACGAACAACTATTAAATGTTGATTTGTAAGCATTGATGGCTGAATGGAAGACAACGAAAAACCCAACTGCGGATTTATAATTGATCTTGGAATTCCAGATTAAAATTTCCAAGATCGGAATCATTAATAGAATCACTTGAAGAATCCATTGTGATGTGATCGATAGCAAACGATTTTGTTTACTTTTAACGCTTCCGTATTTTTTGTCAATTCATGTGTATTTGCTTATTTTACATTAATGTTACATGCCGGTTTAAGACAAAGTTATAAAAATATTATATTTATCTAAAATAACAAAAATAATAAAATTTATATATTTTTATTAGTACGAAAACAAAACAAAAATGACTGGTTACATCAGCTGATCGATAGTGTAGTCCGGGTAATGTGTATTGGGAGTTATGTATTCATACGCCAGTCAGAATTGGGTAGCGTGTGCGACTCTCTCCGTGAAGTTATGGAGATAGTCAGGAAGACCTGTTTCATATAAGGAAAAGTATTGCGATTGTAAATATATAAAACATGAAGAGAGCCAGCCTTGGTATAACAAATAATATACCGTTCCGTTTTAATGACGTAATCCGATATGTCGCCAACAATAGTTATTTTCATGGTAATTTTTATTTATAAAATCATTTATTTCAATGGAGGTAATATCGAATTGTTTCAATGGACCTTTTTTTGCAAATGGAAAGTAATTTAAAATGTACTTCCGAAAAAAGAATTCTCAATGTTACTGTTAACTCTTTTTCTTGAAGACATTTAACCGTGGTATATCGTCGAATAATACATGGCCGTCTTTAACATTCGGCGCATCTAGAACCGTTTTAAATTACAGTGAACGATTATATTTATCAGACAGAATTTAGATCCTCCAACACGCTACCACAAAACAAATGACACATGTTGACAACTTTTACTTGTATGATTCTTTTTAACCCTGATTTTTAACGGTAATGGAATTCAAAATTTCGTCCTTCAATCTGAGCGCCCTTTTTTGTCTGTCCCACTTTTTTCCGGACTAATGGTCAAATCACAATTTTGTAAAACTTGGTGCCAAACATCGACAGTGAAATATGCAAATTATTAATCCAAGTTTAGTTTTCCTATTTCTCTGTTGTAATAGACTTTAGAACGTCCTTGTGTGGTAAACGTCTCTAAACGTATTCATCATAGTCTTACAAAGCTTGGTGAACAGTGTCAAAAGTGATAGGAGATGGCCATATCATTAACCGGAGTTGGTTTGCCAATTTTGTCTTGTATTGCACTTTGGAAACTTTAATTTGGAATTTCTTGCCTCTAGTTCTTCTCAAAGCTATCGTAGTTTACAAAACTTGTCTTATTGTACTCGTTATGGTCTTTTGAAGACTTAAATGGGGAATTCGTGTCTGGAGAAATTCTCAAAAACTGTTATAAAAACATATAAATTCCTTGGTGGAAAGCTTCGTAAGCAATAAGATATCACTGAACATAAGTGCAAATCACGTTTTATTTCTTTTTGTCGGAGATCCGTATTGTTGTATTTTTTTGTATTGCTCTTGTTAACACTTTAGCGCCGAATCGGCAGCTCACCTCGGCCCCTGGTTATCTATAACTCGGCAACTTTCGGCCGCTCGATCACTCGGCTCTTCAATACCTATTAAACATCGGCGCAGCAATCACACGTACATTGTCGTATTTTAGAAGGAAAACCGTGAAGTAGTCTAACTCTGGAGTTAGTCAAAGAGAGGATAACACTATCCGTATATCAACATTGTTAGCAACATCGAGAAGGTGTTAAAAGTAGTGTAATGAAGCCAGGTATCTGACAACGAATTAACAGATTAGGATTATGAATCTGATGTACCCGTTTAAGTACATTCAATGACTTAATCAAAACAACTGCGAAAGCAGTAGGTCAATTTTTTTGTTTATAAAATCCCATTTCGAAATTATTAGGAAATTCTGAAAAAATCAGGTTTTAATTGTTGTTCATAAAATTTGGAATATAACTGACCGCGATTCCAATTAACGGATATAAGACGGGGTTTTGGTTCTCCTCAGGAACAAGACTAACAGACACGATATTGATTTATTTTTGAAAGACAGATTTTTCAAAAGTCTATCTTTTGATTATTTAATTATTCGCCGAGTTCGGTTCTCTGCATGACTCCATAGGTTCATAGCGCTTTACACCAATTACTGAATTAAAATATATATTAAATTTTGACACAGAATGGTACATCAATTATATGATAATAATATTTGTATTGAAAAATGAAGTTACAAAGCTGATATAATTTATCAGCTGTATTTACTACACGAGTTACAACCACACGTGATGTAACTTTAATGATTTTGTTAGGCCAAACCAAATTAATTTTGTAGTTCGGCTTGTAAAAGGATGATTCCCAAAACGCCGAGCTATCCGCCTATAGGAATAAATACACAAGAAACTAGGTTACACCCTTTTCGAGCCTCTATAGGCGTCATTACTTGAGGCCAAATATAAATATATATACGTTGCATATGAATAACATTTTTCCTTTCTTTTTTATAATGACATGCCTTCTTTGACAAAATATCTATTCTTGCCTTAATTAGTGCAAGTTTCGTTAGGGAACTTTTTCTTTGAAAATAAAGCAAATGGCATTTGATTGCCGCAACTCAAAATGAGTAGGTCTATACATTCAGATTTCAAGTCTATTGGAGGAACCACAGGCTCACGATCTTCAGTCTTGCTCAGCTAGTGACATTTATTACATATGATACCTACCCCGACTTTTCATCTATAGCATTTTTTCGTGCGAAGATTGCACTTTGAACAGTTTAATGTTTTAGCATTTATTTACTAGTACGTGTTCATCGGTCAGGAAACACACAGGAAATGAAACGTGGCCTGAAACTGGACTGTAATATCGCTGTTTGTATTAAGCAAATGCATGTGCATGTCTTTATTTCTATTTTGTTATTTGTTGCAGAAATAAATATTTCAATTCTAACACAAAGTAAGATAAAAGAAAGAAATAAAGCCGTAAAATATACATTTTATTAAAATGAATAAAGATAAAAATAAAATGTCATTTTGGGTATACGAACCCACAACATAAGACATAATAGTCCCTACATATATCCACTACTATACACCACGCAGGCAATTGTTGACAACGAGGGTTTATTAATATCAAGTACGAGTATAGTACGGTATAGTAAGAGGTTATATTGGGGTAACTCTCTAAACACTGATTTTTGCAAAATTCACTGTCAGCGCATATCTCTCCATTAACCATACTTTGCATATCTAACAATAAAAAAGGTAGTTTTTGTATTCAAAATATCTTTACTGGAGAGGCATGCGCTCTATATGTATTTATTTAAAAAACGTGTTGATTTTCACTGACTGTACCATGTTTGTATAGAGTTATACGGAGACAACGCTAAAAGATTACATGTGTTAAACATATAATGCAATATTTTACTGAGATTTTTACCATAGAAACTTTTACAAAATGATAGTAGCTTTAGGTTTTTTTCACTATAAACATGTTTATAACATACTTTTAAATTTTGAATCCTATAGGCGGATAGCTCGGCGTTTTGAGAATCATTCTTTATGAATAAGAATAAGAATAAGAAATAGTTTCACTTTCAATTCCTTTTCCACCTGTTCTTAATGTTCCGCATGGCAAGTTTGGTCTATTTTTTTCACCTGTTCTTAATGTTCCGCATGGCAAGTTTGGTCCATTTTCTCGTTTCCGTTTTAAGATCATCAATTTGGTGTAGACGCGACGACGACGTAGGTACATGTACACCATGGCAGTGTTCGTTGTTTTGGTGAATTCCGTCACCGGATTTTTAATATTGGGACCCTGATTGATTTATTATTAGCTATGATTTTGTAAGTTATGTTTGTACTTATTTTTGCATTTTGATACATTAACGATCTTTTTGTAGAAAAATGTTATTTTGAAAAATTCCATTTAAATTTATCCGCTTGCACGCCTCATTTTCCTCACAATGATTCTGTAGAACTAAAGGCTTTATGAACAAGTTTTAATCATAGTCATTGGTTACACAAAAGTTGGGAAAGTTAAGGCTCTCCAAATGTTCTTATACCATACGATTGGAGACTCATTATAAAGGACTATGGATCGTTTGACATAACAGACAATAACATTCAAATTTTGTTTTTTTAATGTGAAATTGCATATTGAAGTCATGATAAGAACACAACAATTTCTAATGAGACTTGTACATCATTTTCTTGTTAGACTAGAACCATTACACTTATACAAAATACGCACACTACAAATATACACGATAATCTGTTATTGATAGCAAGAACACATAACATTTTTAATGTACATTAGATACTAACAAAATCTTTCCTGTGTTGCGTGTTCATTTTCTTTACATTTATTTAATAAACAATAAAATATCGTATTTATGAAACGAAAAAGTTGAAAACCGAAAATAACTTTATGTATTGTAGATGTACCATGTTACTTTAGAAGGAACTGTAATAGATGTATTGTTGGTGTTTGCATTAAGTTGTCAAATTACTGAATCAAACATGAAATATATCTTTCTCACTAGGAATCAATTAATTTAAAATAAAGTATCACAAATGTATTCTATTTTAGACTAAGTAAAAGTCAGAAGTATGTCAGACACTTCATTTTTGTATAAAAATCGAATCTCATTCAAGTTTCTATAATTTTAAGCGATGGGAATCTATATAATTTCAACCAAAACTCTATGTGAAAATAACATTTTATCTTAAATGCATTAGTTCAAATATTTTCTCAAACTCTCATAGAATGAATATAGATATCTATGAAATTTTTTGTTAACTTATTTTGGCGGGTAACTATTTGAGTTTAAGGGAGGGTATAAATAGAGTTCACCAAGAAGAGAAGTTCATGTTGTTTCCATATTTTGAATTAATTATATATAATGTGCCGCTAAATATGTTACTTAGTTATAGAAAATCACTTATCTGAAGTCTTGTTTTAGAAACATTTTGAATTTATATATATAATATGATTTTAATTGCCATTTTCGGACCTCCGCGGCAAAAGAGTTTTTGTTGTGTGGGCTGAATAAAATTGAAATCAATGATGGTAAAGATCGAAGATAATAATGTTTCGTTAAAGGTTATACATCCACAGTGAAACATTTGAAAAGGTAGATTAAATAAAAATTGGTCAAAATTAAAAAACAAATATATAAGTTAAGGAACAACTTTATGATTGGGACAAGATCCCAAAATTGGTGAATGACTCATTCTCTGTCTATACCACATGGCCCTGTGATCGAAAAAGGTGAAAAAGTCTAGTATTTGAAAATAAATTTACCATTATATATTATTATTACCAGCTTCATGGGCATATTAAGTTTAGCGTGAAGATAAAGCTGGCATAACATAACTTATTTTTCACAACACGACTTGAGATTGACTACACTTTTTAATAAACTTTAAATACTTTGCATTTTTAATTCCTTGTTAAGAAAAAACGTTCGCGTGGACGCATGTGAAATCATTAACATAATTATCTCGTTCGGAGAAAAATGTTGGTGGAACATAAGCCTATAATAGACTTGCAATTTGCATTGTCTCTGACGTTGGTACAACATAAGCCTATTATAGAATTGCCATTTGTCTCTGACGTTGGTACAACATAAGCCTATTGTAGAATTGCTACTTGTCTCTGACGTTGGTGCAACATAAGCCTATTGTAGAATTGTCATTTATCTCTGACGTTGGTGCAACATAAGCCTATTGTAGAATTGTCATTTATCTCTGACGTTGGTACAACATAAGCCTATTGTAGAATTGCCACTTGTCTCTGACGTTGGTGCAACATAGGCCTATTGTAGAATTGTCATTTATCTCTGACGTTGGTACAACATAAGCCTATTATAGACTTGCAATTTGTCTCTGACGTTGGTACAACATAAGCCTATTGTAGAATTGCCATTTGTCTCTGACGTTGGTACAACATAAGCCTATTGTAGAATTGTCATTTATCTCTGACGTTGGTGCAACATAAGCCTATTGTAGAATTGTCATTTATCTCTGACGTTGGTGCAACATAAGCCTATTGTAGAATTGTCATTTATCTCTGACGTTGGTGCAACATAAGCCTATTGTAGAATTGCCATTTGTCTCTGACGTTGGTGCAACATAAGCCTATTGTAGAATTGTCATTTATCTCTGACGTTGGTGCAACATAGGCCTATTATAGAATTGCCATTTGTCTCTGACGTTGGTGCAACATAAGCCTATTGTAGAATTGTCATTTATCTCTGACGTTGGTGCAACATAGGCCTATTATAGAATTGCCATTTGTCTCTGACGTTGGTGCAACATAAGCCTATAATGGACTTACCATTTGTCTCTGACGTTATGACTCTTTGTTCTGTTTTTGTACGCCATTCTTTTCATGTAACACTTTCTGGTTTTTGTACGCCATTCTTTTCATGTAACACTTTCTGGTTTTTGTACGCCATTCTTTCCAAGTATCTTTTCTGTTTTTGTACGCCATTCTTTCCATGTAACACTTTCTGTTTTTGTACGCCATTCTTTCCAAGTAACACTTTCTGTTCTATCATATTTTACATTCTCTGGAATAACTTTTTGTTCTTTACATTTTTCACATGTACCAAACATGCAACATTTATTTTCTGAACTGAAAACTAAACCCTTCAGAAAAGTCGGTAATGGGGTTCGCCGCTGTAGCACGTGATCAATACCTCTTAACGTTTGTGCGGAAGAAAACGCTGAATGACGTCGTTTTCGGGGGAAAACGTCATCTCATTTTATTCCATATCCATTGGAAATAAGTGTTTCGCACTAACGTTAGAGGGTATCACGTGGTACAGCGGCGAACCTCATTTGTTTGTATGAATCAAAGCTTATGAAAGAGAGCATTAGCAAAAAACTGTACGTTCTCATTAAATTTACAAGCGCATGTGTCTCTATCTGATTCTTTTCCTTCTACAACCCAAAATGGTCTTCTTTTGCAGAAAGATGCAGAGCTTATGTTAATGTTAATATTTTCTATCAAGGACCTTTCGTGTAGCTCTTTGAGACTTGCATTTAAAATACATTTCTGTTTTCTTTTCACTTTATTTTTCGTAATAGTTTGTTTTATACCTTAGGTCATACGACTGTTTTCATTTTTTTCGAAGACATCTTTTATTTGTTTATCCAACCTCTGTGTGAGACTACCTCTCTTTGTTCTTGTGTTTAGGCTCGCCGCACAAAAGTTTCTACATGTACGTGCTTAAGTTTTTAGTTTATACTTCAACCAAACTTTCTCTTTTGCTTTCAGTGTTAGATTGTGTATCTGTGAATTATTTTCACTTTGGTATTTTTCTCGTAATACATCACTTAATATGTAGTGGTAAATAAGTGTCTTTATGATTTATTTCATTGTAAATGTATTCCCTAGCCTTTGTCTTCTTGTTGATTTGTTTGTAAAGAGATGCAATCCTCGTAGAAGGCGCATCGTCTACTTTCTAGGTGTTTCCACTTTGTCTTTATTTATTTATTTCTGTCTAAGCAAACGTTTCATGTATATTTTACTTTCTCCAACATAAGTTGTATTGTTAGTTTTTTCATTGTCATTTTGCCTGACCACGTTTTTTTCTTTTTATTTGATACCGGTTGATATGTTGGTGCTTGTGGAATACTATCATCATTTGGAGACATTAGAGGAGTAAGATTACCAACATTATTCTGTAACTTTTTCTGTTTTCTATATGCCTGTTTATGTTTTCTCCATTTCTTTCTCAACTGTCTTTTGCCCCTTTCTGGTAAGTCATTTATGTGCACGCGTTTTCCGACAAGCAGATCTTGTACATACTTTTCTTTTCTTTCTTTTTTTTTTAAATATTCTGCTCTCTTAAAGAGTCACTGTCTCTCTTAGCTCTATATCTTTGCTGCTTTTCAACGTTAGTTAGTGCCATAACTGAAATTAAAGAGACAATGGTGAGCTTGTTATTTACTCTCACTCTCTCTCTCTCTTTCTCTCTCTCTTCCCCCTCTCATAAAGGAGTATATGTAAACAAGAATAATAAAATCATATATAAAACTACCACACGGAGTTCGTAATGCTGTACAAACTACATTAAACAAGATAGTCTTTGGTGTTACTTGTTTGTCTCTGATGTTACATCATTTTCAATATCCCTGATACAAAGACAAAATCTATTGTTAATGGTAAGCAAAGAAACGGATATGGACTTGGAATATGTGGTAACCAATATGTAATAACTTTAAATCCATATTGTATGTACGGTATCATATAAAACAATTCAAACTACATGTATATAGTCCATGGTGTTACTCATGTGTCACTGGTGTTTAAAAATTTAACAAAAGGCCCATGGGCCTTAACGCTCACCTGAGGCTAAGTACATATCTCATGCAGAGGTTCAATGGTCAATAAACATTTATTAAAGAGAACTCCTAATTTTCAGCAGTAAGGCAGAATTAAATGCAAGGATTTTTGCAAATTAATCATACCTTGTCCCGATATTGCTACATATAATATATAATAATATATATATATATTCTAACTACAATACATTATTTATAAACAGCTAAAAAGTAAAACAAAAGTATGAAACTATGACCTTCATCTATATATCAAAATGATTGTTAGGCCATTACCTACAATATTCGAATATACATGCCTATACAAAAAGTTAATAGTTTTCGAGATAATTAACCATTTCAGTATCTTTTCCCATTTGTGACCTTGACCTTTGAATCCATGACCTTAATCTATATATCAAAATGATCGTTTAAATCAATTCCTAACATTGTATTATACATGTCTATACAAAAAGCTTATAGGTTTTAAGATAATTAACCATTTCAGTATTCTTTCGCATCTGTGACCTTAAACCTTTGAACGCATGACATTAATCTATATATCAAAATGATCGTTAAATCAAAACCTACAATATTCGAATATACATGTCTATACAAAAAGTTAATAGTTTTCGAGATAATTAACCATTTTGGTACACTTTGGCATCTGTGACCTTGACCTTTGCACCCATGACCTTAATTTATATACAAAAATGATCGTTAAATCAATTCCTACAATATTGCAATATACATGTCTATACAAAAAGCTTATAGTTTTCTAGATAATTAACCATTTCGGTATTCTTTCGCATCTGTGACCTTGACCTTTGAACCCATGACCTTAATCTACATATCAAAATGATCGTTAAATCAATTCCTACAATATTGTAATATACATGTTTATACAAAAAGTTAATAGTTTTCTAGATAATTAACCATTTCGGTATTCTTTCGCATCTGTGACCTTGACCTTTGAACCCATGACCTTTATCTATATATTAAAATGATTGTTAAATCAATTCCTACAATATTGCAATATACATGTCTATACAAAAAACTTATAGTTTTTTAGATAATTAACCATTTTAGTATTCTTTCGCATCTGTGACCTTGACCTTTGAACCCATGACATTAATCTATATATCAAAATGATCGTTAAATCAAAACCTACAATATTCAAATATACAAGTCTATACAAAAAGTTAAAAGTTTTCGAGATAATTAACCATTTATGTATTGATTTGCATCTGTGACCTTGACCTTTGAACCCATGACCTTAATCTACATATAAAAATGATCGTTAAATCAGTTCCTTCAATATTGTAATATACACGTCTATACAAAAAGTTTATAGTTTTCGAGATAATTAACCATTTCGGTATTGTTTTGCATCTGTGACCTTGACCTTTGAACCCATGACCTTTGTTAATATATCAAAATGACTATTGTGCCATTACCTACAATATTCTAATATATATGCCTATACAAAAAGTTAATAGTTTTGCAGATAATCAACTATAACTGAAATAGTTGTGCATCCTTGACCTTGACCTTTGAACTCATGACCTTGATCTATCTATCAAAATGATCGTCATGTCAATACCTACAATTAACTGAAAATCCCATGCCATTATCACCTGAAATGTTTAAAAAATAGCATTTTTTATCAAAGGTCAAAAACAGGGACATTACCTTGACCTTTGGCCTTGACATCTTTTGGAAGAAAATAGCAAGACAAGATCAACAGTGAAATCTTCAGCCGTTATTGAGTCATAACAATAAATGTCTCATTTTCAAAATTACATAATTTTACGCAAAAAACGCGTAACCTATTTTTCGTTCAATTTTCATGAAAAACACAATTTAAATGTTCCCAGGTATGCTGAATCTAAATATCTAATCAAAATTTGCCTGCACCTTTTGGTTTCAGAGAAGAAGATTTTTTTGTCTTTTTGCTATTTTAGTAATGGCGGCCATCTTGTTGGGCGTGGCCAAACCCCGAACACAATTTTGAAAGGCTGTTACCCAGGCATGATAATCACCAAGTTTCATCAAATTTGCCCCAGTAGTTTTGGAGGAGAAGATTAAAATGTAAAGTTTACACACGACGCACGACGCACGACGGACGAGGGACGGTGATAGATTGCAATAGCTCATCTGAGCCTTTGGCTCAGGTGAGCTAAAAATTCAGGAATATATATATAATTTGTTAATTTTATAGCGATAGAACAACCCAATAACCAAATTTATACTAGACAGATTAGTCAAAATAGAAAGGAAAATTGCATATTCCTTGGAAATGCATTTAATATTAAAATTATAGATAGTAAAATGTCCATTGTGTTACGGTTTTGGTCCCTGTTTAGATTGTAAAATGGCCATCGTGTTACGGTTTTGGTCCCTGGTAAGATTGTAAAATGGCCATCGTGTTACAGTTTTGGTCCCTGGTTAGATTGTAAAATGTCCATCGTGTTACGGTTTTGGTTCCTGGTTAGATTGTAAAATGGCCATCGTGTTACGGTTTTGGTCCCTGTTTAGATAGTAAAATGTCCATTGTGTTACGGTTTTGGTCCCTGGTAAGATTGTAAAATGGCCATCGTGTTACAGTTTTGGTCCCTGGTTAGATTGTAAAATGTCCATTGTGATACGGTTTTGGTCCCTGGTTAGATTGTAAAATGGCCATCGTGTTACGGTTTTGGTCCCTGGTTAGATAGTAAAATGTCCATTGTGTTACGGTTTTGGTCCCTGGTTAGATAGTAAAATGTCCATCGTATTACGGTTTTTGGTCCCTGGTTAGATAGTAAAATGTCTATTGTGTTACGGTTTTGGTCCCTGGTTAGATTGTAAAATGGCCATCGTGTTACGGTTTTGGTCTCTGGTTAGATTGTAAAATGTCCATCGTATTACCGTTTTTGGTCCCTGGTTAGATAGTAAAATGTCTATTGTGTTACGGTTTTGGTCCCTGGTTAGATTGTAAAATGGCCATCGTGTTACGGTTTTGGTCCCTGGTTAGATTGTAAAATGTCCATTGTGTTACGGTTTTGGTCCCTGGTTAGATTGTAAAATGTCTATTGTGTTACGGTTTTGGTCCCTGGTTAGATTGTAAAATGTCCATTGTGTTACGGTTTTGGTCCCTGGTTAGATTGTAAAATGTCCATTGTGTTACGGTTTTGGTCCCCGGTTAGATTGTAAAATGGCCATCGTGTTACGGTTTTGGTCCCTGGTTAGATTGTAAAATGTCCATTGTGTTACGGTTTTGGTCCCTGGTTAGATAGGAAAATGTCCATTGTGTTACGGTTTTGGTCCCTGGTTAGATAGTAAAATGTCTATTGTGTTACGGTTTTGGTCCCTGGTGTTACGGTTTCGGTCCCTGGTGTTATGGTTTTGGTCCCTGGTGTTATGGTGTTACGGTTTTGGTCCCCGGTGTTACGGTTTCGGTCCCTGGTGTTATGGTTTTGGTCCCTGGTGTTATGGTGTTACAGTTTTGGTCCCTGGTGTTACGGTTTTGGTCCCTGGTGTTACGGTTTTGGTCCCTGGTGTTATGGTTTTGGTCCCTGGTGTTACGGTTTTGGTCCCTGGTGTTATGGTTTTGGTCCCTGGTGTTATGGTTTTGGTCCCTGGTGTAACTAAATTTCTCTTTATATCTAAATACATCATTATTTTTGTAGCTCGCTTAATTATAACCAAAGAATATGTCAGTTGCTGTTTTTCAATTACATATTGCTTGTTCTTTAACGAACAGTTAGAAACAATGAACGTGTCCATCTAGATAATATGTGGTTTTTCTACCATAAATGGCTAGCTAAGTATATAAGTATATGTGTGCAACCAAATTACATACAATCAAACACATTGATTGACACTGATGTTAAGCTCTTGCTCTAACGTGATATTTCATGTATACAACTATCATCTGTAATCAAATATATTATGGGGACCTATACATACTAGTAGTTATTGTTTGCTAATGTCTATTAGGTATAGAAACAACAAAATAAAAAGTCCCTGGTGTTTCTATATCTAGTCATTGGTGTAACCAGCATAGAGTAAACGTATAAATACCGGTATAGTTTAACCGTTTCTTTCTGCATAATTTACAACTAAAGGCGTGTAAATGATTTAAAAAAACCTTTGTTTTCAATTATTTTGACGCGATTGGAAAAAATCCACTTAATGTTTTTAAGTGGCTGTAGATACACTAAAGTCCCCGGAATAACTACCAAGGACAGTTACACCATGGACATATTTTGAAATATCTTTAAAAATGATCCCTCCCTCAGCATTAACACAAGCTTCGGTTGAACTTTGAAAATTACCAAAACTTTAGAAATATGTATTTTTTTTTTAAATTTCTTTATGGGATTGTGTACACACCAGTAACACCACATACTTCAAATAAATCTACTGTTTAATGTAAACTTATCTTTATCAGTTTTTACAACCAATACCTTAAATGGTGTTGGATTTTTGCCCAAAATTTGAATACAGGATCTCTGCAGAATAGGGAGCAATTATCTTTTATATTTTAAGGGCAGTAACTCGTATATATGCACGTTTAGTGTTTGGTAAGACCGTGTAACATTGTACACACTATTTATCATAGAAAATGTCATTCGTTGACAAATATTGGACTGATTAAATCGTCATATTTAGCCAGTATACGTGAGTATCTAATGGTGTAAGTCCGAATTTAATTTATAAATCACTAATTAAACGGAGTATTTTGATGAAAAACATAAAACTTGTGTCGAGTGACAGTAACAAAGTAACAAAATCCCACCACAAATGGCTACATAATTTTATAAAGTAAACCTTTGATCAAATTTTTCGTGAACATTTTTAGTCAAAACCTGTACAAAATATTTAAGCCTCTTAATTGATTAAATTTAATCAATATCAGTATGTTTTTGCTGGTGACAGGAATTTCTATATTTTTTGAGAATGACCCGTATCTGAAATCATTTTTGAGAAATATTTGAAATTTGTACATATAATATGATTTTTAATTGACATTTTAGGACGTCCGCGGCAAAACAGAATTTGCTGTGAGGACTGGGCATAATTTGAAATAAAGTACATCAATCAATTAGGAAAAGATCAATCTAGTGCTAAAGGGCAAGAGTTTGTTACTTCGGTTTCAAATAAAAAATTCTGACAAAACAACCAAAGTAAAATCTTTTTCTGTACCCCTCCCGGAAAAATTAAAAAAAAAGAAGATAATAATTAATGATAAAAAAATTAATAAACAATGATCCAGTACATAAAACAAATAACTGATGATCGGTACATAACATAAAAATAACTGATGATCCAGTACAAAAAATTACAATAACTGATGATCAGTACATAACATAAAAATAACTGATGATCAGTACATCACATAAAAATAACTAATGAGCAGTACATAACATAAAAATAACTGATGATCCAGTACATAAAATAAAAATAACTGATGATCATTACATCACATAATAATAACTGATGATCGGTACATCACATAAAAATAACTGATGATCGATACATCACATAAAAATAACAGATGATCATTACATCACATAAAAATAACTCATGATCAGTACATCACATAAAAATAACTGATGATCAGTACATAACATAAAAATAACTGATGATCCAGTACATAACATAAACATAACTGATGACCCAGTACATAAAATAAAAATAACTGATGATCAGTACATCACACATAAATAACTGATGATCCAGTACATAACATAAAAATAACTGATGATCCAGTACATAAAAAAATAACTGTTGATCGGTACATAACATAAAAAAAACTGATGATCCAGTACAAAAAATTACAATAACTGATGATCAGTACATAACATAAAAATAACTGATGATTAGTACATCACATAAAAATAACTGATGATCAGTACATAACATAAAAACTGATGACCCAGTACATAAAATAAAAATAACTGATGATCAGTACATCACACAAAAATAACTGATGATCCAGTACATAACATAAAAATAACTGATGATCCAGTACATCACATGAAAATAACTGATGATCAATACATCACATAAAAATAACTGATGACCCAGTACATAAAATAAAAATAACTGATGATCATTACATCACATAAAAATAACTGATGATCAGTACATAACATAAAAATAACAGATGATCCAGTACATAACATAAAAATAACTGATGACCCAGTACATAAAATAAAAATAACTGATGATCAGTACATCACACAAAAATAACTGATGATCCAGTACATAAAAAAATAACTGATGATCGGTACATAACATAAAAATAACTGATGATCCAGTACAAAAAATTACAATAACTGATGATCAGTACATAACATAAAAATAACTGATGATCAGTACATCACATAAAAATAACTGATGATCAGTACATAACATAAAAATAACTGATGACCCAGTACATCACACAAAAATAACTGATGATCCAGTACATAACATAAAAATAACTGATGATCCAGTACATAAAAAAATAACTGATGATCGGTACATAACATAAAAATAACTGATGATCCAGTACAAAAAATTACAATAACTGATGATCAGTACATAACATAAAAATAACTATGGTCAGTACATCACATAAAAATAACTGATGATCAGTACATCACACAAAAATAACTGATGATCCAGTACATAACATAAAAATAACTGATGATCCAGTACATAAAAAAATAACTGATGATCGGTACATAACATAAAAATAACTGATGATCCAGTACAAAAAATTACAATAACTGATGATCAGTACATAACATAAAAATAACTATGGTCAGTACATCACATAAAAATAACTGATGACCCAGTACATCACATAAAAATAACTGATGATCAGTACATCACATAAAAATAACTGATGATCAGTACATCACATAAAAATAACTGATGATCGGTACATCACATAAAAATATTAACAATTCCGTTATTACTACTTCGATAACACTTTAGTTGTCATTATATGTTATCCGCCGATAACAACAATAGAAAGTAGTTCGGTTTTGTTGACAATCTGTGTGTCAACGGGTTTCCAGATCCCCACTTTGAGTTGTGCGTAACATTGAAAACTGGAAAACTGAAAGATTGTCTAGACCACACTTTTGAGTTCTTGCACAAATATCGATATAACGTTACTTCGGTTTCAAATAAAAAATTCTGACAAAACAACCAAAGTAAAATCTTTTTCTGTACCCCCTCCCGGAAAAATTAAAAAAAAAGAAGATAATAATTAATGATAAAAAAATTAATAAACAATCCCCTGCATTACGTCGTCTGCTTTTTGGCCATCGATACCAGTTGTTGTATGAACTGAACATACGAAATGGAAGACAATCAAGACATAGCAAATTTTAACATTGTGCTAGCCGACATGGATTTCCAGGATCTGCTCGATTTTGACGCAGGATTCGACCAATATCTACAAGCTGCCGTCAGACAATGGATATTACAAGAGAGAATTAAGTGTCTCGTTTGGCATTTCTGAAGATCCTGAGCTGCCACCACCACAAGTCCCAATACCAACATCGGAACCTAAAAAGAAAAGGTTCAAGACAAATTAACCAGTACGAGGCCATGAATCAGAGCAGCGCCACAAAAACAAATACAAAGTGGGGTGTTAAAACACTTCAAGGTAGATTGAAATTTCAATAGTTTGTCTTTGATGTTATTATATGCAATGCAAAGATGCAAATACAATGCAGACACATGAAAATAAATATCTGTTCATTCTATTGGCACCATTGACCGCACAACACTATCTCAATGATTATAATAATATTAATAATTTAATAAAAAATATTTAAAAATACAGACATTAAGGCAAATCTAGTAGCATTTCATTCAATTTGCGAATGACCATTCTTAGTTATACCACGATAACTAACAATACAATTGTCTTTATTTCTTAAATAACTGATGATCCAGTACATCACATAAAAATAACTGATGGTCCAGTACATCACATAAAAATAACTGATGATCAGTACATCACATTAAAATAACTGATGATCCAGTACATAACATTAAAATAACTGATGATCCAGTACATAACATAAAAATAACTGATGATCAGTACATCACATAAAAATAACTGATGATCAGTACATCACATAAAAATAACTGAAGATCAGTACATCACATAAAATAACATCACATAAAAATAACTGATGATCCGGTACATCACATAAAATAACTGATGATCAGTACATCACATGAAAATAACTGATGATCAGTACATCACATAAAAATAACTGATGATCAGTACATCACACAAAAATAACTGATGATCCAGTACATCACATAAAATAACTGATGATCAATACATAACATAAAAGTAACTAAAATTGTAAAAAAAGAATCAAAATTTGGATATTTGAAATTTTAAACTAACATTTGAAACTAATAACCTGATTTATCATGTGTCCGAATTGTTTTGAGATCTAAGATTTTATAAATAGAATTGAATATAAAAAAGTTTGAGCTTTGCGAGTTTTTAAGTTTTAGATTTTTAGATTTTTGACTAAAAGTTTAAAAATATCAAAAGAATTACCACATGCCTCCGTGATGTGACCAAGGGTAAATTTAGAAATAGAAATAGAATTTTACATTATTCGCAAAAATTACTTAAAAGTTATTTGGCTGTGAATTATATGTGCATAATAATTCTACAAATAATAGAGTTATTAGTAAAAGGATCTTTAAGATGATGAACATTAATAAATATTGCTTTTACACTCTCTGTTATAGATCTCCGGTCTCGAGCTCGATGTTTAGGGTGTTTTTACAGCAAATGCATCCATAATATTTCGTCATAATATTTCGTTAACAAGTAACGCAATTTTATTGTGTTAAAATAATTGTTTTGTGTCAAATCTGTTTTTATATAAGAACAAACATCTTGGAACTTTTGAAAGGCAATTTCTATAATTTCTATTCTCCAATCCATGAATTAGTGGGAAAATATTACCGCATGAATCCATGATGATATCTTTAGTTTCAAGTATAACCTACGTTACCACTGGACCACTAGTTCGACCTTGTAACTCCGCCTGTTTTAAGTTCCAAATATTAATCTTTGAAGCATGATATATGTTTCATAACACCGCTTCTTATTTCGTAATTTTAGATTATGGATTTTTGCTGCTGAAAGACAAAAAAAAACAAGGAGAGAAGAAATGCAAATCCTGCCATAAGGGCATACTTCTGGAATCAAAACAAAAGTATAAGGGAGACAAAACCGTGAAAAGGCAGCACCGACATGTCGCAAAGGAAGCTTTTAAACATTCATAACCTCTTAATTACCACACACACACACACACACACACACACACACACACACACACACATATATATATATATATATATATATATATATATTTAATAAATATTTAATTTTATTTATATATTTAAATTTGTGTGTGTGTGTGTGTGTGTGTGTGTGTGTGTGTGCAACTTTTACATGTGTTAGTAATTGTCATCCAAAACATGAATTGTGTCACAGGACCTTGAAGTATATATCTACTAAACGTAAATGGCAATAGTACTAGTGATAAAACTGTGCTCGAATAATATGTATCAATGATATCGATAACCCTTACTATTTACCGCTGAATAAAATGTTTATAAGTTGATTACAGCGCACACTTGAGCTGCTAACTGTCGACCTAGATTTATCTCTTAACTCCAGTTTATTATAAAGTACGTCTCTAAAATAATATAAAACACTGTTTGATTAGTTACCAGAAATAACAGCCGTACTGGAGTACCAAAATGAGCATCCTAGGTGACGAGAGCTTCTCTGGAAATGTACACTTTGATGGGTATGTTACTCTTTGTGCACACGGTTTTTATTATTTATTGATTTCAGTTGAAATTTTTCCATTAAACTATTAATAAATAAATTTAAAACGTAATGGCCTAACCAGATTTTATTTTTAAATGAAAACATAGTCATTAAGTTCCCCTGTACATACAGTTTATACACCAGTTTGGCCTTCAGAATATTTAGGTCAGGTAGGTCATTGTTGGAGGTCTGATCATCATGAATATTCCAATCAGCTTTTTATCAAATGTAAATAAATTTTCTATTCTTATGTCGGGTAATTTAAGTAAAAGAAAACTGGTCAGATTTGCCTAATATTTAATATATATTTCATTAAAAAGGCGTGAAAGTTTATTATAATCAACTGTGGTCTTTCCATATTATTTATTGTACATGTACCATTTTCTATTGTTTCGAAATATCATTGTTATAATGTGTCATGCCATCTATTAATTATTTTTGTATTAATGTTATAAGTATATTGTATACTTTATGCAAATAAAGATACTTACTTACTTACTATCAAGGTAAAGAAAGTAGAAAGGGACAGAAGGGATAATCTTGCCATAGTTATTTTTGTTGGTTTGTTAAAAACTTCAAACAGTGCTCTATGTACAGAATTAAATTCACTTTTGGATGAATGAAAAGTACTTTTTATACTAGGTCAATAGATTTTATATCAAGTTTTGATGATTTTTTATAATTTTATTTTTATATTTTTTTAAATTTTTTATTATTATTATTTTATTTATTTATTATCATTTTTATTATTATTATTATTATTATTTTGAGTTTGTTGGAAAGTGTATTTTCCATGTGCATCCCATTTCTGGATATACACTAGTTAAAACCGTTCTAGCGTTAGAACGTTCTGATGGTACAGTAAACATATTTATATTTGTAACAAGTATACAAACAATCGTAATGATAAATCGTCCTGATAGTTGTTACTCCCCTAAGTGCCCCAAAAATATAAAGACACTGCCATCAATTATAGTAGGACATAGCTTTTTCTGACATTGACTCTCGACACATTTCATTTACAATCAAGTACATCCTACAGTAATCTAGACGCTAAAATAGCCAAATAGGTACCTAGTACATCCTACAGTAATCTGTACGCTAAAATAGCGAAATAGGTACCAAGTACATCCTACAGTAATCTAGACGCTAAATAGCCAAATAGGTACCTAGTACATCCTACAGTAATCTGTACGCTAAAATAGCCAAATAGGTACCTAGTACATCCTACAGTAATATGTACGCTAAAATAGCCAAATAGGTACCTAGTACATCCTACAGTAATCTGTACGCTAAAATAGTCAAATAGGTACCTAGTACATCCTACTGTAATCTGTACGCTAAAATAGCCAAATACATAGCTAGTACATCCTACTGTAATCTAGACGCTAAAATAGCCAAATAGGTACCAAGTACATCCTACAGTAATCTGGACGCTAAAATAGCCAAATAGGTACCAAAAACATCCTACTGTAATCTAGACGCTAAAATAGCCAAATAGGTACCAAGTACATCCTACAGTAATCTAGACGCTAAAATAGCCAAATAGGTACCAATTACATCCTACAGTAATCTGTACGCTTAAATAGCCAAAAGATACCAAGTACATCCTACAGTAATCTGGACACTAAAATAGCCAAATAGGTACCAAGAACATCCTACAGTAATCTGTACGCTAAAATAGCCAAATAGGTACCAAGTACATCCTACAGTAATCTGTACGCTAAAATAGCCAAATAGATACCAAGTACATCCTACAGTAATCTAGACGCTAAAATAGCCAAATAGGTACCAAGTACATCCTACAGTAATCTGGACGCTAAAATAGCCAAATAGGTACCAATTACATCCTACTGTAATCTAGACGCTAAAATAGCCAAATAGGTACCAAATACATCCTACAGTAATCTTGACGCTAAAATAGCCAAATATGTACCAAATACATCCTACAGTAATCTAGACGCTAAAATATCCAAATAGGTACCAAGTACATCCTACAGTAATCTAGACGCTAAAATAGCCAAATAGGTACCAAGTACATCCTACAGTGATCTAGACGCTAAAATAGCCAAATAGGTACCAAGTACATCCTACAGTAATCTAGACGCTAAAATAGCCAAATAGGTAGCAAGTACATTCTACTGTAATCTGTACTCTAAAATAGCCAAATAGGTACCAAGTACATCCTACAGTAATCTGGACGCTAAAATAGCCAAAATAGGTACCAAATACATCCCACAGTAATCTAGACGCTGAAATAGCCAAATAGGTACCAAGTACATCCTACAGTAATCTAAACGCTAAAATAGCCAAATAGGTACCAAGTACATCCTACTGTAATCTAGACGCTAAAATAGCCAAATAGGTACTAAGTACATCTTACAGTAATCTAGACGCTAAAATAGCCAAATAGGTACCAAGTACATCCTACAGTAATCTAGACGCTGAAATAGCCAAATAGGTACCAAGTACATCCTACAGTAATCTAGACGCTAAAATAGCCAAATAGGTACCAAGTACATCCTACAGTAATCTGTACGCTAAAATAGCCAAATAGGTACTAAGTACATCCTACAGTAATCTGTACGCTAAAATAGCCAAATAGATACCTAGTACATCCTACTGTAATCTAGGCGCTAAAATAGCCAAATAGGTACCAAGTACATCCCACAGTAATCTAGACGCCGAAATAGCCAAATAGGTACCAAGTACATCCTACAGTAATCTGTACGCTAAAATAGCCAAATAGGTACCAAGTACATCCTACAGTAATCTAGACGCTAAAATAGCCAAATAGGTACCAAGTACATCCTACAGTAATCTAGACGCTGAAATAGCCAAATAGGTACCAAGTACATCCTACAGTAATCTAGACGCTAAAATAGCCAAATAGGTACCAAGTACATCCTACAGTAATCTGTACGCTAAAATAGCCAAATAGGTACTAAGTACATCCTACAGTAATCTGTACGCTAAAATAGCCAAATAGATAGCTAGTACATCCTACTGTAATCTAGACGCTAAAATAGCCAAATAGGTACCAAGTACATCCTACAGTAATCTGGACGCTAAAATAGCCAAATAGGTACCAAGTACATCCTAAAGTAATCTGTACGCTAAAATAGCGAAATAGTACCAAGTACATCCTACAGTAATCTGTACGATAAAATAGCCAAATAGGTACCATGTACATCCTACAGTAATCTAGACGCTAAAATAGCCAAATAGATACCAATTACATCCTACTGTAATCTAGACGCTAACATAGCCAAATAGGTACCAAGTACATCCTACAGTAATCTAGACGCTAAAATAGCCAAATAGGTACCTAGTGCATCCTACAGTAATCTGTACGCTAAAATAGCCAAATAGATACCTAGTACATCCTACAGTAATATGGACGCTAAAATAGCCAAATAGTACCAAGTACATCCTACAGTAATCTGTACGCTAAAATAGCCAAATAGTACCAAGTACATCCTACAGTAATCTGTACGCTAAAATAGCCAAATAGGTACCAAGTACATCCTACAGTAATCTAGACGCTAAAATAGCCAAATAGATACCAATTACATCCTACTGTAATCTAGACACTAACATAGCCAAATAGGTACCAAGTACATCCTACAGTAATCTAGACGCTAAAATAGCCAAATAGGTACCTAGTACATCCTACAGTAATCTGGCTAAAATAGCCAAATAGATACCTAGTACATCCTACAGTAATCTGGACACTAAAATAGCCAAAAGGTACCAGTACATCCTACAGTAATCTGGACGCTAAAATAGCCAAAAGATACCAGTACATCCTACAGTAATCTGGACGCTAAATAGCCAAATAGATACCAGTTACATCCTACTGTAATCTTGACGCTAAATAGCCAAATAGGTGCCAAGTTACATCCTACTGTAATTTGTACGCTAAAATAGCCAAATAGATACCTAGTACATCCTACAGTAATCTGTACGCTAAAATAGCCAAATAGGTACCAATTACTATCTACAGTAATCTGTACGCTAAAACAGCCAAATAGGTACCAAGTACATCCTACAGTAATCTCTACGCTAAAATAGCCAAATAGGTACCAAGTACATCCTACAGTAATCTAGACACTAAAATAGCCAAATAGGTACCAAGTACATCCTACAGTAATCTGTACGCTAAAATAGCCAAATAGGTACCAAGTACATCCTACAGTAATCTAGACGCTAAAATAGCCAAATAGGTACCAAGTACATCCTACTGTAATCTAGACGCTAAAATAGCCAAATAGGTACCAAGTACATCCTACAGTAATCTAGATGCTGAAATAGCCAAATAGGTACCAAGTACATCCTACTGTAATCTAGACGCTAAAATAGCCAAATAGGTACCTAGTACATCCTACAGTAATCTGTACGCTAAAATAGCCAAATAAGTACATCCTACAGTAATCTAGACGCGAAAATAGCCAAATAGATACCTAGTACATCCTACAGTAATCTGGACGCTAAAATAGCCAAATAGGTACCAATTACATCCTACTGTAATCTTGACGCTAAAATAGCCAAAAAGGTACCATGTACATCCTACAGCAACCCAAACGCTAAAAAAGCCAAAAAGGTACCTAGTACATCTTCCAGTAATCTAGACGCTAAAATAGCCAAATAGGTACCAAGTACATCCTACAGTAATCTGTACGCTAAAATAGCCAAATAGGTACCAAGTACATCCTACAGTAATCTAGACGCTAAAATAGCCAAATAGGTACCAAGTACATCCTACTGTAATCTAGACGCTAAAATAGCCAAATAGGTACCTAGTACATCCTACAGTAATCTGTACGCTCAAATAGCCAAATAGGTACCATGTACATCCTACAGCAACCCAGACGCTAAAATAGCCAAAAAGGTACCTAGTACATCTTCCAGTAATCTAGACGCTAAAATAGCCAAATAGGTACCAAGTACATCCTACAGTAATCTGGACGCTAAAATAGCCAAATAAGGTATCAAGAACATCCTACTGTAATCTAGACGCTAAAATAGCCAAAAAGGTACCAAGTACATCCTACAATAATCTGTGCGCTAAAATAGCCAAATAGGTACCAAATACATCCTACAGTAATCTAGACGCTAAAATAGCCAAATAGGTACCAAGTACATTCTACAGTAATCTGTACGCTAAAATAGGCAAATAGGTACCAAGTACATCCTACAGTAATCTGTACGCAAAATAGCCAAATAGGTACCAAGTACATCCTACTGTAATCTAGACGCTAAAATAGCCAAATAGGTACCAAGTACATCCTACAGTAATCTAGATGCTAAAATAGCCAAATAGGTACCAAGTACATCCTACAGTAATCTGGACGCTAAAATAGCCAAATAGGTACCAAGTACATCGTACAGTAATCTAGACGCTAAAATAGCCAAATAGGTACCAAGTACATCCTACAGTAATCGGGACGCTAAAATAGCCAAATAGGTACCAAGTACATCCTACAGTAATCTGGACGCTAAAATAGCCAAATAGGTACCAAGTACATCCTACAGTAATCTAGATGCTAAAATAGCCAAATAGGTACCAAGTACATCCTACAGTAATCTAGATGCTAAAATAGCCAAATAGGTACCAAGTACATCCTACAGTAATCTGGACGATAAAATAGCCAAATAGGTACCAAGTACATCCTACAGTAATCTGTACGCTAAAATAGCCAAATATGTACAAAATACATCCTACAGTAATCTGTACGCTAAAATAGCCAAATAGGTACCAAGTACATCCTACAGTAATCTGGACGCTAAAATAGCCAAATAGGTACCAATTACATCCTACAGTAATCTGTACGCTAAAATAGCCAAATAGGTACCAAGTACATGCTACAGTAATCTGTACGCTAAAATAGCCAAATAGATAGCTAGTACATCCTACTGTAATCTAGACGCTAAAATAGCCAAATAGGTACCAAGTACATCCTACTGTAATCTAGTCGCTAAAATAGCCAAATAGGTACCAAGTACATCCTACTGTAATCTAGACGCTAAAATAGCCAAATAGGTACCAAGTACATCCTACTGTAATCTGTACGCTTAAATAGCCAGCTAGGTACCAAGTACATCCTACAGTAATCTGTACGCTAAAATAGCCAAATAGGTACCAAGTACATCCTACAGTAATCTGTACGCTAAAATAGCCAAATAGGTACCAAGTACATCCTACAGTAATCTGGACGCTAAAATAGCCAAATAGGTACCAATTACATCCTACAGTAATCTGTACGCTAAAATAGCCAAATAGGTACCAAGTACATGCTACAGTAATCTGTACGCTAAAATAGCCAAATAGATAGCTAGTACATCCTACTGTAATCTAGACGCTAAAATAGCCAAATAGGTACCAAGTACATCCTACTGTAATCTAGTCGCTAAAATAGCCAAATAGGTACCAAGTACATCCTACTGTAATCTGTACGCTTAAATAGCCAGCTAGGTACCAAGTACATCCTACAGTAATCTGTACGCTAAAATAGCCAAATAGGTACCAAGTACATCCTACAGTAATCTGTACGCTAAAATAGCCAAATAGGTACCAAGTACATCCTACAGTAATCTAGACGCTAAAATAGCCAAATAGGTACCAAGTACATCCTACTGTAATCTAGACGCTAAAATAGCCAAATAGGTACCAAGTACATCCTACAGTAATCTGTACGCTAAAATAGCCAAATAGGTACCAAGTACATCCTACAGTAATCTGTACGCTAAAATAGCCAAATAGGTACCAAGTACATCCTACTGTAATCTAGACGCTAAAATAGCCAAATAGGTATCAAGTACATCCTACTGTAATCTAGACGCTAAAATAGCCAAATAGGTACCAAGTACATCCTACTGTAATCTGTACGCTTAAATAGCCAGCTAGGTACCAAGTACATCCTACAGTAATCTGTACGCTAAAATAGCCAAATAGGTACCAAGTACATCCTACAGTAATCTGTACGCTAAAATAGCCAAATAGGTACCAAGGACACCCTACAGTAATCTAGACGCTAAAATAGCCAAATAGGTACCAAGTACATCCTACTGTAATCTTGACGCTAAAATAGCCAAATAGGTACCAAGTACATCCTACAGCAATCTAGACGCTAAAATAGCCAAATAGGTACCAAGTACATTCTACTGTAATCTGTACGCTAAAATAGCCAAATAGGTACCAAGTACATCCTACAGTAATCTAGACGCTAAAATAGCCAAATAGGTACCAAGTACATCCTACTGTAATCTAGACGCTAAGATAGCTAGACAGGTACAAACATACAATCTAGAATTTACACAATGCCATACACTACACAATAAAATGATGGACGTACTAGCAGACGATATCGCTGGTCGATGCAGAGAGTTTGATGGGTAATAACTTTATTTATATACGAATTATAGTTTATATTTACACAGGATATTATATGACTTTTGTTTTCACACCTTATACATTATGATATTGGCGTCTTCAATTCTCCAAAATTGTGATTATTTTTTATTATACATCCGTATATCTTTTGATGTTATTAAGTTCTCGAGAAATATCACGAGATCGTGCAATTGCGTAGATCAATACATTGCATTCTTATTTGCAATTTATATATCCATATGTTACATTTACGATTTTACCAATTTGATTGTTAACGCGGTTACAAAAGGTAACAAGAGGCCTAGGGGCCTTAAGTAACGCTCACCTTAGGTTTTGCCATATCTCACGCGAAAGTTCAATGGACAATCAGTTATGGCCTAATGCAAATTATTGATAACTTTTCCTAAAAATGCTACCATACATTTAAATATCTAAGTGAATGTATGGACAGCTAGTAAAAGTACAAAGGCCAAAATACTTGGCCCTTTCAGTATTCTTAAACATATGTGATAATGACATTTGAACACATGACTTTCATCTATCTCAATGATTGCTAGGACAATACCAACATTATTTAAGAATTGAATTACAAACCCAAAATTTTAAAGATGACCTACATTTCTGAACTGATCAGCTGATTTTCAGAAAATCGACGTTACAAGTCTGCACTGCGTAGTGATACAATAAATGACATCTTTATAAAACGATCAAATAGCCGATAAAAAAGCTGAAATAGTTTTGAATTTATATCTTTTTATTCATTTTTTAGTTATTTTCAGTCAACATATAAATTATGTAACATTTAAATTCATTGACAATAAGGGATTATATTATGTCTCGCAATCATAAAAACAAACAACACTTTGTACAACGTCATACGTGACGGCCAAACGTTTGTAGGACAGGCGTGTTTACATTTTGATTTTACCCACAACATAAGAAAAACTGCATTGGTTGAATGAACAGTGTGTTAAACAAACCCTGAAACCAACTATTGTCATGGAATTAATGTTTTCTTGGATGAATCAATGTTTTACCACCTATGGAATGGATGTGAGATGAGGGATTCTGTCACCGGTGGTAGCTGTACAAGGTCTGACCAGGGACATTTTGAGAAGGTAAACAAGCGGTACGGGTGAACATTAGACTGGGATATAGTATGTTATCAATTTTATTAAATTATTATTGTCAGGCCTAACACTGTCATTATCATCAAGATCCAGTTCAGAATCAACCATCTGACTTATCTGCACACTGGCATTGCATTCTTCAAAATATTTATCCTGATCCCCGGCTATACATTGTCTGGGGAAAATAAAATGTCCTTGCTTTCAAAAGGATGCGTATGTGATGAATTTCAAACAAAACACCCCGCACTGAGGTTTGACATCCGAAAATCCCATGGTGCGTGTCATATTGCTTATACTTAGTAGCCTATAGACACGTAAAATGTTCGGTCCCGACAAAATGTCGATTTTGAAAGATATTTCATAAATATACAATCTTAAAAGCAAATTATTAAAAATATTGGTCAAAATTAATCAGAACATGTTTGAATTAACTTTTCGGAATTTGAATTTATAAAAAAAATCGAAGTATTTTAATGTTTCTGTGTGAAATCGTTCCCGACCTCCCCGTTTGTTTACAATCTTAAAATGGCTGTTCAGAGATGGGTAATACCCGAAACAGGCCCAAAGTAGTTCCGGTAGAAAACGTTGTTATTGGAAAATAACACCGTGTTTTTGCAAGACGACAACCAATGAAAATGGTCTAAATTGTGTAACAACGTTTAGTTTGTAATTATTCTAATATGCATGCCTATTCAAAAAGTTTATAGTTTTTTTTAGGTAATTAACCATTTCATTTTTTGTTTGCATCTGTGACCTTTAAACCCATGACCTCTATCTGTATATAAAAATAATCGTTATGACTTACAATATTCTAATATACATGCCTATAGAAAAAAGTTTATAGTGCTCAGGATAATTAACAATTTCGCTATTTGTTTGACCCTTGAACCCATTACCTTCATCTATATATCAAACTATCTATTAGGCTAATACCTACAATATTCTAATATATGTCTAAAGAAAAAGTTAATAGTTTTTCAGGATATTAAATTCGGTATTCGTTTGCATCTTGACCTTGACTTTTGAACCTATGACCTTCATCTGTAGGTCAAAGTGTCGTTACATCAATATCTACAATATATATATATATATATATATATATATATATATACACACATGTATATATATGCCTATAAAAAAAGTTGATAGATATATTGACGAATATAGTAAATTTAGCAATTTTCCCATTTCAAGCCCTACAGCTATGATTTGTGCAAATCTGAAACTAGGTGCCCTAAGTATGCTACGCATGAAATATCTAAGCTATATCTCTAAAAGATTTTACTTTATACCCTTTTTGGGGTCCAACCTTTTCATTTTTGCAAATCTGAAAGTCCTTCGCCAAGACATGAGTGTCAATAAGTTTCATCAAATGGAGAAGATGATTAGAATATGAAATGAATGTTTACGCACGACAAACGTCGGACGGTGAATCATCGCAATAACTCATCTGAGTTTTCAGCTAAGGTGTGCTAATAATCAAGCCTAATACAGGTGTAGTCTCATACGTATGAGTTTGATTAATAAGTAAATTTTAACGGTGTCCTGTTTTAGTGTTAATTTTGTATCGAAATATGTTTTGACGTTTAAGAGCAGACCGATACAAAATATCACAGGGCTGTTTTAAATTATTTTAATGAACAGGTAGTAACAGTTCAAGGATTTTATGTTTATCATTTAGCTTGTTTGGTCCATACTAAATATTCACCTCGATGTATATTATCATATAATTATGGATTTGTGTCGAGGTCAATACGTTGTTTTATAAACCTAATATGGATGGAAGAAGAAGTCTGAATTCGATATCACTTTATCAGGTCCATATAAAGAGGTATTGATCGAGGAACAGGTCCATACATATTTTAAAATAAAACTACACATTAAAGTTTTATTAGTAGTTTAATCAAACCAAAGCAATATTTATCAAAACCAATTATAAATATAAATTGTTAAATGTTACACTATTCAGCAATTGACTTTTTTCAGCAGTTGTAGCATCAAATTAATTGTTTAATGTCATCATCGGACACTTCAACAATTTAATGACGTTTTACTCCACCGGGCCAGTCTCAGTTGCCATATTGTGACGGGACCAGACACAACTGTTGACACAACGCCAACAAGGATATATTTTTAGAAACATTGAGTGATTATACTTGATCTAAAATTGATAAATCAGAGATCGGGAAAATCAAGGCATATGTAAAATAACTTGTTACACAATATTTGTTGTTCACGCTTTTTACGTTTTGATTGTTTTAACGCTGTTTGTGGTATGTTTGTTGTGACACTATTACGAAGTCATTGTTGTTTACACTATTTATTATATCATTGTGTTGACGCAATAAACAGTATCATTGCTGTTGCCTCTCTTTACGGTATCATTTTTACTTACACAGTTTATGGTATCATTGTTGTTGACGTTGTTTATTTAGTATCAATATTTTCACGCTTTGTGAGCTTATGGCATAGCGCAGCGTGTGTATGTGCGTGCGTGTGTGCGTGCGTGCGTGCGTCGTTAACACATATTTTCGACTTCTCCTCTGAAGCTACTGGACAGTTTTTAATGAAACTTTGTCAGAAGTATATATGGGCCGGTGCAATTCAGATTTGTTCGTGACGTTGCTATGGCTACCATAACTAGGTCAAGGTGACCTAGGGGTGCAAAAATCTAAAAAAAAAATCTTCTCCGAAAGTACTGATTGGAGAAATGATCTGATGTGATATTTGGCTTCTCTAGGGTCTTAAGCCTATAGTTTGTTCATTTTGTGAAATTTGGATAAAAAATAGGTTAGTCGTTTTTGCGTTTAATTTTGAAAAAATCGTAAAATAGCTTCAAAATGTTATAACTTGACTATTTGACCAGATAATGACATGGGGTTTTCAGTTTTGACATCTTCTTGTTAGTATCTTCAAAATGAGGTCAAGGTCAATTGTGAAGGTCATGACCTATTTTTTTTACCTCTGATTATAATTATTATCTCGAAAACTATAAACTTTTTGTATAGACATGTATATTAGAATGTTGTAGGTATTGATACAACGATCATTTTGATGTGTAGAAAAATGTCATTGGTTCAAAGGTCAAGGTCACAGATGTGAAACAATACCGAAATGGTTAATTATCTCGAAAACTATAAACTTTTTGTATAGACATGTATATTAGAATGTTGTAGGTATTGATACAACGATCATTTTGATGTGTAGAAAAATGTCATGGGTTCAAAAGTCAAGGTCACAGATGTGAAACAATACCGAAATGGTTAATTATCTCGAAAACTATAAACTTTTTGTATAGGCATGTATATTAGAATGTTGTAGGTATTGATACATCGATCATTTTGATGTATAGAAAAAGGTCATGGGTTCAAAGGTCAAGATCACAGATGTGAAACAATACCAAAATGGTTAATTATCTCGAAAACTATAAACTTTTTGTATAGGCATGTATATTAGAATGTTGTAGGTATTGATACAACGATCTTTTTGATGTATAGAAAAAGGTCATGGGTTCAAAGGTCAAGGTCACAGATGCGAAACAATACCAAAATGGTTAATTATCTTGAAAACTATAAACTTTTTGTATAGGCATGTATAATAGAATGTTGTAGGTATTGATACAACGATCATTTTGATGTATAGAAAAGGGTCATGAGTTCAAAGGTCAAGGTCACAGATGTGAAATAATATCAAAATGGTTAATTATCTTGAAAACTATAAACTTTTTGTATAGGCATGTATATTAGAATGTTGTAGGTATCAATACAACGATCATTTTGATGTGTATAAAAAAGGTCATTGGTTGAAAGGTCAAGGTCACAGATGTGAAACAATACTGAAATGGTTAATTATCTCGAAAACTATAAACTTTTTGTATATGCATGTATGTTAGAATGTTGTAGGTATTGATACAGCGATCATTTTGATGTATAGAAAAAGGTCATGGGTTCAAAGGTCAAGGTCACAGATGCGAAACAATACCAAAATGGTTAATTATCGCGAAAACTATAAACATTTTGTATAGGCATGTATATTAGAATGTTGTAGGTATTGATACAGCGATCATTTTGATGTATAGAAAAAGGTCATATGTTTAAAGGTCAAGGTTACAGATGCGCAACAATACCGAAATGGTTAATTATCTTGAAAACTATAAACTTTTTGTATAGGTATGTATATTAAAATGTTGTAGGTATTGATACAACGATCATTTTGATGTATAGAAAAAGGTCATGGGTTCAAAGGACAAGATCACAGATGCGAAACAATACCAAAATGGTTAATTATCTTGAAAACTATAATTTTTTTGTATAGGCATGTATAATAGAATGTTGTAGGTATTGATACAACGATCATTTTGGTGTATAGAAAAAGGTCATGGGTTCAAAGGTCAAGCTCACAGATGCGAAACAATACTGAAATAGTTAATTATCGCGAAAACTATAAACATTTTGTATAGGCATGTATATTAGAATGTTGTAGGTATCAATACAACGATCATTTTGATGTGTAGAAAAAGGTCATGGGTTCAAAGGTCGAGGTCAAAGATGCGAAACAATACCAAAATGGTTAATTATCGCGAAAACTATAAACATTTTGTATAGGCATGTATATTAGAATGTTGTAGGTATTGATACAACGATCATTTTGATGTATAGAAAAATGCCATGGGTTCAAAGGTCAAGGTCACAAATGCGAAACAATACCGAAATGGTTAATTATCTTGAAAACTATAAACTTTTTGTATAGGCATGTATATTAGAATGTTGTAGGTATCAATACAACGATCATTTTGATGTATAGAAAAAGGTCATGGGTTCAAAGCTCAAGGTCACAGATGTGAAACGATACTGAAATGGTTAATTATCTTGAAAACTATTATCTTTTTGTATAGGCATGTATATTAGAATGTTGTAGGTATTGAAACATCGGTTATCATGATGTAAAGTAAAAAGTCATTGGGGTTTAGTATTTATATTTTCTTTAAATCTATCAGCTAGCCATTAGTTATCAGGTGAGCGCATCAGGCCCATGGGCCTCTTGTTTGGTTATATTATATATTATAAAATCATTGCTGTTGGCGCTATTTACGGTATCATATTTTGACGCTGTTTATGGTATCATTGTTGTTGACACTGTTACAGTACCATTGTTGTTGACACTATAACATTATTATTGTTGTTGGCGCTGTTACATTATTATTGTTGTTTACACTGTAACGGTATCATTGTTGTTTACGCTGTTACAGTATCATTGTTGTTGACGCTGTTTATAGTATCATTGTTGTTGACGCTGAACATTACGGTATCATTGTTGTTGACACTGTTACGGTAACATTGTTGTTGACACTGTTACAGTATCATTGTTGTTGACACTGTTACAGTATCATTGTTGTTTACGCTGTTACAGTATCATTGTTGTTGACGCTGTTTATAGTATCATTGTTGTTGACACTGTTACAGTATCATTGTTGTTGACATTGTTACAGTATCATTGTTGTTGACATTGTTACAGTATCATTGTTGTTGACACTATTACAGTATCATTGTTTGACATTGTTACGGTAACATTGTTGTTGACATTGTTACAGTATCATTGTTGTTGACGCTATTACAGTATCATTGTTGTTGACATTGTTACGCTTTCATTGTTTTTGACGCTGTTTGTACTATTATTGTTGTTGACACTGTTACAATTTCATTGTTCTTATCGCTGTAATGGTATCATTGTTGTTGACACTGTTACAGTATCATTGTTGTTGACGCTGTTTACAGTACCATTGTTGTTGACTCTATTTACGGTATCGTGGTTGTTGACGCTGGTTATGGTGTCATTGTTGTTGACGCTGTTTATGGTATCATTGTTGTTGACGCTGTTTATGATACCATTGTTGTTGACACTGGTTATGGTGTCATTGTTGTTGACGCTGTTTATGGTATCATTGTTGTTGACACTGGTTATGGTGTCACTGCTGTTGACTTTGTTTATGGTATCATTGTTGTTGACACTGTTTACTGTATCGTTGTAGATGTCGTTGTTTATGGTATCATTCTTGTTGACACTGTTTATGATACCATTGTTGTTGACTTTGTTTATGGTATCATTGTTGTTGACACTGTTTACGGTATCGTTGTAGATGTCGTTGTTTATGGTATCATTCTTGTTGACACTGTTTATGGTATCATTCTTGTTAACGTTGTTTTCGGTATCATTGGTGTTGACGTTGTTTTATCATTGTTTGACACTGTTTATAGTATCATTTAGTCCAAGAGATCATGGCTAAAATCCGGGTGAACGAGGCCAAAAGGTTTGAGGGTTGATTCTTGTAGGAATTATTATCACATATTTTTCAATTTTGGGGTAGGGGAAATAAATTTATCCGTATCATCTATAAACTTCAGTATTTCCGATAGTTTTTTATGTTGTCAAAATCAACTGTGCCATGGCTATACAGATACATATAAATCTCGAGATTCAATGCCTATATAAGAAAATTACAAGCAGTAGAGTACAAAAGATTTAATGAAAACTCATTTTCCAAACTATTGTTATATGAAAAGTGCAAATTTTCATATAAAATCACCAAACACTCTACATAATATTGTTTTAAATATGTTAGGAACAGACGGGAGATGTAACAAACAATAACGTTTTGTTTTAAACAATTATTGGTAAGCATGGGCCAAAATAATTAATTTTTTACATTTTCGTATTTTTGGGGTAGGGGAAACATAATAATTTGCTACGGTATTAAGGTTCCATATTTCCAAAGTTTTGTAACATTTTTATCTAAAGGACTACCAAGGCTTTATAAAAATATATAGTTTGTCATATTTAATGCATAAACAACAGATTTACAAGAATTGAAAGACGGTAGATATGGTAAAAACGCAGTTTACAGCTTCGATTTTATCGCTTATTTTAAAATTTTGACACAAAATCGGAAAACTGTCAGGATATTTTGCATTTCAATCTATAATGTGTCCACAATGAAAGATAGAATGAACATTTTTGGTTTGTTTTTGCCACAAAATGCTTCGAAATCTGGAATTTTTATTTTTTACCAAAATTTAACATTTGCGGAGGCTTTTCTTCAAAAACTGTTTCTGATTAAAAAATCGGAAACGATTTGACGCGTAAGAAATTGGTTTTCAGTAACCAGGGACATTTTCCTACAAGAATCAACCCTCAAACCTTTTGGCCTCGTTCACCCGGATTTTAGCCATGATCTCTTGGACTAATTGTTGTTGACACTGTTACAGTATCATTGTTGTTGACATTGTTTATAGTATCATTGTTATTGACGCTGTTTATAGTATCATTGTTGTTGACATTGTTTATAGTATCATTGTTGTTGACGCTGATTATAGTATCATTGTTGTTGACGCTGTTTATAGTATCATTGTTGTTGACACTGTTACAGTATCATTGTTGTTGACGCTGTTTATAGTATCATTGTTGTTGACGCTGTTTATAGTATCATTGTTATTGACATTGTTACGGTATCATTGTTGTTGACGCTGTTTATAGTATTATTGTTGTTGACGCTGTTTATAGTATCATTGTTGTTGACACTGTTACAGTATCATTGTTGTTGACGCTGTTTATAGTATCATTGTTGTTGACGCTGTTATAGTATCATTGTTATTGACATTGTTACGGTATCATTGTTGTTGACGCTGTTTATAGTGTCATTGTTGTTGACGCTGTTTATAGTATCATTGTTGTTTACGCTGTTACAGGATCATTGTTGTTGACGCTGTTTATGGTATCATTGTTGTTGACACTGTTTATAGTATCATTGTTGTTGACACTGTTTATAGTATCATTGTTGTTGACACTGTTTATAGTATCATTGTTGTTGACACTGTTACAGTATCATTGTTGTTTACGCTGTTACAGGATCATTGTTGTTGACACTGTTACAGTATCATTGTTGTTGACACTGTTACAGGATCATTGTTGTTGACACTGTTACAATTTCATTGTTCTTATCGCTGTAACGGTATCATTGTTGTTTACGCTGTTACAGTATCATTGTTGTTGACACTGTTACAGTATCATTGTTGTTTACGCTGTTACAGTATCATTGTTGTTGACGCTGTTTATGGTATCATTGTTATTGACATTGTTACGGTATCATTCTTGTTGACGCTGTTTATAGTATCATTGTTGTTGACACTGTTTATAGTATCATTGTTGTTGACACTGTTACAGTATCATTGTTGTTTACACTGTTTATAGTATCATTGTTGTTGACACTGTTTATAGTATCATTGTTGTTGACACTGTTTATAGTATCATTGTTGTTGACACTGTTACAGTATCATTGTTGTTTACACTGTTTATAGTATCATTGTTGTTGACACTGTTTATAGTATCATTGTTGTTGACACTGTTTATAGTATCATTGTTGTTGACACTGTTACAGTATCATTGTTGTTGACACTGTTACGGTATCATTGTTGTTGACACTGTTTATAGTATCATTGTTGTTGACACTGTTTATAGTATCATTGTTGTTGACACTGTTTATAGTATCATTGTTGTTGACACTGTTTATAGTATCATTGTTGTTGACACTGTTTATAGTATCATTGTTGTTGACACTGTTACAGTGTCATTGTTGTTGAAGTTGTTTATGATATCATTGTTGTTGACACTGTTTATAGTATCATTGTTGTTGACGCTGTTTATAGTATCATTGTTGTTGACGCTGTTTATAGTATCATTGTTGTTGACATTGTTTATAGTATCATTGTTGTTGACGCTGTTTATAGTATCATTGTTGTTGACATTGTTACGGTATCATTGTTGTTGACACTGTTTATAGTATCATTGTTGTTGACGCTGTTTATAGTATCATTGTTGTTGACGCTGTTTATAGTATCATTGTTGTTGACGCTGTTTATAGTATCATTGTTGTTGACGCTGTTTATAGTATCATTGTTGTTGACACTGGTTATAGTATCATTGTTGTTGACACTGTTACGGTATCATTGTTGTTGACGCTGTTTATAGTATCATTGTTGTTGACGCTGTTTATAGTATCACTGTTGTTGACACTCTTACGGTATCATTGTTGTTGACGCTGTTTATAGTATCATTGTTGTTGACGCTGTTTATAATATCATTGTTATTGACATTGTTACGGTATCATTGTTGATGACGCTGTTTATAGTATCATTGTTGTTGACACTGTTACGGTATCATTGTTGTTGACGCTGTTTATAGTATCATTGTTGTTGACGCTGTTTATAGTATCATTGTTGTTGACACTGTTACGGTATCATTGTTGTTGACGCTGTTTATAGTATCATTGTTGTTGACGCTGTTTATAGTATCATTGTTATTGACATTGTTACGGTATCATTGTTGTTGACGCTGTTTACAGTATCATTGTTGTTGACGCTGTTTATAGTGTCATTGTTGTTGACGCTGTTTATAGTATCATTGTTGTTTACGCTGTTACAGGATCATTGTTGTTGACATTGTTACGGTATCATTGTTGTTGACGCTGTTTATAGTATCATTGTTATTGACATTGTTACGGTATCATTGTTGTTGACGCTGTTTATAGTATCATTGTTGTTGACGCTGTTTATAGTATCATTGTTATTGACATTGTTACGGTATCATTGTTGTTGACGTTGTTTATGGTGTCATTGTTGTTGACGCTGTTTATAGTATCATTGTTGTTGACACTGTTTATAGTATCATTGTTGTTGACGCTGTTTATAGTATCATTGTTGTTGACACTGTTTATAGTATCATTGTTGTTGACGCTGTTTATAGTATCATTGTTGTTGACACTGTTACAGGATCATTGTTGTTGACGCTGTTTATAGTATCATTGTTGTTGACACTGTTACAGGATCATTGTTGTTGACGCTGTTTATAGTATCATTGTTGTTGACACTGTTTATAGTATCATTGTTGTTGACACTGTTACAGGATCATTGTTGTTGACGCTGTTTATAGTATCATTGTTGTTGACACTGTTACAGGATCATTGTTGTTGACGCTGTTTATAGTATCATTGTTGTTGACACTGTTTATAGTATCATTGTTGTTGACGCTGTTTATGGTATCATTGTTATTGACATTGTTACGGTATCATTGTTGTTGACGCTGTTTATAGTATCATTGTTGTTTACGCTGTTACAGGATCATTGTTGTTGACACTGTTACAGTATCATTGTTGTTGACACTGTTACAGTATCATTGTTGTTTACGCTGTTACAGGATCATTGTTGTTGACACTGTTACAGTATCATTGTTGTTGACACTGTTACAGGATCATTGTTGTTGACACTGTTACAATTTCATTGTTCTTATCGCTGTAACGGTATCATTGTTGTTTACGCTGTTACAGTATCATTGTTGTTGACACTGTTACAGTATCATTGTTGTTTACGCTGTTACAGGATCATTGTTGTTGACGCTGTTTATGGTATCATTGTTATTGACATTGTTACGGTATCATTCTTGTTGACGCTGTTTATAGTATCATTGTTGTTGACACTGTTTATAGTATCATTGTTGTTGACACTGTTTATAGTATCATTGTTGTTGACACTGTTACAGTATCATTGTTGTTTACACTGTTTATAGTATCATTGTTGTTGACACTGTTTATAGTATCATTGTTGTTTACACTGTTTATAGTATCATTGTTGTTGACACTGTTACAGTATCATTGTTGTTTACACTGTTTATAGTATCATTGTTGTTGACACTGTTTATAGTATCATTGTTGTTGACACTGTTTATAGTATCATTGTTGTTGACACTGTTACAGTATCATTGTTGTTGACACTGTTACGGTATCATTGTTGTTGACACTGTTTATAGTATCATTGTTGTTGACACTGTTTATAGTATCATTGTTGTTGACACTGTTTATAGTATCATTGTTGTTGACACTGTTTATAGTATCATTGTTGTTGACACTGTTTATAGTATCATTGTTGTTGACACTGTTTATAGTATCATTGTTGTTGACACTGTTTATAGTATCATTGTTGTTGACACTGTTACAGTGTCATTGTTGTTGAAGTTGTTTATAGTATCATTGTTGTTGACACTGTTTATAGTATCATTGTTGTTGACGCTGTTTATAGTATCATTGTTGTTGACACTGTTTATAGTATCATTGTTGTTGACACTGTTTATAGTATCATTGTTGTTGACACTGTTTATAGTATCATTGTTGTTGACGCTGTTTATAGTATCATTGTTGTTGACACTGTTTATAGTATCATTGTTGTTGACACTGTTACAGTGTCATTGTTGTTGAAGTTGTTTATGATATCATTGTTGTTGACACTGTCACGGTATCATTGTTGTTGACACTGTCACGGTATCATTGTTGTTGACACTGTCACGGTATCATTGTTGTTGACACTGTCACGGTATCATTGTTGTTGACACTGTTACGGTATCATTGTTGTTGATGCTGTTTATGGTATCATTGTTGTTGACATTGTTTATGGTATCATTGTTGTTTACGCTGTTACAGTATCATTGTTGTTGACACTGTTGCAGTATCATTGTTGTTGACACTGTTACAGTATCATTGTTGTTGACACTGTTTATAGTATCATTGTTGTTGACACTGTTTATAGTATCATTGTTGTTGACGCTGTTTATAGTATCATTGTTGTTGTCAGTGTTTATAGTATCATTGTTGTTGACGCTGTTTATAGTATCATTGTTGTTGACACTGTTTATAGTATCATTGTTGTTGACACTGTTTATAGTATCATTGTTGTTGACGCTGTTTATAGTATCATTGTTGTTGACGCTGTTACAGTATCATTGTTGTTGACACTGTTTATGATACCATTGTTGTTGACACTGGTTATAGTATCATTGTTGTTGACGCTGTTTATAGTATCATTGTTGTTGACACTGTTACAGTGTCATTGTTGTTGAAGTTGTTTATGATATCATTGTTGTTGACACTGGTTATGGCATCATTGTTCTTGACGCTATTTATAGAATCATTGGTGTTTACACTGTTACAGTATCATTGTTGTTTACATTGTTTATACTATCATTGTTGTTGACACTGTTTACAGTATCATTGTTGTTGACGCTGTTTATACTATCATTGTTGTTGACACTGTTTACAGTATCATTGTTGTTGACGCTGTTTATACTATCATTGTTGTTGACACTGTTTACAGTATCATTGTTGTTGACACTGTTTATAGTATCATTGTTGTTGACACTGTTTACAGTATCATTGTTGTTTACATTGTTTATACTATCATTGTTGTTGACACTGTTTATAGTATCATTGTTGTTGACACTGTTTATGGTGTCATTGTTGTTGACACTGTTTATGGTGTCATTGTTGGTGACACTGTTTATGGTATCATTGTTGTTGACACTGTTTACAGTGCCATTGTTGTTGACTCTATTTACGGTATCGTGGTTGTTGACGCTGGTTATGGTGTCATTGTTGTTGACGCTGTTTATGGTATCATTGTTGTCGACACTGTTTATGATACCATTGCTGTTGACTTTGTTTATGGTATCATTCTTGTTGACACTGTTTATGGTATCATTCTTGTTAACGTTGTTTTCGGTATCATTGTTGTTGACGTTGTTTATGATATCATTGTTTGACACTGTTTATGGTATCATTTAGTCCAAGAGATCATGGCTAAAATCCGGGTGAACGAGGCCAAAAGGTTTGAGGGTTGATTCTTGTAGGAATTATTATCACATGTTTTTCAATTTTGGGGTAGGGGAAATAAATTTATCCGTATCATCTATAAACTTCAGTATTTCCGATAGTTTTTTATGTTGTCAAAATCAAATGTGCCATGGCTATACAGAAACATATAAATCTCGAGATTCAATGCCTATATAACAAAATTACAAGAAGTATAGTACAAAAGATTTAATGAAAACTCATTTTCCAAACTATTGTTATATGAAAAGTGCAAATTTTCATATAAAATCACCAAACACTCTACATATTATAACGTTTTGTTTTAAACAATTATTGGTAAGCATGGGCCAAAATAATGAATTTTTGACATTTTTGTATTTTTGGGGTAGGGGAAACATAATAATTTGCTACGGTATTAAGGTTCCATATTTCCAAAGTTTTGTAACATTTTTATCTAAAGGACTACCAAGGCTTTATAAAAATATATAGTTTGTCATATTTAATGCATAAACAACAGATTTACAAGAATTGAAAGACGGTAGATATGGTAAAAACGCAGTTTACAGCTTCGATTTTATCGCTTATTTTAAAATTTTGACACAAAATCGGAAACTGTCAGGATATTTTGCATTTCAATCTATAATGTGTCCACAATGAAAGATAGAATGAACATTTTTGGTTTGTTTTTGCCACAAAATGCTTCAAAATCTGGAATTTTTATTTTTTTACCAAAATTTAACATTTGCAGAGGCTTTTCTTCAAAAACTGTTTCTGATTAAAAATCGGAAACGATTTGACGCGTAAGAAATTGGTTTTCAGTAACCAGGGACATTTTCCTACAAGAATCAACCCTCAAACCTTTTGGCCTCGTTCACCCGGATTTTAGCCATGATCTCTTGGACTAATTGTTGTTGACACTGTTTACGGTATCGTTGTTGTTGACGCTGTTTATGGTATCATTGTTTTTGATGGTGTTTATGGTGTCATTGCTGTTGACGGTGTTTATGGTGTCATTGTTGTTAACGTTGTTTACGGTATCATTGTTTTTGACGTTGTTTATGGTGTCATTGTTGTTGAAGTTGTTTATGATATCATTGTTGTTGACACTGTTTATGGTATTATTGTTCTTGACACTGTTACAGTGTCATTGTTGTTGACGTTGTTTATGGTGTCATTGTTGTTGACGTTGTTTATGGTGTCGTTGTTGTTGACGTTGTTTATGGTGTCATTGTTGTTGACGCTGTTTATGGTATTATTGTTTTGACGTTGTTTATGGTGTCATTGTTGTTGAAGTTGTTTATGATATCATTGTTGTTGACACTGTTTATGGTATTATTGTTCTTGACACTGTTACAGTGTCATTGTTGTTGACGTTGTTTATGATATCATTGTTGTTGACACTGTTTATGGTATCATTGTTCTTGACACTGTTACAGTGTCATTGTTGTTGACGTTGTTTATGGTGTCATTGTTGTTGAAGTTGTTTATGATATCATTGTTGTTGACACTGTTTATGGTATCATTGTTCTTGACACTGTTTATGGTATTATTGTTGTTGACATTGTTACGGTATCATTGTTGTTGACGATGTTTATAGTATCATTGTTATTGACATTGTTACGGTATCATTGTTGTTGACGATGTTTATAGTATCATTGTTTTGACGCTATTTACGGTATCATTGTTGTTGACTATGTTTATAGTATCATTGTTGTTGATACTGTTTATGGTATCATTTTTGTTGACGTTTATGGTTTCATTGTTGTTGACGCTGTTTATGATATCATTGTTTTGACACTGTTTATTATGTTATTGTTGTTGACGTTGTTTATGGTGTCATTGTTGTTGACATTGTTTATGGTGTCATTGTTGGTGACACTGTTTATGGTATCATTATTTTGACGCTGTTTATGGTGTCGTTGTTGTTGACACTGTTTACGGTATCATTGTTGTTGACACTGTTTATTGTATCATTGTTGTAAACGTTGTTTATGGTGTAATTGTTGTTGACGTTGTTTATGGTATCATTGTTGTTGACACTGTTTATGATGTCTTTGTTGTTGACACTGTTTATGGTATCATTTTTGTTGACGTTGTTTACGGTATCATTGTTGTTGACGGTATAATTGTTGTTGACGTTGCTGTTTATTGTATCATTGTTGTTGACGGTATCATTGTTGTTGACGGTATCATTGTTGTTGACGTTGTTTACGGTATCATTGTTGTTGACGTTGTTTACGGTATTATTGTTGTTGACGGTATCATTGTTGTTGACGGTATCATTGTTGTTGACGTTGTTTATGGTATCATTGTTGTTGACGTTGTTTACGGTATCATTGTTGTTGACGTTGTTTACGGTATTATTGTTGTTGAAGGTATAATTGTTGTTGACGTTGCTGTTTATGGTATCATTGTTGTTGACGGTATCATTGTTGTTGACGGTATCATTGTTGTTGACGTTGTTTACGGTATTATTGTTGTTAACGTTGTTTATGGTATCATTGTTGTTGACGGTATCATTGTTGTTGACGTTGTTTATGGTATTATTGTTGTCGACACTGTTTATGGTATTATTGTTGTCAACACTGTTTATGGTATTATTGTTGTCAACACCGTTTATGGTATTATTGTTGTCAACACTGTTATGGTATTATTGTTGTTAACGTTTTTATGGTATTATTGTTGTTGACGGTATCATTGTTGTTGACGTTGCTGTTTATGGTATCATTGTTGTTGACGGTATCATTGTTGTTGACGTTGTTTACGGTATTATTGTTGTTAACGTTGTTTATGGTATCATTGTTGTTGACGGTATCATTGTTGTTGACGTTGTTTATGGTATTATTGTTGTCGACACTGTTTATGGTATTATTGTTGTCAACCGTTTATGGTATTATTGTTGTCAACACTGTTATGGTATTATTGTTGTTAACGTTTTTTATGGTATTATTGTTGTTGACGGTATCATTGTTGTTGACGTTGTTTATGGTATTATTGTTGTCGACACTGTTTATGGTATTATTGTTGTCAACACTGTTTATGGTATTATTGTTGTCAACACTGTTTATGGTATCATTGTTGTCGACACTGTTTATGGTATTATTGTTGTTGACGGTATCATTGTTGTTGACGTTGTTTACGGTATTATTGTTGTTGACGTTGTTTATGGTATCATTGCTGTTGACACTGTTTATAGTATTATTGTTGTCGACACTGTTTATGGGTTGTTGACGTTGTTTATGGTATCATTGCTGTTGACGCAATACCTTTATTTATTTGCCTAATTTCGCGTTTTTTTCTCGTTTTAACGCCTTTTTTAGCGTTATTTTGCATTTTAATTGCGTTATTACATATTTCGCGTTATAATTTCTTCATTTAGCGTTATTACAACCTTTTATTCGCATTATCTTTTTTACTCATAAAACTAATAGGTTTTCTTAGGAATTAAACTAAGTTATGGTAGCGCATAAGTTAATTTTGAAATATTATTGTAATCACGTTGTATTTCTGTAGGGAAGCGTTACGCAAAGAATTAGCCGATAAAGGGTATGTTGTGATCCCGGATGTAGTACCGTTAGACGAGTGCGATAAGTATATAACTCAATACAAGCAATGGTTGGACCGGTTTGGCACAGATGAGAGACCTGGATGGGCTAGATCACTGATACACCACTACAGAATCACACACTATGCCCCATCGTGGAAAACAAGACTGTGGGCAAAGCCTGTGTTTGCTGCCGTATGGAACACAGATAAACTGTTGTCTAGCTATGACGGGGTAGCCATCGGAGAACCTCCCGAATTAGGTAATCATAAGCTTTAGGAATTAAAATAAACTTAGAATCTACCAAAGCGAAATAACAATCTGCAGGAACAAAATAAATAATCTGCCCGGGCGAGTAACAATAAATTGCCCTGGCGAAATAAATAATCTGCCCGGACGGAATAGCAATCCACTTCGGTGGAATAAAAACATATATTTATCTGCCATAGCGAATTGGTATTATGCACCCCCGACATTTCTAGTTTATATCGTGCCGTCCTACATGGAGAAGGGGTCTCTGTGAGCAGAGTGGTCTAATGAGTATGCTCACGAATCACAATGCCTCTCATCGCCTTCGGTTCGAATCTCATTTCGGACAGATCTTAGTAGATCCTAATAGTTTGTCAGTTCGCTTGCCGAAGATAAGTGGTTTTCTCCGGGCACTCAGGTTTCCTCCACCATCCCTGAAATGACTGTCTCTATTTAAGTGAAACATTATCGACTGGGGCGTAACACGCCATCACTCCACTCCCTCATAGAGATAGAAATGGCTGTGTCCCCACAAAAACATTCCTAGGTATAGATTATAAATACAAATGTACAATGCTTTTGTCTTTCGACACACACACACACACACACACACACACACACACACACCTTTTTATCTTCTTCCTTGAATACGGGGACAATATTTTATGTGAGGATTTGTGAAATATCCTTACATATTTGAAAAAAGGGACTCAATAAGTGAGCGAGTAGCTCACACAAATTGTAAGGACGTTGCAATATAAAGAACTATAAAAAAAAAACAAAAATGCCAAGTGATATGGCTAGAGGTTTTTTAATTCCTTAGGCGTCAAAATGTTTGGTCCAAAAATACGTCTTCTAATACTCTTTAAGTAAATACCAGCGCTTGTCAACATGTCGTTGAGATTAAACGCAGCATATATTTGACGTTAGGTAAAATTGTACAGCAAGAAAATAGGATGTTAGATTATGATCATAACAACACAAAGTCAGTCAATAACACTTTTTGAGACCTTCATGTCCACCTTACAGAAAAAATAATTGTTTGAGCCAATTCTCAATGGCAGTTATATTCGAGCTGTCTATATTTTCATATAGCCCATGTCTAGTAGTCCAAACTTTGGAGCAGTAATCAATAAATATAAACAATGCATTTTGGTGGGATATGGTGCTTTATTTCCTGTCGAGAGTATCTTTTAGGTTTGTGGAAAAAAATCTCTTTTGGACTTGTGGAGATAACATGTCTTGGATTTGTGGAAGGCATCTCTTGGATTTGTAGAAGGCATCTCTTGGATTTGTGGAGAGTATCTCTCTTGGATTTGTAGAGAGTACATGTTTTGGACTTTATATTATGTCTTGGGCATGTGGAGATTATGTCTCGGACTTTTATCCACAGTTGAGAGTACTTGAAACCTAGTCTGTATATGTACATGTATTTGTTGAGTTTTGTGACTAATCAAATGGTGCGCTATGTAATAGAACAAAAATGTTGCAATTCGTAGGTCGCCTTTGGTTAATATTAATAGAGGATCAATTTTGAGTCCAACGCGGTCCCAGGACTCGGGTAACTTGTCTAAAAGTATCTGAAGAACTTTTTAATGCAGAACCTTGTCTTTTGAGAGAAGAGTCAATTCCACATATATACACGTCCTATCTCTTAATAATCTTAAATCAGGAGGTTATATTTATATCGTCTATCCTCGTGAGATTGAAATAAAAATCTTTTTTTAAGTTGTTCAAGTTCAGCTTCATATTTACCGAGACATTTTACCGAATCTCCAAAACTTTCAATATTTTATGCGTTAACATTTCTGAAGATTCTAATAAAATGATAGAAATAAAAATAAATAAATAAATAAATAAATAAATAAATAAATAAAGTCGACACTTAAATATAAGCTGAAAACAGTCGCCGCTATGTAAAAACCCTATTATTATCAAAAAAGATTTCAGCATAATTTTTCAATCATTACGTGAATATTACTTACGCAGTACAAAAATCCCTATCCAGCGACTCTATTATGACGTCATAAAATGCCAGAACTGTTTACAAGCACAACTGTCATGTTTTCAATGTGAAGTTTTAAAAGTTGATTTTTTTTCTTCAGCAGTTTTAATGAAACAATGAATATGTCTTGTTGCTTTGCTTTTATTCAATTTTTTGTAATGTCGACTGGTGCACTAAATTCCGATAACAAAACGTTGATGTTCACTTTTTGTTAGTGGTTCTATTCCGTTTTACTTTCGTCCATTTTGTTTTTCTGTGTAATTTGAGGTAAAGATGACTTTGGTGAAAGAGGTAAGGAAACGAAACTTGTGTTTCCACGGCCGGAAAGTTTGTTTGTGGCTACATTCCGCGCAAGTTCTTTTCCGACTGGAAACCCGAGTCGTCATCTATGGGCGCCACCATTACGCAATGTCATTGAGGCTCCCACAGGAACAACATCTCATCAGGGGAGTTTATTTATATAACGTTCGGTCCGTAGCTTTGGGCTTATATACGATTATATGGCCCGGAGTAGTTACAATGATTTTCAGTAGAAACGAGTTTATGAGGTATGCTATTTAAATTATACTCAATTATGACATTAAAACATGCGACATTTGAAGTTATTTAACAAACGTGATGACATCATTTTTCTACTGTCAATTTCCTTTTTTACCTGTTTTTCCTGCTTTTGGTGTATCTATTTCACAATTCATACGCTATGGTAAAACTTATATCAACTACGGAAGCTTAATACAACAAGGCAAGCTGCTTACCAATAAATTGTTGACTCAGGGATATTAAAAATCTAGGCTTATTAAAGCCATAAAAAGTGTTATGGCAGTCAACACAGGAGATATGCTTACCCGTCCGGAGCATCTAGCCTCATTTCCCTGGTGAATATTTTACATAAATAACTAATTTGCCAGTTTTCAAAGTTTTAACTTTGCTTTTTGGATTTTGAAATGAAAATGTTTGATGTGTTTGTGTTCGATTTGATGATGAAAGGCAACCAAAACTGCACCATCTGCACGCATTATTTCACTGATATTGTTTTATTCTTTAGAGTTTGTCAAAATTCTTGATATATTGAACATGACTACCGTCAGATCACGTATGCAGATACTTTCATCTTTTTATGGGCTGGATGGATGTTTCAGCAAGCATTAAAACAAGGGGGGATACATTGAGTCGTGCCACCGTTTTTCATCCTTGCCTGGGGATTTTTCCAAAGTCATTGCCTTATGACAATTCTATTGTTATTTTTTAAATCAGCTATTTCATACAGTTTGCCTATAAGGTCGTGAGCGTGTTGATAACTTTGTTGTTCAACCCACCCATCTAGCGGTTGTATCTTGTTTGTGTAGTTAGTAAGACGTTTTACGCCAAGATTCTTTCACTTAAATCGTGGCTATCAGTTCATGGATCGTTAAAAAATCCCGCGTGCTTGGAATAACCACGGCTGGCGAACTGGCAAACCTCACATTATAATTTGTCTCAAGTAGGGTTCGAACCTAGGCAATGAGAGGCATTGTAACGTGTAAACACACGCATTAGACCACTCTGCCACAAAGGTTCCTTCTCCATGTACATGTAGGACAGCACGATATAAACTAGTAATGTCGGGGGATACATAAAACTAATTTGCTTTGGCAGATAAATATGTTTCTATTTCGCAGATTTGTTTGTATTATTGTTATTCCGCTCGGGTGGATTACTTGATTATTATTCCGCCCAGGCAGATTTATTACTTAATAATTTTTTCTTGCATGTCCTGAAAGCGCTTCCGTAGATCTGTATTGCTTTTGTTTAAGCGGATATTGTCCTATATCATTGATAGTTAGCTATTATTTCAAATTACTTAGTTATTGTTAGGTCAAAGGGTTTTTGTAAGGTCAAAAAATTAGTTTTTATTAGGTCAATAATACAAACAAATGTCTAACCTACAGGTAAGACCAAATTTAGAGAGGAAAATACGAACTGGTATCATCTGGATCAAGGGAGCTGGAGAGACGGTTTACATGCATATCAAGGGACAGTCTATCTAGAGGAAGTAAATAAAGACGACCTCTGCTTCCGAGTCATGGAGAGGTCACATCAATTCCACACACAGTTCTATAAAGAATTCCCCGAAGCAGCAGAGGGTGCTGCAGCTAGTGATTTTTATCGTCTGAATGCTCAATATTTAGACTGGTTTGCAAGACACGGATGCTCAGAAAAATTGGTTCCAGTTCCAAAGGGGGGCATGATATTGTGGGATTCCAGAACCATTCATGACAACGTAAATCCTGTTAAAAATAGATCAAATCCCAACAGATGGCGTTTTGTTGTACTAGTTAGCATGACGCCAGCGATATGGTCAACTGAAGACGATTTGAATCTAAAACGCAAGGCATACAATGAATTGTTGACCACTGCCCACTGGTCATCACAGGGTGTTTGGCTTTTTCCATCAACATCTGAAGCTTTAAGCTGCAAAGAAACGCCACACATAGAAGCAGTAGAAGAGTTGCCAGATATCGCAAAAACAAGGACAGCAAAACTTCTTGCTGGAATTGAGCAGTACGATTTTGATGATGGAAAATCAAATGGTCCCGAATGGAAGCCCAAATGGAATGTAGACAAACATATTATTCCGTTCAGAGATCTTTCTGGCGATCTTAAAGAAAATTAACAATACTATGATATATTAATATTTTAGTAATTCAGAAATATGAGAAATCAAGTTGACACTTGTATATAGGACTCTACTCTTATTTTCTTATTCCATTCTGTCTTATATTCAAATTTCAGTTTCCAGTTCACGTTCTATTAAACTAAACTTGTAATTTTAGAATTGGATAAATAATAAAAATAAAAAAATAATATCATCCAGAACTGTAATTGTGACAAGCACAATGACGAAAGTCTTCCACCGACCCTATTTATTCACCATTTTGTGACCGCCAGAAGTAGTTAGAACTACCCAGAAATCATAGAAAGTACGTTTTTTAAAAAAGTCAAATAACATATTTTAAATTTCAGAAAATTGTGAAGTATAGCCAATAGTGTATGGCGTGAAGAGCTTTTTAGGTAATTACAATATGCATCTCAATAAACAGTATTGATCAAAATTAAAGATATATAAATTTTATTTCTTTATTCTGTCTACAATTACATAAAGGTTCTAGAAGACCATTCTAAGAAATATGACTTATCGTTCTAAATATATATTAATTAACTTAAACATTTTGTAAATTTTTTTGTTCATTATCAAACTTTATTATCTTCACATAGATATTGATTCCAGTTTTAAGGCATACATTCTTTTTCATTTCAAATTTTAACTAAACAAATTCCAAGAGATGTTGTATTTTATTGGTCAATTACTAAACAAAGAGGGTGTTTTTATTGACATGTCTCAGCTGTATGCAAACGTCACAATTCACAATTATTTGGATTGCGAATTAAGACATTTATATATTTAAAAGAGTGAAATTATGTAATAGGTGTAATAGTAAATCTCTTAAAATCTTTAAATGGATCAGTATGTTTGTAGATGAATTATAATCCTATAAAAGTTAGCACACTCTCCAATCCCAGATACCCCGAGAAAATCTTGTAAAACGGACTTGTGCATCTTGTGAGGCTGATCATGTTTTTGACATTACTGTATTTTGTACATTTGTATGAAACTGAGTTGTTTGGGAGTGACACATACATTTACCCTTCTATCCATGAGTCAGGTATGACCCTGGCGTTCTTTCTTTTGCAAAAATCTATTAACATTTCATACAAAATCAGAAATATATATAGATAAAGCGTGGGGATCTCAACCATTTAAAAATTAGTTCCGAGTCCCGCCCATCCCACCCTCCCTCTGAGATGACACGACGGGTATTTTTGTAGTATGACTCCATTCAAATTTTCATACAGAATCAGAAAAAATATAGTTTAGGGGTAGGGAACTTAAAAGTTAAAAGTAAGAACTGTCATATACCATTTTTGAATTATGATTAAATTCAAAAATGGTATATGACAGAACCATGCCCCACTTTTCCTCACCCAACAGAGAGATTTGAATGAAACAATATATAAATACAACACACGTCCTAATTAATGACTTAAAAACTATCTCAAACCCGAGATTGCAATGTATTTGCCTGTGTAATAATGTATTTTTATGTTAAAACAGCAAGATTTGAATGAAACAAAATATAAACACAACATACGTTTAAAGGGCGAAACGTGCACAAAACATGCAAATGATGCATATAGATCAAAATATTGTTAATGAGAAACGGATGTATAATTTAGCTAAACTTGTAGACAATAGTTCAAATTGCATTTAAGACAAAACGGATGATGATGTTAAAGTTGTTACTTAGTGCAATGTTTTGTTTACATTCGGATGGGTTAACGGGAACACACAGACACAGACACAACCTATTGACCTGTGTATTGGACCGAGTACTCTTTACAATCAATCAACGGTGATGTAACTGTCTAAGCCAAGACTTCCACCCGCACCGCACGTGCTCACGCATTCATCGCCGACCGAGTTCCACTCCAGGGAAAAGCTGGTCAGCGTTTTCTCGTCCCGGCTTTTACTTATGTGCTGTCATACAAACAATCAAACGGTGTGTTCCATAACACTGCACTACACGGGTCGAACACTGCCTTATAAAACAAATCAGATATTGCAGTACATGTTATATAAAAATTCTTAAATTTTTGGTAATGCTGATAAACTGTTTTGTTGCAGTTTTGATGTCAAAACAACTAAAAAATGTATGCAGAAATTCCTTAAATCACTATTACAGTGATTTGTTTGGGAGTGACACATACATTTACCCTTCCATCCATGAGTCAGGTATGACCCTGGCGTTCTTTCTTTTGCAAAAATCTATTAACATTTCATACAAAATCAGAAATATATATAGATTAGGGCGGGGATCTCAACCATTTAAAAATTAGTACCGAGTCCCGCCCATCCACCCTCCCTCTGAGATGACACGACGGGTATTTTTGTAGTATGACTCCATTCAAATTTTCATACAGAATCAGAAAATATATAGTTTAGGGGTAGGGTACTTAAAAGTTAAAAGTAAGAACCATGCCCCACTTTTCCTCACCCAACAGAGAGATTTGAATGAAACAATATATAAATACAACACACGTCCTAATTAATGACTTAAAAACTATCTCAAACCCGAGATTGCAATGTATTTGCCTGTGTAATAATGTATTTTTATGTTAAAACAGCAAGATTTGAATGAAACAAAATATAAACACAACACACGTTTAAAGGGCGAAACGTGCACAAAACATGCAAATGATGCATATAGATTAAAATACTGTTAATGAGAAACGGATGTATAATTTAGCTAAACTTGTAGACAATAGTTCAAATTGCATTTAAGGCAAAACGGATGATGATGTTAAAGTTGTAACTTAGTGCAATGTTTTGTTTACATTCGGATGGGTTAACGGGAACACACAGACACAGACATAACCTATTGACCTGTGTATTGGACCGAGTACTCTTTACAGTCATCAACGGTGATGTAACTGTATAAGCCAAGACTTCCACCCGCACCGCACGTGCTCACTCATTCATCGCCGACCGAGTTTCCACTCCAGGGAAAAGCTGGTCAGCTTTTTCTCGTCCCGGTTTTTACTTATGTGCTGTCATACAAACATCAACGGTGTGTTACATAACACTGCACTACACGGGTCGAACACTGCCTTATAAAACAAATCAGATATTGCAGTACACGTTTATAAAATTCTTAATTTTTGCTAATGTTGATAAACTGTTTTGTTGCAGTTTTGATGTCAAAACACTTAAAAATGTATGCAGAATTCCTTAAATCACTATTACACGCACGCTGACCTTGCAATATTACGGCCCATGTACAGGTAAAACGGATTTTTTTATCTATCGCGTCCTAATTAATGACTTAAACTATCTCAACCCGAGATTGCAATGTATTTGCCTGTGTAATAATGTATTTTTATGTTAAAACGCAAGATTTGAATGAAACAAAATATAACACAACACAACGTTTTAAAGGGCGAAACGTGCACAAAACATGCAAATGATGCATATAGATTAAAATACTGTTAATGGAGAAACGATGTATAATTTAGCTAAACTTGTAGACAATAGTTCAAATTGCCATTTAAGGCAAAACGGATGATGATGTTAAAGTTGTAACATTAGTGCAATGTTTTGTTTACATTCGGATGGGTTAACGGAACACCAGACACAGACACCAACCTATTGACCTGTGTATTGGACCGAGTACTCTTTACAGTCAATCAACGTGATGTAACTGTATAAGCCAAGACTTCCACCCGCACCGCACGTGCTCACTCATTCATCGCCGACCGAGTTCCACTCCAGGAAAAGCTGGTCAGCTTTTCTCGTCCCGGTTTTTACTTATGTGCTGTCATACAAACAATCAAACGGTGTGTTACATAACACTGCACTACACGGGTCGAACACTGCCTTATAAAACAAATCAGATATTGCAGTACACGTTATATAAAAAATTCTTAATTTTTGCTAATGTTGATAAACTGTTTTGTTGCAGTTTTGATGTCAAAACACTTAAAAATGTATGCAGAAATTCCTTAAATCACTATTACACGCAACGCTGACCTTGCATATTACGGCCCATGTACAGGTAAAACGGATTTTTTTTATCTATCGCGTCCTAATTAATACTTAAAACTATCTCAAACCCGAGATTGCAATGTATTTGCCTGTGTATACTGTATTTTTATGTTAAACAGCAAGATTTGAATGAAACAAAATATAAACACAACACACGTTTAAAGGGCGAAACGTGCACAAAACATGCAAATGACATATAGATTAAATACTGTTAATGAGAAAACGGATGTATAATTTAGCTAAACTTGTAGACAATAGTTCAAATTGCATTTAAGGCAAAACGGATGATGATGTTAAAGTTGTAACTTAGTGCAATGTTTTGTTACATTCGGATGGGTTAACGGAACACACAGACACAGACACAACCTATTGACCTGTGTATTGGACCGAGTACTCTTTACAGTCATCAACGGTGATGTAACTGTATAAGCCAAGACTTCCACCCGCACCGCACGTGCTCACTCATTCATCGCCGACCGAGTTCCACTCCAGGAAAAGCTGGTCAGCTTTTTCTCGTCCCGTTTTACTTATGTGCTGTCATACAAACAATCAACGGTGTTACATAACACTGCACTACACGGGTCGAACACTGCCTTATAAAACAAATCAAGATATTGCAGTACACGTTATATAAAAATTCTTAAATTTTTGCTAATGTTGATAAACTGTTTTGTTGCAGTTTTGATGTCAAAACACTTAAAAATGTATGCAGAAATTCCTTAAATCACTATTACACGCAACGCTGACCTTGCAATATACGGCCCATGTACAGGTAAACGGATTTTTTTATCTATCGCGTCCTAATTAATGACTTAAAAACTATCTCAAACCCGAGATTGCAATGTATTTGCCTGTGTAATACTGTATTTTTATGTTAAAACAGCAAGATTTGAATGAAACAAAATATAAACACAACACACGTTTAAAGGGCGAAACGTGCACAAAACATGCAAATGATGCATATAGATTAAATACTGTTAATGAGAAACGGATGTATAATTTAGCTAAACTTGTAGACAATAGTTCAAATTGCATTTAAGGCAAAACGGATGATGATGTTAAAGTTGTAACTTAGTGCAATGTTTTGTTTACATTCGGATGGGTTAACGGAACACACAGACACAGACACAACCTATTGACCTGTGTATTGGACCGAGTACTCTTTACAGTCAATCAACGGTGATGTACTGTATAAGCCAAGACTTCCACCCGCACCGCACGTGCTCACTCATTCATCGCCGACCGAGTTCCACTCCAGGGAAAAGCTGGTCAGCTTTTTCTCGTCCCGGTTTTTACTTATGTGCTGTCATACAAAATCAAACGGTGTGTTACATAACACTGCACTACACGGGTCGAACACTGCCTTATAAACAAATCAGATATTGCAGTACACGTTATATAAAAATTCTTAAATTTTTGGTAATGTTGATAAACTGTTTTGTTGCAGTTTTGATGTCAAAACACTTAAAAATGTATGCAGAAATTCCTTAAATCACTATTACACGCACGCTGACCTTGCAATATTACGGCCCATGTACAGGTAAAACGGTTTTTTTATCTATCGCGTCCTAATTAATGACTTAAAAACTATCTCAAACCCGAGATTGCAATGTATTTGCCTGTGTAATAATGTATTTTTAATGTTAAAACAGCAAGATTGAATGAAACAAAATATAAACACAACACACGTTTAAAGGGCGAAACGTGCACAAAACATGCAAATGATGCATATAGATTAAATACTGTTAATGAGAAACAGATGTATAATTTAGCTAAACTTGTAGACAATAGTTCAAATTGCATTTAAGGCAAAACGGATGATGATGTTAAAGTTGTAACTTAGTGCAATGTTTGTTTACATTCGGATGGGTTAACTGGAACACACAGACACAGACACAACCTATTGACCTGTGTATTGGACCGAGTACTCTTTACAGTCAATCAACGGTGATGTAACTGTCTAAGCCAAGACTTCCACCCGCACCGCACGTGCTCACTCATTCATCGCCGACCGAGTTCCACTCCAGGGAAAAGCTGGTCAGCTTTTTCTCGTCCCGGTTTTTACTTATGTGCTGTCATACAAACAATCAAACGGTGTGTTACATAACACTGCACTACACGGGTCGAACACTGCCTTATAAAACAAATCAGATATTGCAGTACACGTTATATAAAATTCTTAAATTTTTGGTAATGTTGATAAACTGTTTTGTTGCAGTTTTGATGTCAAAACACTTAAAAATGTATGCAGAAATTCCTTAAATCACTATTACACGCAACGCTGACCTTGCAATATTTCGGCCCATGTACAGGTAAAACGGTTTTTTTTTATCTATCGCGTCCTAATTAATGACTTAAAAACTATCTCAAACCCGAGATTGCAATGTATTTGCCTGTGTAATAATGTATTTTTATGTTAAAACAGCAAGATTTGAATGAAACAAATATAAACACAACACACGTTTAAAGGGCGAAACGTGCACAAAACATGCAAATGATGCATATAGATTAAAATACTGTTAATGAGAAACGGATGTATAATTTAGCTAAACTTGTAGACAATAGTTCAAATTGCATTTAAGGCAAAACGGATGATGATGTTAAAGTTGTAACTTAGTGCAATGTTTTGTTTACATTCGGATGGGTTAACGGGAACACACAGACACAGACACAACCTATTGACCTGTGTATTGGACCGAGTACTCTTTACAGTCAATCAACGGTGATGTAACTGTATAAGCCAAGACTTCCACCCGCACCGCACGTGCTCACTCATTCATCGCCGACCGAGTTCCACTCCAGGGAAAGCTGGTCAGCTTTTTCTCGTCCCGGTTTTTACTTATGTGCTGTCATACAACAATCAAACGTGTGTTACATAACACTGCACTACACGGGTCGAACACTGCCTTATAAAACAAATCAGATATTGCAGTACACGTTATATAAAAATTCTTAAATTTTTGCTAATGTTGATAAACTGTTTTGTTGCAGTTTTGATGTCAAAACACTTAAAAATGTATGCAGAAATTCCTTAAATCACTATTACACGCAACGCTGACCTTGCAATATTACGGCCCATGTACAGGTAAAACGGATTTTTTTTATCTATCGCGTCCTAATTAATGACTTAAAAACTATCTCAAACCCGAGATTGCAATGTATTTGCCTGTGTAATACTGTATTTTTATGTTAAAACAGCAAGATTTGAATGAAACAAAATATAAACACAACACACGTTTAAAGGGCGAAACGTGCACAAAACATGCAAATGATGCATATAGATTAAAATACTGTTAATGAGAAACGGATGTATAATTTAGCTAAACTTGTAGACAATAGTTCAAATTGCATTTAAGGCAAAACGGATGATGATGTTAAAGTTGTAACTTAGTGCAATGTTTTGTTTACATTCGGATGGGTTAACGGGAACACACAGACACAGACACAACCTATTGACCTGTGTATTGGACGAGTACTCTTTACAGTCAATCAACGGTGATGTAACTGTATAAGCCAAGACTTCCACCCGCACCGCACGTGCTCACTTCATTCATCGCCGACCGAGTTCCACTCCAGGGAAAAGCTGGTCAGCTTTTTCTCGTCCCGGTTTTTACTTATGTGCTGTCATACAACAATCAAACGGTGTGTTACATAACACTGCACTACACGGGTCGAACACTGCCTTATAAAACAAATCAGATATTGCAGTACACGTTATATAAAAATTCTTAAATTTTTGGTAATGTTGATAAACTGTTTTGTTGCAGTTTTGATGTCAAAACACTTAAAAATGTATGCAGAAATTCCTTAAATCACTATTACACGCAACGCTGACCTTGCAATATTACGGCCCATGTACAGGTAAAACGGTTTTTTTTTATCTATCGCGTCCTAATTAATGACTTAAAAACTATCTCAAACCCGAGATTGCAATGTATTTGCCTGTGTAATAATGTATTTTTATGTTAAAACAGCAAGATTTGAATGAAACAAAATATAAACACAACACACGTTTAAAGGCGAACGTGCACAAAACATGCAAATGATGCATATAGATTAAAATACTGTTAATGAGAAACAGATGTATAATTTAGCTAAACTTGTAGACAATAGTTCAAATTGCATTTAAGGCAAAACGATGATGATGTTAAAGTTGTAACTTAGTGCAATGTTTTGTTTACATTCGGATGGGTTAACGGGAACACACAGACACAGACACAACCTATTGACCTGTGTATTGGACCGAGTACTCTTTACAGTCAATCAACGGTGATGTAACTGTATAAGCCAAGACTTCCACCCGCACCGCACGTGCTCACTCATTCATCGCCGACCGAGTTCCACTCCAGGGAAAAGCTGGTCAGCTTTTTCTCGTCCCGGTTTTTACTTATGTGCTGTCATACAAACAATCAAACGGTGTGTTACATAACACTGCACTACACGGGTCGAACACTGCCTTATAAAACAAATCAGATATTGCAGTACACGTTATATAAAAATTCTTAAATTTTTGCTAATGTTGATAAACTGTTTTGTTGCAGTTTTGATGTCAAAACACTTAAAATGTATGCAAATTCCTTAAATCACTATTACACGCAACGCTGACCTTGCAATATTACGGCCCATGTACAGGTAAAACGGTTTTTTTTTTATCTATCGCGTCCTAATTAATGACTTAAAAACTATCTCAAACCCCGAGATTGCAATGTATTTGCCTGTGTAATAATGTATTTTTATGTTAAAACAGCAAGATTTGAATGAAAAATATAAACACAACACACGTTTAAAGGGCGAAACGTGCACAAAACATGCAAATGATGCATATAGATTAAAATACTGTTAATGAGAAACGGATGTATAATTTAGCTAAACTTGTAGACAATAGTTCAAATTGCTTTTAAGGCAAAACGGATGATGATGTTAAAGTTGTAACTTAGTGCAATGTTTTGTTTACATTCGGATGGGTTAACTGGAACACACAGACACAGATACAACCTATTGACCTGTGTATTGGACCGAGTACTCTTTACAGTCAATCAACGGTGATGTAACTGTCTAAGCCAAGACTTCCACCCGCACCGCACGTGCTCACTCATTCATCGCCGACCGAGTTCCACTCCAGGGAAAAGCTGGTCAGCTTTTTCTCGTCCCGGTTTTTACTTATGTGCTGTCATACAAACAATCAAACGGTGTGTTACATAACACTGCACTACACGGGTCGAACACTGCCTTATAAAACAAATCAGATATTGCAGTACACGTTATATTAAATTCTTAAATTTTTGGTAATGTTGATAAACTGTTTTGTTGCAGTTTTATGTCAAAACACTTAAAAATGTATGCAGAAATTCCTTAAATCACTATTACACGCAACGCTGACTTGCAATATTACGGCCCATGTACAGGTAAAACGGTTTTTTTTATCTATCGCGTCCTAATTAATGACTTAAAAACTATCTCAAACCCGAGATTGCAATGTATTTGCCTGTGTAATAATGTATTTTTATGTTAAAACAGCAAGATTTGAATGAAACAAAATATAAACACAACACACGTTTAAAGGGCGAACGTGCACAAAACATGCAAATGATGCATATAGATTAAAATACTGTTAATGAGAAACAGATGTATAATTTAGCTAAACTTGTAGACAATAGTTCAAATTGCATTTAAGGCAAAACGGATGATGATGTTAAAGTTGTAACTTAGTGCAATGTTTTGTTTACATTCGGATGGGTTAACGGGAACACACAGACACAGACACAACCTATTGACCTGTGTATTGGACCGAGTACTCTTTACAGTCAATCAACGGTGATGTAACTGTATAAGCCAAGACTTCCACCCGCACCGCACGTGCTCACTCATTCATCGCCGACCGAGTTCCACTCCAGGGAAAAGCTGGTCAGCTTTTTCTCGTCCCGGTTTTTACTTATGTGCTGTCATACAAACAATCAAACGGTGTGTTACATAACACTGCACTACACGGGTCGAACACTGCCTTATAAAACAAATCAGATATTGCAGTACACGTTATATAAAAATTCTTAAATTTTTGGTAATGTTGATAAACTGTTTTGTTGCAGTTTTGATGTCAAAACACTTAAAAATGTATGCAGAAATTCCTTAAATCACTATTACACGCAACGCTGACCTTGCAATATTACGGCCCATGTACAGGTAAAACGGATTTTTTTTATCTATCGCGTCCTAATTAATGACTTAAAAACTATCTCAAACCCGAGATTGCAATGTATTTGCCTGTGTAATACTGTATTTTTATGTTAAAACAGCAAGATTTGAATGAAACAAAATATAAACACACACACGTTTAAAGGGCGAAACGTGCACAAAACATGCAAATGATGCATATAGATTAAAATACTGTTAATGAGAAACGGATGTATAATTTAGCTAAACTTGTAGACAATAGTTCAAATTGCATTTAAGGCAAAACGGATGATGATGTTAAAGTTGTAACTTAGTGCAATGTTTTGTTTACATTCGGATGGGTTAACTGGAACACACAGACACAGACACAACCTATTGACCTGTGTATTGGACCGAGTACTCTTTACAGTCAATCAACGGTGATGTAACTGTATAAGCCAAGACTTCCACCCGCACCGCACGTGCTCACTCATTCATCGCCGACCGAGTTCCACTCCAGGGAAAAGCTGGTCAGCTTTTTTCGTCCCGGTTTTTACTTATGTGCTGTCATACAAACAATCAAACGGTGTGTTACATAACACTGCACTACACGGGTCGAACACTGCCTTATAAAACAAATCAGATATTGCAGTACACGTTATATAAAAATTCTTAAATTTTTGGTAATGTTGATAAACTGTTTTGTTGCAGTTTTGATGTCAAAACACTTAAAAATGTATGCAGAAATTCCTTAAATCACTATTACACGCAACGCTGACCTTGCAATATTACGGCCCATGTACAGGTAAAACGGTTTTTTTTTATCTATCGCGTCCTAATTAATGACTTAAAAACTATCTCAAACCCGAGATTGCAATGTATTTGCCTGTGTAATAATGTATTTTTATGTTAAAACAGCAAGATTTGAATGAAACAAAATATAAACACAACACACGTTTAAAGGGCGAAACGTGCACAAAACATGCAAATGATGCATATAGATTAAAATACTGTTAATGAGAAACAGATGTATAATTTAGCTAAACTTGTAGACAATAGTTCAAATTGCATTTAAGGCAAAACGGATGATGATGTTAAAGTTGTAACTTAGTGCAATGTTTTGTTTACATTCGGATGGGTTAACGGGAACACACAGACACAGACACAACCTATTGACCTGTGTATTGGACCGAGTACTCTTTACAGTCAATCAACGGTGATGTAACTGTATAAGCCAAGACTTCCACCCGCACCGCACGTGCTCACTCATTCATCGCCGACCGAGTTCCACTCCAGGGAAAAGCTGGTCAGCTTTTTCTCGTCCCGGTTTTTACTTATGTGCTGTCATACAAACAATCAAACGGTGTGTTACATAACACTGCACTACACGGGTCGAACACTGCCTTATAAAACAAATCAGATATTGCAGTACACGTTATATTAAAATTCTTAAATTTTTGGTAATGTTGATAAACTGTTTTGTTGCAGTTTTGATGTCAAAACACTTAAAAATGTATGCAGAAATTCCTTAAATCACTATTACACGCAACGCTGACCTTGCAATATTACGGCCCATGTACAGGTAAAACGGGTTTTTTTTATCTATCGCGTCCTAATTAATGACTTAAAAACTATCTCAAACCCGAGATTGCAATGTATTTGCCTGTGTAATAATGTATTTTTATGTTAAAACAGCAAGATTTGAATGAAACAAATATAAACACAACACACGTTTAAAGGGCGAAACGTGCACAAAACATGCAAATGATGCATATAGATTAAAATACTGTTAATGAGAAACAGATGTATAATTTAGCTAAACTTGTAGACAATAGTTCAAATTGCATTTAAGGCAAAACGGATGATGATGTTAAAGTTGTAACTTAGTGCAATGTTTTGTTTACATTCGGATGGGTTAACGGGAACACACAGACACAGACACAACCTATTGACCTGTGTATTGGACCGAGTACTCTTTACAGTCAATCAACGGTGATGTAACTGTATAAGCCAAGACTTCCACCCGCACCGCACGTGCTCACTCATTCATCGCCGACCGAGTTCCACTCCAGGGAAAAGCTGGTCAGCTTTTTCTCGTCCCGGTAGACGTTATATAAAAATTCTTAAATTTTTGGTAATGTTGATAAACTGTTTTGTTGCAGTTTTGAGGTCAAAACACTTAAAAATGTATGCAGAAATTCCTAAAATCACTATTACACACAACAATGACTTTAAAACTATGTCAAACCCGAGATTGCAATGTCTTTTTCCGAGGTTATAAGGGAGGGGTTTGGATGGGCGGAACTCTACTAACTTTTTAACGGTTATGTTCCCCACCCGTCCCTGTGCATCTCTAGATAATTGAAGATTTGCCGGAAGAATCAGACTTTTACCGTAATATATATAATTGTACACCCCGTTCTAGTGATATGAAAAATTGAATAAAATTATGCTTAAGAAGAACACATGGAGTGATTACAGAGGGAGGTTGGGGATAGGTGGGACTGGGTACTAACTTTTTAACCGTTGTGATCCCCCTAGACCTTATATTTTCTCGCTCTGTACAGTGATATAAAAAGAACCTCGGGGACATTTTTATAAATTTCATAATGTCAAAAACCACTATCTTCAAAGCAGATTGCATATGCATTGCAAACTTATGATTATAAATCCCCATTCACAGATTTGATCATAATTTCAATGACATCAATGCACCCATTCATTGTTTTAAGCACCATGGCTATTTTATATTACTGAAGTTATGTGCTCCACCCTCACAGTTCAATGGCTATGAACAAAACTTGAATACTGGTAATGACCAAGCAATATACCTACATTAAATTAAAACTTGAATTGAATAGAGATATTAAAAGTTAATCTCTTATAATTCAATAAAACAGGGATTCAAAATAAGTCGTTGAACGCTGGGTGTTTGAGCTCCGGTTTGGCCCGGCCAACTATATACATGTATATAGAAAATAGGAAATTGTTGTTTTGCAAAGTACTATTTTAAAAATGAAAGGAATATGGTCCTTCATACTATTAACGTGAACCATAACATTATGTAAAATTACAATGTCAAGTTGCACGGTAGGCGAAAACACAGGGGCCAGTTTCATAATAAAAAAATACCCATAAGTATATAAAAAGAGTAAAGGGGAACAACGAATTCGAATCAGATCTTTCACTTGTAAGTGCTCCGGAAAAAACTACTTTTTTTAATTTGTGCCCGATCATTGTGAAAATGGTGTCACTTTGTTCCCTGATAAATATTCATTAAATTGACATTCAATTTTTGAACATAATTTAAAATCTTAATAAAATGTTCACACGGATCACATCACACGATGTAGCTAAGCCCGACCGTGTAAAAGTAGCTTAAAATTCGCATAACGATCATGTTTTTTATCGGCGTCCGTGTAACATAACATAAAATAACATTTGCTGTACAATAAACTAAGAATGCAACAAAAATTTTAATCTACCTTTTCATTTGTGGCTGGTAATGTCTCAATACAAGTTAAAGCAATTCATGTCAAGAACATAAAACAATACATTTAATTATTAGTCAATTGATTAGCTTTGCTAACATAAGTCAGATAATGAAAAAAAGTAATATTATTGACTTATTTATTTGTACCATAAAACAAACAACTGTATACTCCATAAGCCAATGCTTGTGTCCATATTATTAAACACGTCATCCTTTACACCAGACAAAGGAAGCAGTTTGTGGGTTTCGATGGAAAATATATCTTATACTACTACAACTCTGATTAATTGTTTCACTAATTAAACTGTTCTGAGAAGGTAGAGATTCTTATAAATTTTTAGTCTGCTTTAGTATTGGGATGGGTGGAAAAAGGCGTGAGAAGGCGTGAATCTGATGACATTGAACATTTTGAAACGACCCCTCAACAGTATATCGTATACAGTCAGAGTTAGCAGTATATCGAAGCAGGGTCATCTAAGTAGGAAAATTCAAGTGAATCCCATTTGGTTGAAAAACGTGAAAGAGGGACACAATTGTAACAGTAGGGAGGAAACACCAGAAAAAAACACTTCCTCACCGAGTGCCCCGGATGAGGATTGAACCCGGGCTTCTCGGGTGAAAAGCGAGCATTCTACCACAAGGCTTAAAGATCCGGACCAGAAAGTGTGGCTGTAAATCGCTCTATTATATCTACTGCATGTATATATATATACAACACAACAATACCACGACTAGCTCAGCCCCGCTACACAATTATGGAATTACCTACGCAAGTGTGAAGATTTATAAATAAAAATAAAGCAGGAATTGATAATTCAATTTTTTTTTAAATATTTGTTGCATTTTTAATGGAAATTGTGCAAAAATACACGTGTTGTTGAAAGATTATTTTCACCTTGTGTAACGAATAAATTTAAAAACTGAAAAGACATCAATATATTCAATGCCATAGAGGAGTGCATAGGGACTAGAGTTTTTTTTTTTTTTTTTTTTTTTTTTGAAAACTCGACAATTTGCGGTTGAGGTTTTCTACGATTTATTTTCCTTTTAAAGTGCGTGTACAAGGCGTGATAGTTCATATTCTAAGGCTATCAACGATCCAAGGTAAAATTATAAAAGCCAAATTTTTATATCACTTGATTATTGTTGAGGTATATTCGGTTGTATATATACTATAGTCCGATCACTTATTCAGTGATGAAAACCGATATGGTTTTAAAAAGATCGTGGATTACTTACAAATTTCATTAATATTAATGCTATATGTAGATCTGTTATTTTTATAACATGTGTTTAAATAATTTGATTAAATTTCTCATATTAAGTCTAAAAATCAAATAAAACCCGTTTTTATCAGACGCGCATCTGAATTCAGACAATGCGTATCACATTACGTAGTAAAATGCATTATCGCCAAAAACTACATCTTTTGAGACAAAAACCACGACTTTGTTAGATAGCTTGAAGGTTTGTATTTTTAAAACATTAAATTAAAAAAATTGTGTCGTTCTAGGAAAAACATTTGTAATAAATGAATATTATTCATTATTTTGATGTTTGTGTGTTTTACCTGTTGTCCATTCATAATCAAGTACAATGGGTTAGTCCGTGACGTATAGTAGTTAGGAATAAAAACATCTGTATAAACCCGTATCGCGTGAATACGTATTAGCCAATCAGAACCCAATTATGAATGACTTACATGAATGAAACTGTCGAATATGCCATATCAAAATATCAGAGGGACAACAGCTACCTTTCAAATAATTGCTAAATTTTGACCCCCAAATACTCAAAAACTACAGTGAATATTAAAAATTTAACCATGCAGATAGAAAAATAGTATTTTTAAATACTTATCTTTAAAACAAGACTGCAAATGAACAAGTACTACTAAGTATTTCTCAACAAACTTTTACCGAAAAAGTTTATTAAAATTTATTCATATAAATTAAAAGCAAAAAATTGAAAAAGCTGAAAATATTTGAAAAATATATTCAAAATATGTTCTAATAACACACGTGAAATTTCAAGTCTACTGAAGTTATATCAAGTGACATATCAAAGTTTGAATCACACCACCCATTCAAAACATGTTTTTTCATCACTGAAAATGTGATCGGACTATAACGGAAAAAAGAAACTGTGCATCTTTGAAAATAATATTTAGAATTAATATCACGGGTTGAACTTTATGTAATATATGAACAACATGTATACACATCTTATAAATTTCACGGGTGAATAACTCTGTTGCACGAAATCTTTGTTTACCATGACCATTGAACGGATTTTGCGTTTCTCTGAGCCAAAGAATTGGTTTGTCAAAATTTTAGGTTTTTGTTACTATTGTATCCTTCTTCACATCCACGAAAAACAGAAAAAACAATTTAATTTCAGTTTAAAATGTGTTTAAGTACAGTGCTTACGGCAGTAGCGGATCATTAGTGCAATATTCACTGCTCTCCGAGAAAAACATCGCTACCGATTGTATTTTTTTGGTACTATCAATTGACATTTCACCACTCTTTCAATTTATCATTAGATAATAAAAATCGCCCGACTATAAGTATGGTCAATCCACGCGTTTTGTATCCCATGTATTTACGTCAGTAACGAATCAATTTGTGAGTAGCGAATCGCGCCACCTAGTGTCAAGAAAACGATAGGCGATTAACTCAATACATGATTAGTTTGAGTTTCCATCATTCAATTGCAAAAACATACTAATCATGAAACACTATTAAAGAGTTTTAATCGTAATATTAACAAATGTCATGATTAAAATAAATAACAAAAAACAAATCATCGCAATGTCCCTAATAAATTAAGTCAATCAACATTGCCTTGAATACTGAATTATAAAAGCAGTAAATGGCGAAGGAAATAAAATAAAATAGTTGTACCTTATAAGTCATAAATATTATGACATACTCTTGTCCATGAAGATTTTATTTTGACAAGAACAGTACATGCATACAATGATACTTATTGGTATTGTACACTGTACATCATAGGTCCAAAATTGTTACCAGACAAAAATATGGAACGGAATAAAACTTTGTCTTAAACACAAAATATAGGGATTGGATATTAATGTATTTATTCAATATATTCTAATCTCATACAGATTATCCTTTAAGCATGACAAGTATGGCTTCTTTAAAATGCCCATTGATCTGGTTTTATCATATGATAAATAAGATAGTGGTATGGTATGACAATGCCCCCATCTTTCTCATGGGGCACTGACCATGGAGGGAAGCTAGGCACTGGTTCTATTATTTTTCTGAAAGCACCAGACAGCCCCATGGGTACATGCCTAATAGAATCTGTCACCTTAGGCAAGCCTCGTTCTGGACCAAATATATTAGAACGAGGGTAGAGATTTCCTTATCTGGCACTACAAGTAGTGATTGATTCTATTTCTTGCATCAAAAAGTACAATTTTTCAATTTAAAACCAATTTCCACCTTCGATACACCTCTGATTTTGTTGATAAAATTTTGCGGGAAAAACGGCGTGTACAGGCTATCTTACACAGGGGGGTACAAGATGGAGATATCTTACACCTCTTTTTTATGGATTTTTCTATCTGGGGTGCAAGAATAATAGAATCTTACACCAGTAACAGGGTAAGACAGAGATATCTCAAACGAGGATGAATATTTTCTTGTCCAGAACGAGCTTTAGCGAGTTCTGGACATTGAAAATATTCATCCGAGTTTGAGATATCTCTGTCTTACCCTGTTACTGGTGTAGGATTCTTTTTCTCACACATTTGCAACATAAAACATGATTAATAAACACAAAATTACATAAAATGTTAAGTTTTCATGTCACCATCCGTGCCTGCTGAAAATGACGTAATCAATTTTTGTTGACGTTCTCACGTAAAATGATTGTGACGTCATCAATTAAGCGTGTGTAAGTGATTGTGACGTTGAGAAATTGTTGGTTGACTTCGGAACTTTTCTCAGCTTATTAGGTCCTTTCAACGATAAATCCAGAGCAGATATAACTACGCGGGAAATTCGGCGTGTAGCCTGTCTCAACCCTAGGGTGAGACAAGGAAATCCCACATGGGTAAAAACGCGGGATTTCCATGTCACAGGTGTGAGAAATATTTTTCTTAGCCTTTCGAGAGGTCCCCTATAGACAGCAGCTGATCCGTTATTGCCGTAATTGCACCCTGCATAAACTGGTTTATTTTTTATTGTCATGAACTGTAAAGCTCAATAAAGGTTTTTGTTGTAAAAGAAGACATGTTAACGAGTGTAAAGAGCTATTGTAATCATTTCAAATTACCTTTTAAAGTATTGAACACGTTGGTCAAATCGAAAGTTAGGTTTTGGAAATCACATCCATGTCGCTGAGACGCTTGTGACATTCGCATTAAAAAGCCGAGAATTTTAAAAATAGGACGTTTATCAACACAAATAAAACGTAAAATAAAGTAAAAATACCAGCTTTACAGAAATATATCCGAGTTTTGTTGGTCTCTCGTAATGATATGGAAAAAATTAACTTTATTCTAAACAATGATCCGCTATTGACTGAGATCCGCTACTGCCGTCAGAACTGTATGTGTACGCCATGCCCAGACTTGATGCAAATGCCCGAAATCAAGCCATTGGAATGTTGGAGGCTGGTGCAGCTCGTAGTGTTGTTGCAAGGCGATTTGGAGTTCACAGAAACACTATTAATGCTTAATGGAGCCGTTTTCACCAGGGACCGTCCTAGATCAGGCCGCCCGCGTGTGACGTCAGTGCGGCAGGATACTTTTATTAGGGTGCAGCATCTAAGGAATCGTTTTCAAACTGCGAGTTTTACGGCGAGAAACATTCCTGGTTTGCGCAGAATAAGTCCAAGAACCGTCAGGAACCGTTCACGTGAACGCCGCATTCATCCAAGACGTCCAGCTATTCGCCCAGGTTCTCCAACAACGTCATCGAGTAGCTCGTCTTGATTGGTGCAGAAGACATCTACGCTTTACTAGACGTGATTGGAGACGTATTTTATTTACTGATGTATCAAGGTTTCATTTGGACAGCAGTGATGGCAGATCTAGGGTGTATCGTCGTGTCGGAGAACGTTATCAAGACAATTGTGTTGTGCAACGTCGTCCATTCGGTAGAGGAAGCGTAATGGTCTGGGGCGGAATGACGGCCAATTGTAGAACTGCTTTAACGGTTATTGATGGGTCGTTGACTGGTGCACGTTACCGCGATGAAATATTGCAAAATCATGTTGTTCCATTTGTTCAGCAACATGACGTTACGCTGCAACATGACAATGCTAGACCCCATGTCGCACATATTGTAAATGGTTATTTAACTCAACAGAATGTGAATGTGCTACCCTGGCCAGCATTATCACCTGATCTATCGCCGATAGAGCACGTTTTGGATGAAATTGAACGTCGTCTACGTCAGTTGGAAAATTAGCCGTTGACGTTGGATCAACTTTCACATACATTAATTGAAATCTGGAACACGATTCCCCAGGCATTTTTTAATAACCTTGTTGGGTCAATGAGGCGTCGATGCATTGCTTGCATTAATGCCAATGGTGGACATACCCGATACTAACTTTGTGAATTGGGTTTAGAGATCACTCCAATTTCCCGAACCTTTGTGATGAAATGAGTGTTCTGTAAAAGATGCTGTGAGCATTAATTTTTTATGATAAGTGTCTTTCAAAATTCTGAAATAAAATTATAAATTTTGATTTGAAACTTATTTTTTATTTAAAATTTTATATCTTGCACAATTTCTTTTTTTTTCCGTTAGTATAGTTCAGCTTTGTTCACACCAAACAATATTTAGAACAGTATTGTGTGAACGTGCACTTTTTACGACTTGTTGTATTTTGGATTATTAGTGGCCTTAGAATATAAATATCACGCCTGGTACACGCATTTTTAAAAGGAAAATAAATCGTAGATACTCTCAACCGTTAATTGTCGAGTTTTCAAATACCTCGTATTTCTTTAACAAACTCTGGCCCCTTTGCACTGCTCTATGACGTTGGATATATTAATATCCTTTTATTTTTAACTCGTTACACAATGTGAAAATCATCTTTCCCAAACAGGTGTATTTTTGCACAATTTCCATAAAATATGCAACAAATATTTAAAAAATTCTTAAATTATCAACTTCTGCTTTATTTTTATTTATTTATAAATCTTCACACTTGCGTAGGTAATTCCATAATTGTACCCCTCTTTTACGTTTTTCAACCATATGGTTTTCACTTGAATTTTCCTACTTAGATGACCCTTAAGCGTACTTATTTGCTGGAATTATTCTTGCACCCACGGTGGTGCATTCTTGCGGTGGGATACTCTGACTGACATGGGTTTCCATAGTAGGAGGAGGCGATACACAATATACAGCCGGTATGTGTTCTTGAATTAGACTTGTACTGATTACAGGTTCAACACCGTGATTGTTTTCTGTATTACTCATATCAACACTATTAACTGGAGTGTATAAGACACAATGGGCTTCATGTAATAACAAACTAACTGGAGCGTGACTATTTACCTGTGTTTTTACCTGCGAATTATATTTAGGCGTTGTAAATGTAAATGAAGAAGAGTTATGGCTCGGAATGTCTTTCACATATCATTAGTGTATATGAAACATAAACTCACAAGTGGTAGATTTATATAGACAATAGTGCTCTCTACATTTGGTATTTCAAAGAAAAATCATGGAGCTTAAACTCACCTGCTTGAGAGTCCGCCATGTTGTCCACTTCCATCTCATACTATGTATAGGAAACATACTATTTATACCTGTATAGTCAGCGATATTATGGCACACAGACGAGTTTATTTTACACAAAAGGTATTAACACCGTGTTATCGTATACATATATTCACGCCTTCATGCGTTCATTTGTCAACTCCATCTTTATATATCCCTATCTTAGGCTATTTACATTTTATGGACTTTTCAGTGTTTATAAACACTCTGCCACAATATCACTGACGGACTATATAAAAATGGTAAACAACTTTGACCTGTCCGCTTGACTTTTCATTTAAATATTTATCACGGACCAAATATATCTATGTATAGGAAGCATAGGTGTTTATTTTGTATACATCATAAGATATACTCACCTTATAGAGTACGCCTGTGCATTGTGTATGTATTAACTTGGATCTTAACGCTACCCATTAATTGGTTGGACCCGCCTATATGAATATTCCTAATAAAAGGTCAAACGGACAGGTCAATGTTGTTTGCCTATACCTGTAAAAATAAAGACTATCTCTACCTTCTGATCTAATGGCTTCAGTCATTGATATGAGAATAATGACTTCGTGTATTTTTTCCTTAAATGTTTACTTATAATAACTAAGAGCTTATAATGTTCTTTACAACAGAAACTTGTAAAACTTTGTATGTTACTAAATACACTGACCAAAGATTTATAATAATTATATTTAATCTTCATGCATAAGGAATATAAGGCTTACTTGATTAAAATGTTTGCTTAAACTTTTAGAAATTATAAAATGTCAAAACTAAAAAAAAGATTGAAAAGTGGACTTTATAGACGGTTGAGGAGTCATTTGGAACTAAAAAGGGTGGACTCTATTTACATTAGACAGATGAACTTTATATACAGGGTCATTATATAGTAAAATCCATTTGGGATACTTCAGACCGGTTGCTATAGACAGGTGGACTTTATACGGAGGTGGACTTTATAGCAGATTATACTGTATTACACTACAGGGTGGGTATTACATTAACACGGCGTAACAGTCGATTTCATTCATAAAAGTTATTCAGAACTGGGCTCTGATTGGCTAATACCTACGTATTCACGCGATACTGGTTTATACCCATGTTTCTATTTCTAACAAGTATACGTCACAGATTAACCCATTGCACTTGCTTATGAATGGACAACAGGCAAAATTATTAATATTTATTCATATAAATAAAAAGCCTAAAAATTAAGAGAAATAAAAAGCTGAGAAAATTTGCAATACATCTTCAAAGTATGAAAAAATATGTTCTTAAAAGACATGTGAAATTTCTACATCAAGTAAGATATCTAAGTTTGAATCACACCACCCGTTCAAAATATGTTTATTTTCTTCATTGAAAATGTGATCGGGCTATATAATGGACCTTATGAAACTTCACAGGAATATTCTTTGGGTGGAGTAGTCTTGCCTTTGGCTATTCATAATTTGATCATGTACATGGTTGGGACCGAGAATGGGACTCAATCCCGAAAACTTGCTTTTTTATCCTGTTGCTTCGTTATTTTTCGCCATGCAAACCTCAAACTTAGCATGTGGGTACATATTTCTGAACTTTAGTACATCAATTATTTAAGTAGGACACTGTGAACTATTTCATGGTTTACTGTTTTTCCTTAAACTTCAGGGGCGCGTTTCATGAAACATACTTACAAATATTTTCCTAAGTCCGTTTCATGAAACCGTCCTTAATTATATAGGAATGTTCCTAATTCTTTCCTAAACTAAGGAGAGGTAGATAGTTTACTTAGGCCAGAACTTGACTATATTTATGTGTTATATGGCGACGTCGAAAGCGTGATTTTGGGACAAAAACAACTCGCTTAATAATTGTGTTGCCGTGATATTATACCTTTATGAAACACAAGTGTTAGGGGCCAGTGAATACTCACTCTTGAAAACGAAATACACGTATATATATATATATAATATATATATATATATAATATATATATATATATATATATATATATATATATATATCAATAAGGCACACTTTGTTCGAAACCACGGGTAATATAAATGTGCATTTTTTATTATATCACAACAATAAAATTTCAGATTTGGAAATCGACCGAGAATTCTTTTAAAATTTGATTTTCAGTTGTAGGTAATTTTAATATGTATTTGTTAACCTGCCTATTGAGACCAACACTGTCTTATTCCTTGTTGCAATGTTTTAACGAATGCGATGCGATAACTACATTGCCAAGCGTACTATGAAATATTTAAATTAAATCCAGTATGAATATATTTGCCGACAAATTAACATCGTAAACTCAACCTAGTAAGTCTATTTTCTTAGCAACTTCTTTCGGATACAAAGCAAAAAAATGGCCTACAAAATCTCTCTCTCTCTCTCTCTCTCTCTCTCTTTCTCTCTGACACAGACTGAAGGCCGAAAATGTTTGAATGAAAATAAAATCGTCTTATTAGTATCTGTTGGATATGTTGATAGTTTATTAGTATCTGTGGTATGTTGATAGTTTATTAGTATCTGTGGAATATGTTCATAGTTTCATAAAAATATTGATTATCAACAATTACACAATATGCAGTTTACTCGGCTGTTAAACTTATTTACACAATGATTCTTTTGTTTTGTCCAGGTATTTAACCAACTTGAATACCTGCATTAAATACAATAGACAGGTATCCAAGCGAAGCGAAAACCAACGGTTTTCTAATTGAAAACCTGCACGTGCCCGGGTTGTTCATATGTTCAACTGTGCACGAGACCAGGTTTTTCATAGGAACAACCTCTGCACGTGCTGAATCCAAATAAGCTGTAGAACTGTAGAATAAATAATCAAACAAAAATTTTTCAGTAAATATTCTTTGTTTTATATAATTTATATAATCATTCGTATAATATAAGCTACTTGATAGTTACTGAAGATTATAAATTCATTTGAAATTAAACACAACATCACCAGAACCGTAAAATTGACATATATTACTCTTGTCTTCAAAGGTATAAAAATCTGTCATTCAAATTTAGCTGGTGACGTATTCGGATATAAATGAAAATATCTTGACTGGTATGTAAAACTGCATTCAATCAATCAATATCCTTACATAGAGGTGTCAAATTGCACATTTGGCATGAAGGTCCAAAGATTAATAATATAACAATTTACCTTTCGTCTTCCTAGCAAAGGCCCCAACTTCTGATGGTCCACCACTATGCATCATTGTAGTCACATCAATTGCATTGTGCAATATTTTAAAAATGTTTTCATCACCATTACACATCTCGTCCACGTCTTTGAAAGTGTTTTGAGTCAAAAAATTCATTAGCTTGCACTTCCTCTGCTAAATCAAGAGCTTGGCTCGGAATCGTAATCGGACATGTTTGATAATGTCGACACACTTTCAAATTCCCGCGCACAAGTTTTTCGCTTGAAAAGTTTACTCATGATCAAGCATAACAATAATTTAATTTATTAGAAATAAAAAAAAGGGAGACGCAAGGACTCGAACTCGTGTTGTAAGGCTTTGCAATCTTGAGCACTAACCATTAGCCTATCGAACTACATTCAAACGTTCTTCATATTTCATATAATCTATGTGACATAAACCTTAGGTAACAGAAGGGTTCAAACCCCTAAATCTTCATTTTTTATTAGTTGTTATTTTTATTTATTTTTAAATTTTTATTACACGTACAAATGTAACTCAAGTATCCTCAATAATTGTATAATTCACGTCATCTTTATTTCACGAATTATAACTATTTTTATATATCATTGTGTAAGTCAGTTACCGACCTTGTCGTCGGTGTCCATGAATTGGAAAACCACTCGGTCGGTAACTATTACAGAAATGTCAGCTATATCCTTGGTTCAGTATAAACGATGAATGAAATATTCCTTTGTACATCCGTATACAGACAATAATTTGAATATAAACATGCATTATAATAGAGCCCGTCCAAGTAGAAACGTCCCTTATGTGCATTGTGACGTAAGCGGAGAAAATGACGTCGAAAGTTCGGGAGACAAAAGAATTCAAAAGTGTGTTTCGCTGCGCAAAATGACTCAACTAATGAAAAAAAATAACTTCAGTAGGCTAACTCGAAAAGGTTTATTTTGATCCAAAATAGCAGAAAACACCTTATTGTAAATCACATAATGATAATAATATTTTAATGGGGTAATATAAAATGGAATAAAATTAAAACGTGTCAAATTCGACAGTAAATCAAAGGCAACGCACAATTGTTGCAGGTGAAGAATTATTAAACTATACACGTTCTTTCGAGTGTTGTTATTTGCGATTGATATTTCCAGTTTGATTTACGAATGGAATGGATTCCTCGGCTATTATATAGAGGATCTTAGTCGAGTGGGGTTTAATATGAAATTTATTAAACGAGTTTAATAATTAAATATGCCACGAGCCTTGGCGAGTGGCATATTTAATTATTGAACGAGTTTAATAAATTTTAAATATTTTAATAATATAGGATTGTGTAGATTATATACATCTTTAGTATATAATTAACTTGCATCCCACGCATATCCATTCTTTTAATTTTGAAATTTTCAATGCCGACATCCTACCTTCTTTATCACTGCATTAATTAATAAATATAAGTACATGTAAATAATCCGTTTAACCGATACCTTTTAACCGAGTTGACCGAAGTTAGCAATAAAAGTCGGCTTTACGAGAATCGATTGTCAACTTGTAAGGAAAATGAAAAAAAGTTTTATTTTTATCATTTTCCGTTGTAAACTGTAATGTTCACATCATTTTAACGAAATTCTACAAAATAGATACGTCAAAATGTATTGATAGCTATTAATTTTTTCGTGAAAAATACATAAAACTCAACCCATCAAACAATTTCTTTTTGATGGCAAGAGAACATGTTTACTAAACAAGCTTTCAAGCTTTTTAAATTATCTACTTATTATCTAAATTTTGACAATTTATTTTTTTAAATCAGACCGATAAGTAGCTTTTTACATGTATGTATACTCAAAATTGTCCGATTGCTATTTCGGCGTTGTGAAGCACACAATTAAACAGCTTTGCATAGAACACGGTTGTAAAATGCATAATTATGAACACGCCAAAGACAAAAGGGCACCCACATACCATTACCTCATATACATGTATAGAAGTAATGTGCCGATTTGTAAATTTTAAAAACCATAGTTTTCATCTTTATACGATAAGTGATAAAGTATTGATTAACATCACGGTCCACTTAGAATTCACGGGGGTGACATGTGTAATCAAAATAATATTACCAGTGGCTTGACCTAAAGGAATGAGTGTGTTTTCAGAGAAAAGAACATAAAAATACAGATTTGTAGAAAAGACAAATTTAAAGGAATATTACAAATTAAATAAATATATGTAATGCATGTAGGTATTCAGATTTGAACCCCTGTCCTACAGATTAACCATCGAAACTTGATTTGAAAACAAATAGCAAAAGGCGGAAAATACCCTTCATTTTAACAGATAACAGAATGAAGATGGAGTTGCACAAAGAAATGCAAATAAAATATACATTTGTCTGAGCAAAAATCTAAAACTTCAAATATACTCGTAATACTATTACTTTTTTAAATTATAACTATAAGAATATTTAGAAGTGTGTGTTAAACAAACCAAATCGGCCCATTTAGGATAAAATCCCATCAAACCTACGATAAATTTTTAAAATGATAAAATATAAGGTATGAATTCAGTCCAATTCAGGCACAGCATATGAATTCATGATCTTGGATTGGAGTCCTGTAGAATTAACCGTTTGTCAAGTTTTGATAAATTGATCAACATGCAGAAATTTCAAACTTGCCATCTTGAATTGGGACCAAATTATTCACTATTTGTTTTCGATTGATACATAATTAACAATTATTATACCGAATCTCCAAAACTCAATATTCAATCAGTTTTCAGCTTGTGTCGACTTTTTTTTTTTTTATGAGTAAAATCTAAAATTTATAAGGTATAAAGTTTTGGAGATTCGGTATAACATAACAAATATTTTAGGGGCTCGGGGCTATATGGATCCTGATATATTTGTTAATTAATCGTTTAAAATCAGGCAAAATTCTGTATCCAGAAAACTGTTTTTCGTCAAATTTTAAATAAAACACACGATTAGTCTCCGTGTGTAGTTAATAGTATTTCACTTATAACAAGACAGTCAGTTCTGTAAGGGGTGGTGGTGGTGGTGTTGGTGGAATAAGCCGTCGTGAATCTTCGGTAACGCAAATTAACAAAATATTGTTCAAACTAGGATCTGCCTCAGTGGGATTCAATCAAGAGCGCAGGCGATAAAAGACGCCACAATCCAAAGTCGGTATCAAGACAACCGGTCCCTAGACTCTCGGCTCTCGTTCTTTGTTTTCCACATACAATTATATCTCAATATCGTTCCGTTTGCGGAGGTCGTGGATTCGAACCCCGGCAGGCTCTGACAAGGCTTGATAATAGGCAGTGACTGTTTCGCCAAGCACACGGCCTTTTAAAATGAAAGTCACAAGGTTCTTCAGAAGAGACTAGAAAATCTTATGCCCTATGTCACGGAAGACCCTCCCTGCACATTTCCCTGAGCGCACTACAAAGAAAACATTCTGCCATTTCGCATAAAGCTGGTGACTTCTCGATATAAGTATAAATATTCTTGACTGAGACGTAAAACCCCATTCAATCAATCAATTTATCAATGTCGCCATCTTATTTTTTTCGTACTGTTATCTGGTAATATTAAGTTTTCACTTCCAAAGTTTTTTTTACATTCATAGAATGAATGCGCAGAAAAAAGTCGCTCAACTCGAGGCAAAATAGTTTGTTACCTTGCAGTCTCTTTGACAAAAATTCTGATGTTTTTTCTTGAACAGTAGACGCTTATTGACATAAATCATGGATTACATTAGAAACGTTACAAAAGACGTAGGAAAGAATGACCCAGTACCCGTTTGCAATTTTTGTAAATTACTTATAAATCAAACGTGACGTTATCATGACGTTATGGCGGCAAAAATGTAAAATGGCAACAAACACTCCATTTTATTGACCAAAATACATATATTTTACGCTTGTAAAGAAGGGAATGCCATATATCATTAGAAAGGTCATGAAATGTTCTATTCAAATCTAACAAAATGTCAAAATTTGGCCATAAGGGACGTTTCTACTTGGTCGGGCTCAATACAGTTAGACTTGCACAAGTCCCTTTATTAAATTATTAATTTCAGTATCTTGCCCCTTTAAAACTATTACAGAGATCAACTGACAAAAGTTTGAATTTACAGTAATACTTGATTTTTTTCAATTAATGTAAGTTATGCCCATGGGAATCTGTATATAAATACACGAGGTGTTCCGGTAATTTTTCCCTAAGTTTTTCCCAACTTAGGACAGGCATAAGACACGTTCGTGGAACGCAAAAGTTTGAGCTTACGCATTTCCTAACTGTTTCCTAAGCCTTCAAACTTAGGCATGAACTTAGGAATGAAATTTGGAAACTACGTGAAACGCGGCCCAGGAATTTTGGTCATAGAAACCTGAAACTTGGCAGTATGTATCATTGTTGGGCTTGTAACACGTATGTATGAAAGCAGGTTACTGTGACCTACTTTTTCATGGTTGACTGATTTTTCCTTGTAACTTAAGGATTTTTGTCATAGAGAACCCAAACTTAGTGGTGTGTACAATTATTGGAGATGTAACATGCGAAGTATGAAAGTAAGTCACGGTGACCTACTTGTTCTGGTGGATTGATTTTTCTTTAGAACTTCGAGAGTTTTGGTCAAAGAAATCTGGAACTTGGTAGTAACATGAACTGGGTCATAAAACAGGTCACTTCCAAGTTGACTGCATTTTCTTAATGGCGGCTAGATTTTGGTCATATAGACCTCAAACTTGGTAGTTATAATTGTTAGAGCTGTGACACATGAAGTATAAAAGTAAGTTACCTTAAACTACTTTTTCATGATTTTTCTATATCTTCTTCAGAGGTCGGATCCAGACTTGGAGCCGGTGGGGGGGGGGGGACAAAATGTCGACAAAGACTTGAAAGACTAGGGGGGGGGTCTGGTTGCATTTTTCAACATAAATGGTACAATCCTGCATTCCTGGAAGATGGACAGGTTTCCACTTGGTCTCAATTCACATCTTAAAAATGGGATTGATTTTATGAATGTGATCAAGTCTTTTAGTTTACTAGTACTTTTCAAATGGTCACCAGATACAAGTTAATATGGCATAAACAATAGCATTCTTTTTTCTAGCATTAGCTGATTTTTCATCTACACAAACAAATGACAAGTACTGTATTCATGTAAGGTACTTTTATTTTCTCTTCACTTATTATGACATTATATACAGGTTAACTATCTCTAAGCATAAATTAACCACACACACACTTATTATGACATTATATACAGGTTAACTATCTCTAAGCATAAATTAACCACACACACACTTAAGCAGTAAACAATAACATTAAGCACGACAAACACACACACACACACACACACACACACACACACACACACACGCACGCACGCACATACACACACACACACACACACACACACACTTAAGCACTAAACAATAACATTACGCACGACAAAACACACACACACACACACACACACACACACACACACACACACACACTTAAGCACTAAACAATAACATTTAGCACGACAAACAACATCTCAACACACACACACACACACACACACACACACACACACACACTAACCACACACACGCACACACTAACCACACACACACACTTAAGCACTAAACAATAACATTTAGCACGACAAACAACATCTCAAAACACACACATACACACACACTAACCACACACACACACACTAACCACACACACACACACACACACTTAAGCACTAAACAATAAGATATTGAGCACTACAAACATCTCAACACACACACAACATCTTAAGACATAAAACTACTAAAAAGAAATACATCAACATGTCATATAAATAAATTCAAGGTCTAAACTCTCTATAAAGGCCACATTGGGAACTTGAAAAGTAAATGGTCCTACACTAAAACAAAGCTAAGAAAAGCTGGTAGCATAACATCTATCATTGCATAGGTCATTTATATCAAATATTAATAATACTAAAAATAGTCATTTCAAACAGTCATATTGCTTTATCACTTGTGTAACATATATACCACTTAAGTAACCACACATTCAATTTAATAAGCATCATCATATAAAACACTGGGAAGCATCATTACGCCTTGGATTTTTCCTTGCAAAAATTTTCCGAATGAAAACATCAGTTATATTTAATTTGATACTCATCATCATCAATGCTTGTTGTGAGCCATTACTGAAGGGACATTTTCTCCAGGACCTTCAACTTTTTAAGAGCAATAAAAAAGGAAAACCATGGATACCTAGATTTCGATTGGGGGACACATCCCACTTCATCACTGTAAACTTATGTTTGTTTTTGATTATGGAACTCTGAAGGAAGAAAGTATGATGCCTCGATCTATGAGACAAATCTGTGAGACCACAGTTTTTAGCTCACCTGACCGAAGGTCATGTGAGCTTATGGCATAGCGCAGCGTGTGTATGTGCGTGTGTGCGTGCGTGCGTGTGTGCGTGCGTGCGTGCGTCGTTAACACCTATTTTCGACTTCTCCTCTGAAACTACTGGACAGTTTTTAATGAAACTTTGTCAGAAGTATATATGGGCCGGTGCAATTCAGATTTGTTCGTGGCGTTGCCATGGCTACCATAACTAGGTCAAGGTGACCTAGGGGTGCAAAAATCTTAAAAAATCTTCTTCTCCGAAAGTACTGATTGGAGAAAAAATCTGATGTGATATTTGGCTTTTCTAGGGTCTTAAGCCTATAGTTTGTTCATTTTGTGAAATTCGGATTAAAAATAGGTTACGCGTTTTTGCGTTTAATTTTGAAAAAAAATCGTAAAATAGCTTCAAATTGTTATAACTTGACTTTTTGACCAGATAATGACATGGGGTTTTCAGTTTTGACATCTTCTTGTTGGTATCTTCAAAATGAGGTCAAGGTCAATTGTAAAGGTCGTGACCTAATTTTTTTACCTCTGATTATAATTATTATCTCGAAAACTATAAACGTTTTGTATAGGCATGTATATTAGAATGTTGTAGATATTGATACAACGATCATTTTGATGTACAGAAAAAGGTCATGGGTTCAAAGGTCAAGGTCACAGATGCGAAACAATACCAAAATGGTTAATTATCTCCAACACTATAAACATTTTGTGTAGGCATTTATATGAGAATGTTGTAGGTATTGATACAACGATCATTTTGATGTATAGAAAAAGGTCATGGGTTCAAAGGTCAAGGTCACAGATGTGAAACAATACTGAAATGGTTAATTATCTCGAAAACTATAAACTTTTTGTATAGGCATGTATATTAGAATGTTGTAGGTATTGATACAACGATCATTTTGATGTATAGAAAAAGGTCATGGGTTCAAAGGTCAAGGTCACAGATGCGAAACAATACCGAAATGGTTAATTATCTCGAAAACTATAAACATTTTGTATAGGCATGTATATGAGAATGTTGTAGGTATTGATACAACGATCATTTTGATGTATAGAAAAAGGTCATGGGTTCAAAGGTCAAGGTCACAGATGCAAAACAATACCAAAATGGTTAATTATCTTGAAAACTATGAACTTTTTGTATAGGCTTGTATATTAGAATGTTGTAAGTATTGATACAACGATCGTTTTGATGTATAGAAAAAGGTCATGGGGTCAAAGGTCAAGGTCACAGATGCGAAACAATACCGAAATGGTTAATTATCTCGAAAACTATAAACATTTTGTATAGGCATGTATATTAGAATGTTGTAGGTATTGATACAACGATCATTTTGATGTATAGAAAAAGGTCATGGGTTCAAAGGTCAATGTCACAGATGTGGAACAATACTGAAATGGTTTATTATCTTCAAAACTATTTGGGGTTTAGTATTTATGTTTTCTTTAAATCTATCAGCTAGCCATTAGTTATCAGGTGAGCGTATCAAGCCCATGGGCCTCTTGTTTCGAGATTGGCAGATTTAACAGACAACTTTTAGACATCATCACACTCTAGGACGCGCTCGGACTCGTCCATAACGTAACCCGGTATCAAATCTCTATGAACTATGATGTATAAAAGTTGTTCGCGTGAAAGTTTTTCTCTATATCTGTATATGGGGACGAGGTTTATAAGGAATGTCATGTAAAGTATCAAAGTTGTCTAATTTTATGTCAGTGATGTTATTATTAATAAACGCCGCTTTCTAATATATACCGCAAGGCTATATGCAAATTATAAGTGTTTTTTTCTTATTTTGTTTAGTTTACTAATGTATCATTAGACACTTACCGGTAGTCCGACAATTCAGCCCACTAAACCCTCGTTTTAATTTTTGACTTTTCAATCCCCAAAATACAGGAATTGAATTTGTATCAAACAATCGCTTATATAATTGCTGACATAATCTTTTTAATATTTGTATTATTTTTATGGTTTAAGCTGAACGTTATCCCATAAACTTATATTTTAAAAAAGGTGCCCCAATAAAGGGAAGGAACAAAGAGAACAAAAAAGATATTTCATTTCCCGAGGTGTTCCAAATGTTGTTGACATTATAGTTGACCTAACGGTAGGTATGCTATAATTTCCAGATTACTCGAAACACCAACCCCCACCCCACCCCCAGTACGACTTTGTTTTAGAATTTTTTTTAATTACCAAAACTTTCTGAAATTCCAGTAAAAATTAAGTATTGTTTAGAAGTGTAAGAGGAAATCGATCACTTTGTGGATTTGGAATAATTTGTAAGATAGCCAAAAAAAGTGATTCAGATGTACATCAACTACTATCTGTTTACTATGCTGCAGAGAAAGGAACAACGCTAATATTTCAAAGATTTGAATGGCAAGCTTAAAAATCAATAAATACTTACATGAGCCAGGAGAATGCTACTGTTTATTTAGCCTATTTCGGAGAAATCAAGATCGCAAAATACTCTATAAATTTCAATGCGACGGATACAATTAAATCAATGGTTCTTTTACTTACATGAGCCGAGTCGTAACTGAAAATTTCTGTTTCGGTTCCATCCTTGCTTAATATATCATTTTATGCAACAAAATATATTCTGGGTGGGTGTTTACAATGGTAATCTTTTTTACGAAATGGCGGGGATCTTTATGTACGTAGTCATGACGAAAGAGTCGACTATTTACATAGGTTAGTGCAGCTCAATAACTGATTGATTTTTGCGTAACTGGGATGACCAAATTCGATTTAATAAAGTAATAAAGTGATCTACCTTTCTGCATTTTCAAACTTTTGAAAATAATTGACGTAAATTCAAACCTTTAAACTCAACCCGACCTTTAAACTACCCTTCATTGTACCCCTCGCGAACCTACATAAATAATAAATTCTTCCGTCATTATTACGTCACACGAAAGACTCCGCCATTTTGTCAAAATTTTACCATTGTAAACACCCATCCAAATTATGTTATGGTGCATTAAAGGAGTTATAATGCATGGATTAGATTGAAATAAGGATTATTAACAACGACTTGGCTCATGTAAGTAAATGATTAATTGATTTTTGTACAGCGTTCACGATAGTGAACACGTGTACATTGCTATCGCTTTCTTCCAAGATAACGAGCTTCTTTGCTATGAAATTATAAGATATGAGTACACCTGGAAATAGTGCGCCTGGTAAATGAGCGTGAAAGAAGTATATCTGTTTTATCGTGAGATATGTATTCTGAGACGGGTAATGCATTTGGTTACATATGCACATTTGGAATAAATTTTCGGAATACATTTCGGAATCTAGTAAAATATTGCGACGGGATGCATCTAATAATTTCTGCAATTTGGCGAACTGATCTCATGTTTACAATAAAAAGTAGTTCGAGAAGTTGGCGTCCTACGATGTAAAATCATAACTTTTTATGAAATGAACAGCAACGGCAGGTTGTTTAATTAATTCTTCGTGAAATCTACGGAAATTTAAATTTATTTTGAAGGTTATGATAACATATTTTGATGTTGAGGCAATTGTGTCATATTTTAAAACTGTTTATCGATTAGATTTTACTTTCGTGAAAGGGAGATAATTCGTACAGTTGTTGTGTGCAAATTTTAAATACAGTCTTTTTACCAGTTCCGAACAGGGTTTCATATAAGCAAGGTTCGAAATTAGGCAGGCATACTCGCTAATAGCTTGTAGATCTGCCGAATAGCGAGTGGAAATAAAAGCCACTCGCATAGTTGAGCGAGTGAATAAAAGAAGCTAAATCATTTACAATCTACTTTTCAATTAACTGTCACATTGTATGTTCCAAATGAAATTTAAAACGAAAAAAAAAAAAAAAAAAAAAAAAAAAAAACGAAAAGTGGCCGAAATAAGTCATATTGTCTGGGCATCTCTATCATAAACATATTCGGATTACTCGGGCATATACGTCAATGTATAATATTAGGTTTCCACACGTGGCTACGATTGGCTGCTTAATTTAGTCTTCGACTCTGATTCGTTGTTTAAAATAGACCAGTGGAAATCCCATTACCGTCATGCTTTACTGTAGAAAACTTTAAAACTGTTTCATAAATTTTAGCTAGTCATTTTTCATTTTAGCTAGTGAATAAAAATTGTACAAGCTAATTTTTGCTAGTGGTAAATATCGCTAAAATCGAACCCTGATAAGTGCTGCTGCAGACGTCATCCACAAGCAGGGGAAATAAAATTTATGTGGTGTAATAATACAAATGTTTACTGATTCCAAAATATCGACACCTGTCCTCAAAAACACGTGGTAGTATGTTTTCTTGAAAAAAGCATGTCCGTGATCACGATATTTGTTTACATCGTTAAACTACAGTAGGTCACCAACAATCTGTCGACCTGTCCTGCACATACATTTAGGAAGCGGTTGAAGTTTATATTATTTAAACAATTAATGCCCATACATTCAAGTAGAAGCAAATTGAGAAAGTTATTTTGCGATTCCTTTAATTGAACAGGATTGAAATTTTAGATTATTCGGTAGTAAAAATTCGGAACTGGTAAAACAACTGTACTTCACCATTAACATGAAACGGGAATATTGCGAGTGATAATCAGCAGTTAATTAAAACCCAGATTAACAGCAAATGATCCAGTTACATACAACCGCTAGAATGTACCCCCTCATAGCGACGGTAGGATCTGCAAAACTCTACTTTCTCTCTATCCGAAATGACAAAACGATCGGGTACAACTTTTTTAAATTTTAATTACCGATTGTCTTTTTCATATATTTATGAAATTATTATTTTCTACCATTTAATTTAGCAATACATGGTTTGGTACATTGTTTCCTTTTCCAAAAAAAAACCCATCCAACGGATTATATTCTGTCTTGCCACAACACAATTTTCCCAACTACGCTGTACAACAGCACGACAGTGCTATGTTTAATCGTGTCATTCAAATCTTTGAGATATTAGCTTTATTCCTTTCTCTCCAGCAGAGTAAACGGACAGTAGTAATCCCTATTTAAATCTAATCCATGCATATAGACTAAATAAACAGTAATAAAAATGGATGCTTTTATACTGATAAAATCCGGTAGCTCAGTTGGTAGAGTGCTCGCTCCATAAGAGGGCAGTCGTGGGTTCGATCCCCAGCCAAGTCTGACCTCAAGACTTGAAAGTGCGAAGTGACTGTTCTTTCGCCAAGCACTCAACATTACAAAATGAAAGTCATGGTTCTTTCGAATGGAAACTTCAAATAAACATGGTCTCGTGTCACGGCAGGTGTGGCAGTGACGATAAAGAACCCTGCTGTATAAATTAATGCCCTTAGAGCAACGCACAGGCAAAATTTCTGCACCTTTGCCTATAGCTGGCAACATCTCGATATAAGTTAAATATTCTTGACTGGGACATTAAACACCAATACTGAACTGACTCTATGTAAACAAAATTGCGTAAGGTGAATTCGATAACATGATATAATGACATATTACACAAGGAAGTAAAAGTGTTTGAGGCTCAAAATGGGCAAGTGTTAACATGAATCACAAACATTATATCTTGCCTTGTGTAAATCCCAAGTTTGGTAACATTCATGAGTCATTTAAAAATAGTTATCATTTTAATAACAATAAACATTCAACATAAGTCTACTGCAACTCAAAATATTAAAACATAAAATAAGTAACATCACTAGTTGTAGATTAAAATGTCCATTTTTATTAAATTGTGTTAATTCATGGACAAAGCAATTTACTGTGTCTCCTAATCACTGATATATTTTGTTGCAGAATCTCAAATGAGTCCAATGCTGTCATTTATTACACTGGCACCACTTGTCAATAATAAGTTTGCTACCTATATATTGCTGTAAGACAAGGTGCCCTTTTGGAGTCTCAGGTTTTTTTTAACCAGACATGTAAATTGACATTTGTCTGTTGACATTTGACAAAATGCTCAGAAAGTAAACAAAGGACGCATGGTTGTATGCAAAAGGCTAGATCAAAAGAAATAGGACATTTTATTATGTTTATGGTACATGAAAAATGGAAGTTACAAACATGGCGGTTTTTATCAAAGTGAACATAATTTGAGTTATTGTACTTTTTGAAAAAATCATCTTTTAGTTATTTGTTACACTGGAAGATAAAACATGCTGCTGTTTTTAAAAACAGATCATACTGCCCTGAAAATTCTACTGCACATGCTCGCTATTCGAAATTTGCATAAGTGATTGGAAACACCTGATGATCGAAAAACACCTGACTGACCCATACTATGTACAGGTTAAAGGGGATATAAATAGGGTTTAGCAAGTAGAGCATGTTCATGCTGTGTTCATATATACTTAGTTATAGAAAATCACATATCTGAAATCAATTTTGAGAAATATCTAACCTCAACCGTAAATTGTCCACTTTTCAAAAAACCTTGACTCTGGCCCCTATGCACTAGATTGATATTTTCCTCATTGATTGGTAAACTTTATTTTAAATATTGTTCAGCCCTCGCTACAAAAACTGTTTTGCTGCAGAAGTCCCAAAACGTCAATTAAAAGTCATAAATATAAATTTCAAATAATTCTCAAAAATGATTTCAGATATGTGATTTTCTATAACTAAGTAACATATCTAGTGGCATATTAATTCAAAAACAACATGAACATGCTCTACGTGCTAAACCCTATTTATTTCCCTTAAGAGACGTCATACTGTCTCACCTATGGGTTACCTTTTAGGCCAAACGGTAAAGTGTTTGCTTTACAAACAGGGGACATGGGTTCAATTCCCAGTGTCGGGGGAAGGAAATGTTTTTCATTGTAACTAGCTTTTACGTTACATATATGGCCCTGGAATTACCAAAAAAAATTTTAACAATTCTTTTTGAAATTGCAGTAAAATGTGGTACAGATGACACTGGAATTCCAGAATAATTTTACAAATATCTGTACATTGTGACACCCCTAGTAATACCACTGTCTGTGTGTTTGTGTGTTTGTCCCTCCTGGTTGGTTTCTGTTCATTAAAGAAAACCATACATCTGATTGAGCTGAAATATGGTCAGTTGATTTGTTATGATAGTGATTGGTGTTGGATTGCTCTACAGCATAATTGTGCATCCAAGATGGCTGCTGTTACTAAAAATAGACTTTTTAGCTCACCTGAGCCATAGGCTATTGTTAAATACCGGTATGGAGCTATTGTATTGCGATACAACACAATTTTTATTAAAATCATAATGTAGCAGTATATCTGTACATTGTATCACAATGTACCAGTATATCTGTACATTGTATCACAATGTACCAGCATATCTGTACATTGTATCACAATGTACCAGCATATCTGTACATTGTATCACAATGTACCAGCATATCTGTACATTGTATCACAATGTACCAGCATATCTGTACATTGTATCACAATGTACCAGCATATCTGTACATTGTATCACAATTACCAGCATATCTGTACATTGTATCACAATGTACCAGCATATCTGTACATTGTATCACAATTTACCAGCATATCTGTACATTGTATCACAATGTACCAGCATATCTGTACATTGTATAACAATGTACCAGTATATCTGTACATTGTATCACAATGTACCAGCATATCTGTACATTGTATCACAATGTACCAGCATATCTGTACATTGTATCACAATGTACCAGCATATCTGTACATTGTATCACAATGTACCAGTATATCTGTACATTGTGACACCCTAGTAATACCACTGTCTGTGTGTTTGTGTGTGTGTCCCTCCTGGTTGGTTTCTGTTCATTTTAAAGAAAACCATACATCTGATTGAGCTGAAATATGGTCAGTTGATTAGTTATGATAGTGATTGGTGTTGGATTGCTCTACAGCATAATTGTGCATCCAAGATGGCTGCTGTTACTAAAAATAGACTTTTTAGCTCACCTGAGCCATAGGCTATTGCCATCTATCTTCGTACGTCGTATGTCATGTGTAAACTTATCACATTTTAATCAACTCCTCCAAAACTACTAAGCCAAAGTGGATGATTTTAGGCAGTAATGATGTCTAGGTGAGGGGCTTTCAGATTTTCACAAATGAAATGATTATGTCCCCTTGGGGCCCCATAAAGAGGAAAATTGTGAAAAATCTTTAAAAATCATCTCCTCTGAACTTACAAGAGATATAGCATAGATATTTATTGTAAAACATACTTTGGGGACCTACATTCAGAACTGCACAAATCATAGCTGTAGGGGCCAAAATGGGGGAAAGGGGGAATTCGCTAATATTAATGTATTTGTCAATATATCTTGAAAACTATAAACTTTTTGTATAGGCATGTATATTAGAATATTGTAGGCATATGCACAACAATCATTTTGATATATGAATGAAGGTCATAGGTTCAAAGTTCAAGGTCATAGATGCAAACGAATACTAAATTTAATTTTGAAATAATCGTAAAATAGCTTCAAATTGCTCTATCTCGATATTTGAACAAATTTGGAAAAAGGGTTATCAGTTTTGACATAATCTTGTGATTACCACTACCTGGCCAAATTTAATGAAACTTAAGTAGACAATCAATATTATAGAATAAGACAACAGCACAAATTAAGCTCCATATTTCATTATCATTACCTTTAGCTAACCATTTACTTTAACCAAAATTGCTACTAAAAATTATTTAACAAAAATATCTACCTATTGTCATTATATGCACAAAGTATTCAAAAACACACTGTTATTGCTGACAAGCATCACATACATTCACAAATCTGTTTATTCTTCCTACACAGGAACTCACATTAAATTTCATCACCACACACACTGACACATGTCTAACTGTCTATATACCACATGGTCCAAAAATAAACTATACAGGTTTAAAAAATGTGCCACACAATCTTTCAATATATGCCACACAGGCTGCCATAAATAATGCCACACCAGCCCTTTTTCACAAAATTATTTAAATATGCCACACAGGCATCCTAACACCACAAACAACAAGCCTGCACTACTACCAAGCATGAATACTTGTTCTACCTCCATGTCAACAGGTGTTGAACTTGTGACAATCAGAATATTGTGGGTATTGGTCTAACAGTAATTTTGATATATAGATGAAGGTCATGGGGTAAAGGTCAAGGTCACAGATGCAAAATAATACCAAAATAGTTATTATCTGGAAAACTGTAAATATTTTGTATAGACATGCATATTAGAATATTGTATGTATTGATTCAACAATCAATTTGATATATAGGTGAAAGATCAGTGTTGAAACATCCACGTGCATGTCATATTATGTCCTGTAACCAGTTGGAACAATATACATGTATAATGAATGATTGAATGACAAAGAGAGGTAGAACCAGATTTACTCAAGACTTAACTAAGACATAATGAATAATTGAATGACAAAGAGAGGTAGAACCAGATTTACTCAAGACTTAACTAAGACATAATGAATGATTGAATGAAAAAGAGAGGTAGAACCAGATTTACTCAAGACTTAACTAAGACATTATTTTTAGGAAACAAAATTATTATTTTGGGGTCAATGACATAAGGGCCCCTTCTAGGTCATGGGTTCAAAGATTAGGGTAACAGATGCATAAGGATATTGAAACTGATACTGGTGCATTAATTGGAAAAGCTTTAAATTGTGACTATATGTAGAGATTTTGGCATTCAGGTTTTCAATTTTGTATTATGCAAAAGCCATAAATATTGCTTGGGCATATAGCATTGCCCATGTCCCAGAATCCAGTTCTGCTCTATAAGAAATATACAGTTTGGAAGGAGGATGTGCCACATACCAAATGGGGTCATCAAAGTCAAGGTCCAGGGTTGTGGCCATAAAAACATTTATATAAAAGGAGCTATCATGGTGATATTTACAAGAGATACTCAGTATGGAAAAGAGGAGTAGTAGCATTTTGGTTGCCATAATTTTAACAAGTGAAAGAAAAAAGGGATCCTTTGCAAATCTTCAAATGTATTTTTGATCATACATTGTAGATTTAAAAGAATTTTTGAGTTAATTGAGTTAAAAACAAAGAGTTAAGGTTTCTATGAAGACGTTGTGTTGGTGTTGCATTGAAATGTCATTATAGCATGTATAGAGAGGGTTAACTTGTTCTTCAATCACTTCAAGCAGATTTTGTTGCACATCATTCTTTAATTTCTATTTATAGATAAGAAGACAGCAGTTATAGATAAGTGAAGAATAATCCATTATCAATGCCTGGAATAGAAAAGTTAATGAGGGGAATATTGCGATATAGGAAACATGGCCAGAAACAGATGATACAGCAATGTAGTAACTCAGTAAGACTTACTTAATAAGGCTATATAATAGTTATTTCTCCCCTGAACAAGTAACAGATATCAGAATTGGAGATGTTTTCTGTTTCTGACAATGATGCATATTACTGATTTTAATAGTAATGGTGCCCACCTTGGATTTCATACATCTTCCACACCAATTTGCTAAAATGTGGTCAATGAAAGATTTCTTTGAAAAACTGGTTATAAATGTTGAATGGCTAGGAATCTACTTTCTATATTTCAAATTTGAAGTAAATCTGTAGTTAATTGAATTCAATTTAGTAATTTTGCTATTTATAGTAATGGTAGCCATCTTAGATTTCATACAAGGTTGCCCCTTTAAGGGTTTTGCATGAAAGAATGGAACAATTCAGAGGAATTCCTTTGTATTCAGATATAAATGCTTGTACATAAATGTGACCTTGTCCTTTGAATCAATCACCTTCATCATTACAAAAAGTGACTTGAATCAATTGATACCTATAATACTCCAATATACATGCCTATACAGAGTTTATAGTTTCAAATAGTTAAGGTGGTGTTCAAAATATTGGAGGAAATTCCATTAAAGAAGAAAGATGCCCACCGCTGATTGGATAAGACATATAAGAGATGCATTGAACTTTGACCTGCTCAATGAAATTGGATCATTTTACACGTGCAAATTGGCACACTTTTGTGTGTTGGAAGACAGGGTTGAATTTAAACATTTGATATAAATTTTGTACATAAAATATAAAAAATATGGTTATTTTCTTAATACCTTAAAATATATTTTTACAGACTTTCAAGTTGATAACTAAAGTGGCATTTGAACACAAGCTGTTTAATGCAGAAAGTTGGTATGGAATAATTCCATTTAGACTGCACGCGCTAAGTCACAGATTTTTTCTACAGCATAGCCGAGTTTAACTTAACGATAGTTAAGTTAAAACTAGCTTGGCTGGAGTATGCCACCGCCTAGCATTAGAAGACCAGCCAGTTTGCCTTGAAACAAGTACACATCAGAAAATAGGGTGCACTAAGGGACGCAACATCTGTTAGGCTACATCTTAATAAATTTAGGGAGATTTGTTTACATATCAAACGGCGTGCATAAAATTCAACTAGACCCGTTCAAATAACATTACACAGGTGATTGATGATTGTTTCTGGCAATTAATTAATCCTAAAAAAAAGTAGTCCGCCCATTCAAACTGACAGGTGGAATACAGCCACTAAGTATTTATCAACGGATTTGTACATTTAATAAAATATTTTAAAGAATACTGTTTGACGAGAAATATTAGTGATGTATTAATTTTCACGGTTTTCACGGTCAATTCTCAACTGTGAAAATAAGTACACCGCTAAGTTTGCCACATGTGAAAAAATAAAAATGGGTTCAACAAACACTGATAATGTCAATCACTGTAATTTTAACACCACCCTCCTCCCATGTCGTATTTTATTGCATTCAATTCACTGTTTGAAATGAAATATCAGAACAAAATAAATGAGAATTTATTAGTCTTATTACCGTTTATAATTATTTCACATATTTCTTATGTTACTATATCAGGGTTCGCACAGAACTTGAGAAGTCATGGAATTTGACTTCTGTCTTGAAAAGTCATGGAATTGAGATTTTGCTGTGAAAAGTCATGGAATGTTGTAACATGTTATGGAAAAGTCATGGAATTTCGAATTTTAATTAAAAAAACTTCGATTTAATCTGAAACTAAAGCAAAATAAATACATGTATTATACAACTGTTTTTAGCTCACCTGGCCAAAGGCCATGTGAGCTTATGCAGGGTTCGATTTTAGCGATATTTACCACTAGCAAAAATTAGCTTGTACAATTTTTATTCACTAGCTAAAATGAAAAATGACTAGCTAAAATTTATGAAACAGTTTTAAAGTTTTCTACAGTAAAGCATGACGGTAATGGGATTTCCACTGGTCTATTTTAAACAACGAATCAGAGTCGAAGACTAAATTAAGCAGCCAATCGTAGCCACGTGTGGAAACCTAATATTATACATTGACGTATATGCCCGAGTAATCCAAATATGTTTATGATTGAGATGCCCAGACAATATGACTTATTTCGGCCACTTTTTTTTTTTTTTTTTTTTTTTTTTTTTTTTTTTTTTTTTTCGTTTTAAATTTCATTTGGAACATACAATGTGACAGTTAATTGAAAAGTAGATTGTAAATGATTTAGCTTCTTTTATTCACTCGCTCAACTATGCGAGTGGCTTTATTTCCACTCGCTATTCGACAGATCTACAAGCTATTAGCGAGTATGCGTGCCTAATTTCGAACCTTGCTTATGGCATGGCGAGGCGTGCGTCCGTGCGTGCGTCCGTGCGTGCGTGCGTCAGTAAACTTTAATCTTCTCCTCCGAAACTACTGGGCCAACTGAAACCAAATTTGCCATGGAAGGTCCTTGACAGAGTCTAACTATAGTTTGTTCAAATCATGGCGATCGAATATCCAAGATGGCTGCTGTTACTAAAAATAGACAAAACCTTCTTCTGTTGAACCACTCATTGGAGGCAAAAACTGATGTGATATTTGGATTCTACATAGTCTTAACCTTTAAGTTTGTCATTTCATAAAATTTGGTTTAAAAATAGGTTACGCGTTTTTGCGTTTAATTTTGAAAAAATCGTAAAATATTTTAAATTGCTATAACTTGACTATATGACCAGATAATGACATGGGGTTTTCAGTTTGACATATTCTTGTAATTACCTTCAAAATGGTGTCAAGGTCAATTATGAAGGTCATGACCTAATTTTTTACTTTTCTAATATTATTTGTTATCTCGAAAACTAAAACTTTTTGTATAGGCATGTATATTGGAATATTGTTGTTATTGATGTAAGGATCATTTGATATATAGATTAAGGTCATTGGTTCAAAGGTCAAGGTCACAGATGCGAAAGAATACTAAAATGGTTCATTATCTTGAAAACTATGAACTTTTTGTATAGGCATGTATATTAGAATGTTGTAGGTATTGATACAACGATCATTTTGATGTATAGAAAAAGGTCATGGGTCCAAAGGTCAAGGTCACAGTAGCAAAACAATAACAAAATCATTAATTATCTCGAAAACTATAAACTTTTTGTATAGGCTTGTATATTGGAATTTGTTTGTATTGATGTAATGATCATTTTGATATATAGATTAAGGTCATTGGTTATAAGGTCAAGGTCACAGATGCGAAAGAAAACTTAAATGGTTCATTATCTTGAAAACTATGAACTTTTTGTATAAGAATATATATGAGAATATTGTAGGTATTGATACATTGATCATTATGATGTATAGAAAGAGGTCATGGGTCCAAAGGTCAAGGTCACAGTAGCAAATCAATACCAAAATGGTTCATTATCTTGAAAACTATAAACTTTTTGTATAGGCATGTATATTGGAATATTGTAAGTATTGATGTAATGATCATTTTGATATATAGATTAAGGTCATTGGTTTAAAGGTCAAGGTCACAGATGCGAAAGAATACTGAAATGTTTCATTATCTTGAAAACTATGAACTTTTTGTATAGGCATGTATATTAGAATGTTGTAGGTGTTGATACAACGATAATTTTCATGTATAGAAAAAGGTCATGGTCTAAAGGTCAAGGTCACAGTAGCAAGTCAATACCAAAATGGTTCATTATCTTGAAAACTATAAACTTTTTGTATAGGCATGTATATTGGAATATTGTAAGTATTGATGTAAGGATCATTTTGATATATAGATTAAGGTCATTGGTTCAAAGGTCAAGGTCACAGATGCAAAAGAATACTGAAATGGTTCATTATCTTGAAAACTATGAACTTTTTGTATAGGCATGTATATTAGAATGTTGTAGGTATTGATGTAAAGATCATTTTGATATATAGATTACGGTCATTTGTTTAAAGGTCAAGGTCACAGATGCGAAAGAATACTGAAATGTTTCATTATCTTGAAAACTATGAACTTTTTGTATAGGCATGTATATTAGAATGTTGTAGGTTTTGAGACAACGATCATTTTGATGTATAGAAAAAGGTCATGGGTCAAAAGGTCAAGGTCACATTTGCAAATCAATACCAAAAAGGTTCATTATCTCGAAAACTATGAACTTTTTGTCATTGGTTCAAAGGTCAAGGTCACAGATGCGAAAGAATACTGAAATAGTTCATTATCTTGAAAACTATGAAGTTTTTGTATAGGCATGTATATTAGAATGTTGTAGGTTTTGAGACAACGATCATTTTGATGTATAGAAAAAGGTCATGGGTCAAAAGGTCAAGGTCACATTTGCAAATCAATACCAAAAAGATTCATTATCTCGAAAACTATGAACTTTTTGTATAGGCATGTATATTAGAATATTGTTGGTATTGGTGCAATGATCATTTAATATATAGATTATGGTCATTGGTTCGAAGGTCAAGGTCACAGATGCGAGTAGCAAGTTTCATAAATATCTAAATATCCACATCAGAGTTATTGCTCCTTAAATGTAGTATTTATTGTGTTTTGTGCTGTAAACGGCCCAGGTGAGCGGTACAGGCCCTATTGGGCCTCTTGTTGACTTCGTGAGATACAGTTTGGTCCAAATAAACCCCAAAGACGTGAAACGGTGAAATCCGGTTTTGTCTGTTTCCGCACCCGACTTGTAGTTTACAATCGAATGTAAACGTCTAATGTGATTAGTATCGTAAACGCATGGTTAATCATGCCACCTCTACTGGAAAAAGATAAAAATGTCCTGGAAATGTCATGGAAAAGTCATTAAATTTTTATTGGGAATGGCTGTATGAACCCTGTATATCCATTATTTGACATCTGAGGACAAGTGAAAAGCTATGGCTACCATGTCATTTTAAGAGTGTTTACATGTAACAGGAAGCATGTGCATACTCTCGAACCCAACTTCTTAATAAATAGAGTTTTACTTGTGTATAAAAATTATAATCTTAAATTATATATAAACTTTTACTGCATATATATAATAAATAAAATCAAGAATTATAAAAATTAAATGGTTACTCCATTTAAATTGAAATTTCGGGCCATTATAATCTCTCCATACTCAGCCATGTGTAAGCATCATCTGTGTATCATACTGAATGTAAAGGTTCTATTTAGCATTTTAATTATTGTGCACTTGAGATTTGATTTTATAGTAAATTTTGCATGGGATTTAATTTGAAATTTTGTGTTCATATTTTATTGTATATACTCTGTTTTTATTAAAAATAACTTATGTACGTTGTATAATTTTACCTGGATTCATCTTCACAGTTTATTGAACACAACCATGGTTACGGTAAAGTAAGCAATCAGGATGATTAAGTTCTGTGACAGATTATTAGTATAATTAGTATGAATTACTCATAACACAGATTTAACAACCGCCAGACAATCTTATGATGTGGGCTTCAATATTTGGCATTTTATTTGATAATTCTTCGGCGAATTTTAGTAGATATTGGTAATTTAATTTAAAACCTACCAACTCGTCAACCGCGAAAGTAAGTACACGTGAACAAGTTGCTGAATGTAAAACCGCGAAGTTTCTACCCGCGAATATTTCTCGTTATACAGTATTCTTTTGTCCTTTTTTTCAATCTGGACCAGAAACATGTTTTATAGGTTTCTGTTTGAACTGATTTTTCCAGCGCAGAACACAGGCATGCCCCAAACACCTGGCTAATTTGCATATATTCATGACCTCTGATACCTATGCTCCACTCATGACGTTACTTCCTGTCTGTTGATACTTTTTAAAATGATCACGACAACCTCAATGGCGGATTTAAGGGGTGGGTGGGTTGCGGGGGTTGCAGCCCCCTTTGAAAAATTTTAAACGAGAGAGAGAGAGAGATATTGACTGATTAAAAATTATTTTCTTGGCCCCCATCGGGGCTCTGCCCTGTACCCCTCGTCTCTGGAGCTCAGGCCTTCGGCGCTCGCACCTAGCATTGATAAAATTCTCACCCTCCCTTTCAAAAAACCCTGGATAATCCTCAACACCCCCCCCCCTTTAAAAAAATCCTGGATCCGCCCCTGAACCTGTCCTTTTTAAAATCAGTTAAATGTCAAAGTTTTTATTCTTTGTTCTCGGATCTCCGCAACATAATTTCGTCCAAATTTCAATCACACTGCTATAGTCTCCAGTCTCGGTGGATAGATAGATAATTTAACTTTCAAAATCCATTTAAATACTACTAAAAATTAGTTGTATTGGTGTTGGAATCAACAATAAAATGGGTAAGAAAGAAAAAAATCAAATTCCAAACAAAAGAACTTGAAAAACGATGCTCGAAAACTTTCATATAAAGTTTTATTTACCTTTTAAACACGATGATAACCTGCACAGAACTCTAAAAGTACGTAATTCTTGCTGATTTGATTCATTAAAATACTGTTGGTCACTTGATAATTAATCTGTTAATTAGAAGCTGATAATAAAATCCTCATACACTTAAAGTGTGTTCAGTAATTTGTAACAGTAGATTTATTCACTATCAAAAACTATAAATAGAGCGGCGTTTGGTTCTTCAGAAGTATTGATTTTTTTTATCACCTCTTAATGGGGCTCACAGAGGGAGTAATTACCTGGACATGTAAAATCAGTAAAAAAATATTATCAGACCACTTAATAATACTTAAATTCAAAGTAATTTCATTATGGAAAGCCAGAGTCACATTAATTACTTCATTAAGGATTAATGCCACTTAATCTAGGATTAAGTAACTTCATCTATGATTATTGCTACTTAATGTAGGATGAAACACATTAATGTGAAATTAATTCAACTTAACTCTAGTTAACTCAGCTTAAGTTAAATTAAGTAAGAGAAAATGCATTTTTTCTGCTTCATGTTAATTAGATGGCTAACTACAGTTAAGTGGAATTAACTACTTAAGTGGAGTAGTGGTGCGCGGTATTATCGGTATACCAGTATATCAAATACAATTTCATAATACATACGTATCGCGATATGACAGATCCTGTCCAGTAATATTGGTATTTTTTAAATGTCAAGAAACCTATCTTTATAGCTTAAATGAATGCACAAACTGCCATAGAGGCATCAGATTAACTGACTTAAATATAACGTCATACTATAGGTAAAGCTATCAACCAGATATGAAATAGCCAAATATGAAACTCGTTCCATAACAAAGTGTCATTAACAACATGGCTGCCAGCAGCGAATTCAACATTGTAAAAAGCTCTTTGCCTCCCTCAGTTTTAAAATAATATATTATGATACGTATTGCAATACAGCATCTGTGTATCATAATATATCATGATACAAAAATTTTGATAGTACCCATCCCTAAAATGGAGTTATACACTGTACTTCTAATGAAGTAGAGCAAATCTAGAATTAAGTGATGAAGTAATTTGATTCGATGAAAAAACCAGGTTGACAGTTTTAGCCAATGAAAGCCATTGACACATATAAACTATAGTGGAGCAGTATGAAAAGAATCGTGCAAATGATGATACAAGCATCAAATTTGGCACAATTGATCTTTAAGGTCTACTGATCAAATCTACCCAATTTGCCATTTGAAAATCCAAGATGGCGGCAATTTTTCAATATGGCTGCCAAAATAGTTGCCTGAAGATGATGTTTTGATTAGAAATAAATTTGCATGATCTTAGTGTGGATTCCTATGTTTTCAGAGGGCTACTGATCAAATCTATCCGATTAACCAATTCATGATGGTGACCATTTTTCAAGATGGTCGCCATAAAAGTCGTCCGAATTGGTGTTTTGCTTGGAAATATTTGTAGTTGTCCAAATTGCATGATCTAAGTGTGGATTCCTATATTTACACTGGGCTACTGATGCAATCTACCCAATTGGCCAGTTAAAAATCCAAGATGGTGACCACTTTTCAAGATGGCCACCAAAATAGTATCCTGAAGTTAATGCTTGCTTAGAAATATTTGAAGTTGTCCAATTTGCATGAAAAAGTTGCTAGCGTGCAGAATCGGTCACAACTAATCTGTTTTGGGCTTAACTATATGAGGGTAGAAAAAAGTCATATATGTGAGATTGAATACATATACCTCTAAAAGTTTTAATTGCATTTTGATGATCAGTATGTTGCAGATGCAGTCAGCATTACATGGTCAGTCAATCATTCAGCACAGAAGGACCTTACCATTTGAAGTAAGCACATCGACAATAATGCTTATATGGCAAGACCAGGCACACCTGTTGCACCTATCAAGCATGTAAAGGCTAAGGTCTGTGATACAGTGTTTTTGGTACCCACAGCAGGCACCTGTCATTGCTGCTGATGAACTGTTGCATGTTCTGTAAAAGGAAATACAATGAAAGTGGTCAGAATATTAAGAAGTTTGCTCTCATATTCGGCGGAATTCCTGTGGATACTTGTTCATCTTGGCGATATGTCACTCCAGCAAAAACATTTAGATGTGATTTAAAATAAGTTGCCAACTGGCTGGATTCTAGGCTATGTCTGATGTCTGGAACAGCAGTCCAGAAACTTTTATTTGATAACTAGAAAAAAAAACCATTGCAGTTTTGCAGGAAATTGGTAATCCGTTCCAAGATAAATCAGCAGACATGATCATATTTGATACAAAGAACATTGCAAAACCAACTCTTACTGAAATGGTAGCTGCAGACCACAAGTGAGATAAAGAACAGTTTCTATCATATAAGAGCTAGAGGATCGAGTTGAAAGTGTTTTTTATCATCAGATCAAGAAAACCAATGATTCATTCTTTAAACAAGAGCAGGCCAAGAGAATTTCTAAGAAGAAACACCTTAAGGTCAACTACTGTGAATTCATTAATTTTTGTGGTGTTCCAATTTTCGTTGTTTTCGTGGATACCTTGACCCACGAATTTACATGTCAACGAATATATATGTACAGTAGAACTTCGATGGCTCGAAGTCCATGGGACTTTGGCCAAGTATTCGAGCGACCGAACATCGAGAGGCGATCTTCATTAGATTTAGGTTTCAGTCAGTTTAAAAATATTAAATTCACGATGATATCTCGGTTTTCAAACTTGATTTGTAAATAAAGTGTTGAACTTCGAACGGCAAACCTATCGATATAACAGTTCATTTGAATTAAATAAATTTGATTAAAAGTAAAAGTAAATAACAACAACTGGCCATATAAAATAAACTTACTTTATTATCGTTATAATACAGAGCACATGGTATTGCCGGTTATTAATAATCACCGGAACTACCGGCAATACATATTGCCATGCTCATTCCAATAAAATGTAAATAACAGAATCTGAATATTCTATGATGAGGTAAAAAGTCACTCATCTGGCGTGGACTCAGGTGTTTTACCGATCAAGCACCCGCGGGTCGTAATCGGATTAAGAGATTACTGAACTGATCAAGGTTAATTACTTATCTTGAGTAACACTCCATGTTCCAGACGAGTTATTTCGTTTCGCTCTATTGCTTTCAGTGAAATCTGTATCATGGCTTCAGTTTGTGTTTTGGTTACAAGGACTGACCACATGTCATTTTCGAGCGAAAGAAGTTGAATTTTCATTAAATTTACACCTTCGAGAAATATTCCAGTTAAATCTGAGGTCATCTTGGCTCAATGAATGAGGTCAATTTTAGTCTACCTTTACGTAAATATCTAATGAAGAAATTGATTTAATTTTTATTATAATTTTTTTCAATTTTTTACCCGGGTGCCTGATTATCAGCTCACCTTAATGAATAATTTTGATTACCTTCTGCATAAGACTGATTTTTACTCACCTGTTTACATGTATATAGAGTCGTCAACGGTTCGCCGATCTTCAAAGGAAGTTACGGACAATAGAAGAAGATATTAACAGGTGCTTTATCCACGAATTTATCATCCCACGAAATTGTATTTTTTCTCAGAACCACGAAAATTGGAGCCCACGAAATTAAATGTATTCACAGTATCAGCTATCCTTGCAATTGTTCATCTAATGACATAACAAAAAGGATTAGTTGGTTCACAATAACCATCATTTACTTGACAATATCCATCATATACTTGACCATACTCATCATGTAATTTACAAAAGCCATATTGCACTTGGCAAGATTCATCATGCACATGGCAGTAATCAACATGTTCTTGACACTACCATCATTTACCTAGCAATATCTATCATGTACTTGGCAATAATCATACTGTACTTGACAAAAGCATTATTTACTTGACAATATCCATCTTGTAGCTGTCAATAGTATTAAAACTTTCACCTCATCTAAACCAGAATCCAACATTGATTTGTGGTTTTGACATGCAGAGAATGGAAAAGTTCTTTGTTCTCATGTCAGAACAGATCAACAAAGTAACTGATGAAGTAACACTAGCCCGTTTTTTTCCAGTTCCTTGATGCACCCGTTGTACAACTGAATTCCACAGGCAGGCAGCCGAAAGAGAACATACAAAATATGTAACATACCAGGCTGAGATAATTTGACTTCAGGCAACCAACTGTACTGCAATTATTATTACAATGTATTAGTCCAGCTGAATGGGAGTGGACACAGAAAGAAGAGTTATGGCACTGAACAGCACTACCACAAGTTGCAACGCTCTGCAGCTGCATATGCGATCAGTAACAGATCAGGAACAAGCAGCATTGTATGCATTACTTTGAAAATGTACAAGCCGAGTGAGGAGAGGAAAAACAGATAATTAGGTGACAAATATGTTTCAGAGTACTTTATAAACATGAACATATAGTTCAGCAGGTCTGAAAACATTGGAAACCACACTTACATCATGAAAATTAAAGAACTAAAATAAATTATTATTTCTAAGCAAAAGCTTTGGGCAACTATGTTGGTGGCCATCTTGAAAAATAGCTGCCATCTTGGATTTTTAATTGGACAATCGGGTAGACTCAATTAGTAACCCTCTAAAAACATATAGTTCAGCAGGTCTGAAAACATTGGAAACCACACTTACTTAGATCATGAAAATTAGACAACTACAAATATTTCTAAGCAAAACACTTCTGGCGACTATTTTGTCGGGCATCTTGAAAAATGACCGCCATCTTGGATTTTTAATTGACCAATCAAGTAGATTTGATCAGTAGTCCTCTGAAAACATAGGAATCTACACTAAGATCATATAAATGATGATGATGATGATGATGATGATGATTATCATGTCTTCATGTTGATGATAATGTGATATGAGGAGTTATGATGATGATGATGATGATGATGATGATGATGATGAATTGCCAGTGGGAGTTCTGTAAAGATATTTGTCATGATGGCTGACTGAAATTAGACCCGAAGTAACAATATGCCTGCTGTTGCTATTACAAAATCATTGCATATTTTTAGATAACAAGTCACATCATCACCAGAACTATTCATGTCATATAACTCATATCATCATCAACATGGTTAAACCATCTTCATCATCATCATCATCATCATCACCATCATCATCATCATCATCATCATCATAAGCATCATCATCATCATTATAACTCCTCATATCACATTATCATCAACATAAAGACATGATCATCATCATCATGATTCATGGTCTTCATTAGAACTTCTCATGTCACATCATCATCAACATTATGAAATCATCTTCATCAGATGAGCTATTACCATTTATCTTTATCTGTTGTGTGTCGTGTGTTGTGGGTCATGTATAAACTTTTCACATTTTAATCAACTCCTCCAAAAGTACTAAGCCAAATTGGATGATATTTGGCAGTAATGATCTCTAGGTGAAGGGCTTTCAGATTTGCACAAATGAAGAGATGATCTCTCCTTGGGGCTTCATTTGCAGAATGATCATTTTGATATATGAATGAAGGTCATAGGTTCAAAGGTCAAGGTCATAGATGCAAACGAATACTGAAATGGTTTATTATCTCAAAAACTATAAACTTTCTGTATAGGCATGTATATCGGAACAATTATGTTGGTGCCCATGTGAGTAGTGTCACTGTTTTGGTGAATACGTAAACAAGAAAGTTTAACACTGAGTAACAAAAATAATTTGAAGCTAGAAAGACAAGAAACTGTTGAGATAAGGATAGCAGCTGCCCCAAAATGCTGAAATATAAATAGCTGATATACAGATATAGGTGATTAGCTGCAGATTTGGCACCAATTCGGTAGCTTGATGTTAAAATTTTTGTAAATACATGTGAACGTTAACTAAGCTAAAGTTGTTACTTCGTAATTTTAAAATTTTCTGAATATTTCTTTATTATTACCAATGACACTAGCACTAAATCTTGTTAGTAAAAATTAGAAAGTGGACTATTTTTTGTACAGCGTGAACAAAGTGAACCTGTACTTTGTCATCGCTTTCTTCCAAGATATCGAGCTTCTTTGCTATGAAATTAAAAGATATGAGTACACCTGGAAATAGTGCGCCTGATAAATGAGCGTGAAAGAAGTATATCTGTTTTATCGTAAAATATGTATTCTGAGACGGGTAATGCATTTGGTTACATATGCACATTTGGAATAAATTTTCGGAATACATTTCAAAATCTAGTAAAATATTGCGACGGGATGCATCTAATAATTTCTGCAATTTGGCGAACTGATCTCATGTTTACAATAAAAAGTAGTTCGAGAAGTTTGCGTCCTACGATGTAAAATCATAACTTTTTAAGAAATGAACAGCAACGGCAGGTTGTTTAATTAATTCTTCGTGAAATCTACGGAAATTTAAATTTATTTTGTAGGTTATGATAACGTATTTTAATGTTGAGGCAATTGTGTCATATTTTAAAATGTTTATCGATTAGATTTTACTTTCGTGAAAGGGAGATAATTCGTACAGTGTTGTATGCAAATTTTATATACAGTCGTTTTACCAGTTCCGAACAGGGTTTCATATAAGCGCTGCTGCAGACGTCATCCACAAGCAGAGGAAATAAAATTTATGTGGTGTAATAATACAAATGTTCACTGATTCCAAAATATCGACACCTGTCCTCAAAAACACGTGGTAGTATGTTTTCTTGAAAAAAGCATTTCCGTGATCACGATTTGTTTACATCGTTAAACTAGGTCACCAACAATCTCGTACATTTAGGAAGCGGTTGAAGAAACAGCAAATAGAGAAAGTTATTTGCGATTCCTTTAATTGAACGGGATTGAAATTTTAGATTATTCAGTAGTAAAAATTGGGAACTGGTAAAACAACTAAATGATTCAGTTATGCATACAACCGCTAGAATGTACCCCCTCATAGCGACGGTAGGATCTGCAAAACTCTACTTTCTCTCTATCCGAAATGACAAAACGATCGGGTACAACTTTTTTAATTTTAATTACCGATTGTCTTTTTCATATATTTATGAAATTAATTTTTTCTACCATTTAATTCAGCAATACATAGTTTGGTACATAAAAATTTGTTTCTTTTTCCAAAAAAACCCCATCCGTCGGACTATAGATAGTTCCCATGTGACGTCACACTGTCCACTTCACAGGTAAAGTAGCGGCCATTTTTTAGGTAATTTAGAAATTGAATCTTATTAATTCTTTCTAAAATAGGGTGTATACAATTTATTGTCACATCGTTGTTATGGGGACAAAAATCTTATAAAATATCAAATCAAAGTAAAAACATTGGCCATTTCATAAATTTAAGAACTTTATTGATATCCCGATTACTTTTTGAAAAACAATAATTTGAAAATTAACAAATTTGGTTAAAATAGATCCCCCCCCCCCCCCCCCCCCCCCCCCCCCCCCCCCCCCCCCCCCCCCCCCCCCCCCCCCCCCCCCCCCCCCCCCCCCCCCCCCCCCCCCCCCCCCCCCCCCCCCCCCCCCCCCCCCCCCCCCCCCGAATTTTCGGTTATATTCTGTCTTGCCACAACACAATTTTCCCAACTACGCTGTACAGCAGCACGACAGTGCTATGTTTATAAGTTTCAAAGGTCTAGGTCATAGTTGCAAACGAATACTGAAATGGTTAATTTTCTCAAACTCTTTGTAAGGCTTGTATATTAGAATATTGTAGGTATTGCCCTAACTATCATTTTTATATATAGATGAAGGCCATGGGTTCAAAGGTCAAGGTCACATGTTCAACCAAATACTTTAATGGTTTATTATCTCAAAAACTAAAAAACTTTTTGTAAAGGTTGATATATAGATAAAGGTCATAGGTTCAAACTTTTGTTTTTACTTTTTTAGCTGTTTATAAATAATTTATTGTAGCTAGACTTTAGATATATTATATGTAGCATTCTTAGGACAAGTTATAATTTTCTTTGCAAAAATCCTTTCATATAATTGGCCTTTACTGCTGAAAATTTGGACATTCGATCTCTTCAATTAATATTAATTATACATATTTCTACTAGTTTGATCTCTGCATGAGATATATACTCAGCCTCAGGTGAGTGTTCAGGCCCATGGACCTCTTATTTCATATTTTTACACTACATGCACCAGGCATACATAATATTTTGTGAAAATAATTATATTGATATTGTAATATTATGTCAAATTTTCACAGAGAAATATTTATGGAACAAAAAATGTACAAGTTTAAAAAATCAAGTTGAAATTCATGCTGATTTTCAAGGGAAATCAGGTGCCGTCGGAAAAAGAGAATTTTATATAATTATAAAATATTTTCCAAGATTTTGTCAAACATACGAAATCTTAAGGAAATATGTGCTAATACTGTGTTGACAGCTATAAACTCAAATTTTATCGTTAAAATCTTACACTGAATTTGGTTAATATTTTCTGTGTTCTGACACTTGACAAAAAGTAGTCCTAATTTTTTGACAGTGCAAGGTTTAAAAAAAACCAAAACTGAGACATAATTGCTCTTGGTGTTTGTCCTGTTTTACAATCTTCACCATGCCATAATCTCAGCTGTGTATTCACCATGCCATAATCTCAGCCGTGTATTCACCATGTCATAATCTCAGCTGTGTATTCACCATGCCATAATCTCAGCTGTGTATTCACCATGCCATAATCTCAGCTGTGTATTCACCATGCCATAATCTCAGCCGTGTATTCACCATGTCATAATCTCAGCTGTGTATTCACCATGCCATAATCTCAGCTGTGTATTCACCATGCCATAATCTCAGCTGTGTATTCACCATACCATAATCTCAGCTGTGTATTCACCATGTTATAATCTCAGCTGTGTATTCACCATGTCATAATCTCAGCTGTGTATTCACTATACCATAATCTCAGCTGTGTATTCACCATGCCATAATCTCAGCTGTGTATTCACCATACCATAATCTCAGCTGTGTATTCACCATGCCATAATCTCAGCTGTGTATTCACCATACCATAATCTCATCTGTGTATTCACCATGTCATAATCTCAGCTGTGTATTCACCATACCATAATCTCAGCTATGTATTCACCATGCCATAATCTCAGCTGTGTATTCACCATGTCATAATCTCAGCTGTGTATTCACCATACCATAATCTCAGCTGTTTATTCACCATGTCATAATCTCAGCTGTGTATTCACCATACCATAATCTCAGCTGTGTATTCACCATGCCATAATCTCAGCTGTGTATTCACCATGCCATAATCTCAGCTGTGTATTCACCATGCCATAATCTCAGCTGTGTATTCACCATACCATAATCTCAGCTGTGTATTCACCATGTCATAATCTCAGCTGTGTATTCACCATGCCATAATCTCAGCTGTGTATTCACCATACCATAATCTCAGCTGTGTATTCACCATGTCATAATCTCAGCTGTGTATTCACCATACCATAATCTCAGCTGTGTATTCACCATACCATAATCTCAGCTGTGTATTCACCATGCCATAATCTCAGCTGTGTATTCACCATGCCATAATCTCGGCTGTGTATTCACCATGCCATAATCTCAGCTGTGTATTCACCATGTCATAATCTCAGCTGTGTATTCACCATGCCATAATCTCAGCTGTGTATTCACCATGCCATAATCTCAGCTGTGTATTCACCACGCCATAATCTCAGCTGTGTATTCACCACGCCATAATCTCAGCTGTGTATTCACCACGCCATAATCTCAGCTGTGTATTCACCATGCCATAATCTCAGCTGTGTATTCACCATGCCATAATCTCAGCTGTGTATTCACCATGCCATAATCTCAGCTGTGTATTCACCATGCCATAATCTCAGCTGTGTATTCACCATGCCATAATCTCAGCTGTGTATTCACCATGCCATAATCTCAGCTGTGTATTCACCATGCCATAATCTCAGCTGTGTATTCACCATGCCATAATCTCAGCTGTGTATTCACCATGTCATAATCTCAGCTGTGTATTCACCATGCCATAATCTCAGCTGTGTATAGCCAATTGAGCTAAAAACAAGCATACCAGTCCAAGTTTAAATTATTATTGTTCCATTGACCTATTACTATAAACAAATTTAGAAGTGAATGTCTAATGCGATATTAAATTTAAGCTTCTCTTCATTTTCAGCCTTTTTCATTAGTTTTTGCTTGTATGGACAGTAGAGTATTTGTTACTAAATTTACTCAAAGTGATGTTGGAGATGGTTATGTGGTAAGAAATGCTGGAAATCTAGTACCACATGCTAGCAAATTTGAAGGTGCTTCCACAGAGCCAGGTGCTTTGGAATTAGGTTGTTTGGTGAAAGGCATTAAACATATAGTTGTATGTGGCCATTCTGATTGTAAGGTAAGTTCACATAGTTTGGTATAATATATACAGTAAAACACATTTATAACGAAGCCCCAGGGACTTTAATTTTACCTCCGTGTTAAAGTGATTGCGTTATTGTTATATGAGGTACGCCAAGCGAAAACCAGGCTTATCGTCTATGACGTAATAATGAGAAAAATGACGTCAAAAGATCCCGCATTTTCCATGCCTTAATCTTAGACACGGCGCACACTAAAATGATAACATCGTTTACGTTTGCACATTCTTTGTCTAAAGATAGTTTGTTTCTGATGAAAGCAATAGTGAATGTAGCAAAATTAATAGTTAAAATATTCACAGAATTTGAATAATTGGATATTAAACCAAAATAGACAATTCCTATGTAGATCTACGTACACTATATAGCTGACACGACTTTATGTTTAGACATTCAAATAAAAATAACAATAACTAAAATATTTGGGATTTCCAAAAGTTATAATGTACAGTTTTCATTAGACTATCGGTCTATATTTAATAAATAAATAAATAAATAAAATTGAATGTAAAACCGGACCAAGATGAAAAAGTGACTATAAATATACGGTTAATATTCCATTTACTCGAAAAGATGAAAAGATTTTCCGTCTATTGTTAATACATGATATCGCGATTACCCGGAGTTACAGAACTCTTTAGTGATGAAGACGCGAAAAGTATGTTGTCCCGTAAATCTCGCGAGATTTGCGGGACAACCGTAACCAGTGTAAACATGAATGTCAGCATGGCATGACAAAACAATGCCGACTTTACATTACGTTGCTGAAGGCTGTGCGGCCGATAGTAGAAGGGAAATGTCGATATTTCTTTTTTTTCACTTCCAAAGGTACGAAGTGTAAGAAAAAACTGGCTAAGATTAATCCGTAGAGATGGATTAGAGCAGCAGATAAATACCACCTTGTCAGGAAATCACCGCTACGATTTCCGCCATTTAGTTGTATGCTCTTAACATTGTGAAGATGCAGAGCCCATACCACTTATACTATGCCCCTCACTGTTTAGGTATAAGCACTTTTAACAATGGGGGAAAGGCAAGGAAACAAAAAAATCGTCGTAACGACAATGGGACGAATCTGGAAGGCCAAGAATGACGCCTGTATAGAAAATAAGATTAATAAAGGAATCTGGGTTAGATGAGTCATCTGTATGCTACCCATGGATATGTATTAGGTGAAATGAGACATCACATGAACCAGAGCTCTGGTAATTAATTGGTTTGACAGTAAAACAAATGATATCCAGCTCATTTGGTAAAGTGTGCTGCTACATGTTGATTTAAATTAATATTGGATGAGACCTTGATAGTGAAAGACCCCCTCCCCCATTGTCATTATACATGACATGATGCCCTGGCCTATCACCTTATAATTCTATAATTTAAGGAAAATGCATAGGTATATTTTACTGCATTTAGCAGCACTTTTATGATCTTGATGTAAGTGAAATAATCTTGACTGGAGGTATATTTTTTTATTCAATCAGACTAATAATAATGAATATATTGACTGAACCTAAATAAAGTAGTAAAGAGAGATTAAAGCACATCAGATGAAAGTTTTTTCAGCTGATCTTGTGTGAATTAAGTGACTGATTTACTTGCAAAGAGCCTGACTTGTGCTTCAGGCAACATTTTATGAATTTATTTTCTTGTCATGGTAGCTGAGATGTTAAATTCCTTGCTATGTATTTGGGAGATTGGGATTCAAACCAAGGAGACTTAAAATGGAAGTCCTGTGTGTGGCTAAATAATCCCTCTATTGTTCTGAGCACACTGAAAAGATTTAAAACATCAGTCAATTCACCTGTATGACTATAGATGGTGAAGTCTGAATATAAGTGAAATATTCTTCACTAGGATGTAACACATCCTTCAATCAATCACATTCAATCAGCTTCTTGTCATGTAAGAATCAGCTTCTTGTCATGTAAGAGGTGTAGTTACTGGCTTTAAAATTGTGGCTTGTGGGTTCAAACATGTGAGAATATTACAGATTTTCTGAAATGATTTTCATAATTTACTGTAAAATGTTTACAAGACAGTGTTAATGAGTCTTAAAATCATTGTGGATTCAGACAACTCTGTAGAGAATAGGCTGCATATTGCTTCTACATAAGACACCTACTATAAAGTGACTGGTACACATTTTGAAAAATTGTTTTGACTAAAAATATGAAATTCCTGAACATCTGTGGTTCTAACTAATGAAAAAATTCAACAAATAAATTTATTTCATAAATCCAATAAAATATATAGGTACGAATGATGTTGATATACAAGTGTTTAAAACACTTGGGAAGAACAAGGCACATTTTCAAAGTTAAAACAATCTCAGGCTGATCATGAAATGACATTCACCTCTCATAAATAAATACAAAAAGAATGTAGATAGGATATGTACTGTTAACTACATCTTGTCTGTCCATTTTGTAAATTTGAATATCTAAGAGAATTTAAAGTTTTCACAAGTACAACACATATGCCTCCATCAGCTGGTGAAATTTGATCAGATACACTAGATGTAATTTGATCTTAATGAAATGAGGGCTCTCTAACTTGCAATTGATCAGCAATTTTTCAGTACAATATCATTACATTTAAATTTTTAAATACCTTCAGGGCTGTATACAATTACAACAGTTCTCATTTGGTTCATCATACTTGTTACTGCTCAATGAGTTGAGTTAAATAATAGTGTTTAACGACCAGTCAAGAATATTTCACTTTTATTGAGACATTGCCAGCTATAGACAAAGTGAACAATTTTTGCCTGTGTGTTGCGTTGTGCTGATGGTACTTACAGCAGGGTTCTTCATCATGTTACTTACGGAGCCAGCACTCTGTTACTGCTCAACGATTTGAATGAAACAGGGTCGAATTTGAACTACTTTGAGTTAGGGGCCCAGCTCACTTCAGAAAAGAAGTTGTGATAGTAATAAATAGCTAAAACATGTAAACATTAAAGGGCCCAGATTGATATTTAGTAGCCATTGACTTCTGGGCCCCTGCTAATCATCATTCCTGATGAAGAATGAATAAAACAGCTGAATAAATTCTTCATTAAATTCATTTTTAAATAACTTTCTTACCTAAAATTACAAAGCAGATAAGAATGAAGGATATAAACAATTCTGATAGAAAACTTTGAGTTTAGTTAATACAGAGTTTCATAAATTTGTACTGAATAGTACATGTTCAATATAAATACCTTTCTGTGTATAAAGAATAAAGTCACAAAAAGGTGCACTACACACTGCCATTTGTCCCAAAATCTGAATATAATATGGCAAGTTCTCACTCTGTAAGGTGAATTGTTTCTCCTATAATGTAAAGCACTATAAAACTGTGATTGTTAGTCTGTCCCTCCTTTGACAATTCCATAAATAATTATCTGATTCTCCAGTAGTACACTTTGCTAACATTTTTATGTCATCTTCATCCATAAATTGGTTAATATTGTCATCTCCATATTTCTTTATTATGTCTATTATATACAGATTATGTTCATCAAAATCTAGATTTTCATCTGAATCTGAGTAGGATAATACATAAAGTGCTACACTGGATGAATTTGACCGCTTTAATAATTTTGCGACATCTCTTTCTATTTCCTTCCTGTCCAGTGTCTCATAAGGTAGTGTCTGGTAGCCATCATTTGGTGTGAGGCCAGGTTTCTTATAGACAGTAATATCACATCTGAAATATGTAAGATATAAATTTATTTTTCAAAATGTTTAATACAAGTCTTATTTTACATAAAAATTAAGAGTTGCTGGTTACTGGATTTTTTTAATTACTTATTATGTATTATAATATATGACTTCTTACACCAGAGAAATAATGGAAGATCTTATGGTTTAAACCATGATCTCAATTTACAGTTAAACCTTGACAAATCACCCCTATTGATTTTGTTTGGTCAATTATTAGCATAATAAAGGATTTTAGTGTTACATCAAGGTTGACATGGAGAACAAAACATAAAAGTAATGGATTTGGAACTTCAAAATATTGTTTATTGGGAATAAAAATAACAATGTCTTAATCTTATTCCTGATACAGTGTTCAATCTAGGATTTTTCAGAGAAGCCATTTTCAAAAACATTCCTCAACAACACCATAACATAAATATTGTTGTGTTCATGTAATGTTAAATATGGTCTACTAAGGCCTTAAAAATTGGCTCATTTGGCAAAATAAGGGCCCAACCAACACTTCTATAATGAACATTGACTGTTAGAAAAGAAATCTTTTAAAACCAAATACTTTGCCTATCTCAAATGGCCTCAAATGAACATCTCCAATCAAACCAGAGATGGTAAGCTATTTGGTTTACATTATTGTCTGTGGTTCTGGTTCAGCAAACATTGGTATTCTAATAGATTTAAACATTTTGTAAGGATGGGCTACAAAAGAGCAATTTCATACTGGTATATATACCTGTCCAGTATTTTCTAACAAAATCCATTATTTATAAGGTTCTGCAGATTGTCTTGACTCTGGTACACATTGTGCTAGTTGATGTACACCATTACCACCTGAAATAATAATTATAACATGTAACACTACATTTGAGATATACTAGTATTTGCATAAAAAATAATGGCTGATTACAAACTGTCTCATTTCATATACATTATAATTAATAATTTTTATATACTAGTATACATTTCTGGTAATAATAAAACATGCTATGATTATGGTATGGATTAATTTAAGCTGTGTGGATTCAGATTTGTTAATGAAAAGGGGATAATTATTGAAAAGTCAGTGATCTTCAAATATGGGGTCTTTATACTATAGGTTATATTTATATTGAATAGTCCCCCAAATTGTGTTATGGGACTGAATTTGGTCATTTGATTTTCTAATCAAGTTGACATTATAAAGAACCATTTTGGAATGTTTCTAAAGTGTTTCAAATGCCTACATGTGACACCTTAAAACCATAAAATATTTACTGAAACCATCCTAAGTGTACCTGTTTAGACACAGGGCCCTGTAACAATTTAAAAAAAAGAAATTTGGTCAAAATAGTTATGTGACCATATTTGTTATTAATTATTACAGAGACATATAAACCCATATACATGTATGTCTCTGATTATTATTTTACAGTAATTACTGTAATTTGACCATATATTTTTTATAATCTTTTTTACTGACCCCAGTGCTTCAGAGTGGTCTCATGGTCAGACCCTGGTCCATCTGAAGCATTTACAGGCACTTGTTTCTGATATTTAAAAATTACACTATATACCCAAAATATAACAGTGTAATTTTTTAAATACCAGAAACAGGTGCTTATGGAGTGAACACTAAATTCAGTTTTCTCAATAAACGATTTATTAAAATAATAACAATAATTATTATTATTATTATTACTATACAACGACTGTACATACCTATATATGCTCTCTGAACATCATGGACATGACCATTTGAATGCAGCTGTCCTTCTTTCTATCATGGATTCTCTGCTTTGACCAACCACACTATGACAACAAGAACTGACCAACATCTAACATGGCAATTGTTGACAACCCCCGTAAATCGCTGGACCATTGTAAACTCATTGACAGGTTTCAAAACTTCTCTGTCGCGCACTGTCCGTCGCCTAGTGTTCTGGATGCCACAATCGTCACCCTGTCTATAACAGGTATGGAGGACTTAGGGGATTTCGATCACTTAGTGGATTTTGGAATAATTTTTTAGCTTTCTAAATGATACTGAATCAAATGTACATAAGCGTAGTTAATACTAATTAATATGGATGCTTTTATACTGACAAAAGCTCAATCAAAGCATTACACAGCATGTTTTATCTAAATCCCTACCGGTCCCCATTTCTATGTAAACAAAATGGCGGAAAGGTGAATCCGATCATGTGATGTAGTGACGTATTACACAAGAAAGTAAAAGTGTTTGAGGCTCAAAAGGGGCCAGTGTTAACATGAAACATGAACATTATATCTTACCTCATCTAAATCCTAAGTTAAGTAATATTCAAGCAACCATTCACCCATTTGTGTGTCATCCATCGATTTCATAACCATTAGAACCCTTATATTGACATATGTCTATATATATTATAAAAATATATATACTGATGCAACATCAATAGTTTTAACTGTAAAAATCTGTTGAGAATGTGTTGTGAAGCATGGAGCAGGTAGCGGTTATCACTTTATGGTGTTGAATTGCATTTATAGAATCAAGTGTTGTATAATCTATCACCGTCCGTCGTGCATCGTCCGTCGTGCGTCGTGTGTAAACTTTACATTTTAATCTTCTCCTCCAAAACTACTGGGCCATATTTGATGAAACTTGGTGATTATCATGCCTAGGTAACAGCCTTTCAAAATTGTGTTCGGGGTTTGGCCACGCCCAACAAGATGGCCGCTGTTACTAAAAATAGCAAAAAGACAAAAAAATCTTCTTCTCTGAAACCAAAAGGTGCAGGCAAATTTTGATTGGATATTTGGATTCAGCATACCTGGGAACATGAAAATTGTGTTTTTCATGAAAATTAGACGAAAAATGGGTTATGCGCTTTTTGCGTAAAATTACGTAATTTTTAAAATGAGACATTTATTGTTATAACTTCATAACGGCTGAAGATAATTGTATGGAGTTTTCACTGTTGATCTTGTCTTGCAATTTTCTTCCAATTGATGTCAAGGTCGAAGGTCAAGGTCATGTCCCAGTTTTTGACCTTTGATAAAAAATGCTATTTTTTAAACATTTCTGGTGATAATGGTGTAGGATTTTCAGTTATTTGTAGGTATTGACATGACGATCATTTTGATACATAGATCAGGGTCATGGGTTCAAAGGTCAAGGTCACAGATGTCCAAGAATACCAAAATAGTTAATTATCTGCAAAACTATGAATTTTTAGCTCACCTGAGCCAAAAGGCTCAGATGAGCTATTGCAATCTATCACCGTCCGTCGTCCGTCGTTCGTCGTCCGTCGTGCGTCGTGTGTAAACTTTACATTTTAATCTTCTCCTCCAAAACTACTGGGCCATATTTGATGAAACTCGGTGACTATCATGCCTAGGTAACAGCCTTTCAAAATTGTGTTCGGGGTTTGGCCACGCCCAACAAGGTGGCCGCTGTTACTAAAAATAGCAAATAGACAAAAAAATCTTCTTCTCTGAAACCAAAAGGTGCAGGTAAATTTTGATTGGATATTTGGATTCAGCATACCTGGGAACATTAAAATTGTGTTTTTCATGAAAATTAGACGAGAAATGGGTTACGCGTTTTTTGCGTAAAATTACGTAATTTTTAAAATGAGACATTTATTGTTATAACTTCATAACGGCTGAAGATAATTGTATGGAGTTTTCACTGTTGATCTTGTCTTGCAATTTTCTTTCAATTGATGTCAAGGTCGAAGGTCAAGGTCATGTCCCAGTTTTTGACCTTTGATAAAAAATGCTATTTTTTTAACATTTTTGTGATAATGGCGTAGGATTTTCAGTTATTTGTAGGTATTGACATGACGATCATTTGATACATAGATCAGGGTCATGGGTTCAAAGGTCAAGGTCACAGCTGTCCAAGAATACCAAAATAGTTAATTATCTGCAAAACTATGAATTTTTTGTATAGACATGTATATCAGAATATTGTAGGTAATGGCACAATGGTCATTTTGATATATGAATAAGGTCATGGGTTCAAAGGTCAAGGTCACAGATGTAAACAAGTACTGAAATGGTTAATTATCTCAAAAACTATAAACTTTTTGTATAGGCATGTATATTGGAATATTGTAGGTATTGGCCTAACAATCATTTTGATATATGAATTAAGGTCATAGGTTCAAAGGTCAAGGTCAAAGATGCGAACGAATACTTAAATGGTTAATTATCTCAAAAACTATAAACTTTTTGTATAGGCATGTATATTGGAATATTGTAGGTATTGGCCTAATGATCATTTCGATATATGAATGAAGGTCATAGGTTCAAAGGTCAAGGTCATAGATGCAAATGAATACTTAAAAGGTTAATTATTTCAAAAACTATTAACTTTTTGTATAGGCATGTATATTGGAATATGTAGGTATTGGCCTAATGATCATTTTGATATATGAATGAAGGTCATAGGTTCAAAGGTCAAGGTCATAGCTGCGAACAAATATTTAAAAAGGTTAATTATCTCAGAAACTATAAACTTTTTGTATATGCATGTATATTAGAATATTGTAGGCATTTGCACAAGATCATTTTGATATATGAATGAAGTTCATAGGTTCAAAGGTCAAGGTCATAGATGCAAACTACTACTTAAATGGTTAATTATCTCAGAAACTATAAACTTTTTGTATAGGCATGTATTGTAGAATATTGTAGGTATTGGCCTATCGATCATTTTGATATATGTATGAAGGTCATAGGTTCAAAGGTCAAGGTCATAGATGCAAATGAATACTTCAATGGTTAATTATCTCAAAAACTATAAAGTCTTTGTATAGGCATGTATATTGGAATATTGTAGGTATTAACCTAATGCACATTTTAAAATACAGATGTTTTAGCTGTTTATATTATATATTGTAGCTAGACTTTAAATATGTTATATATAGCATCCTTATATAATAATTATTATAATTAATTTGCAAAAATACTTGCATATTATTGGCCCTTACTGCTGAAAATTTTGATATTCTCTTTTATTAATGTCATTGACCATTGAACCTCTGCATAAGATATGTACTCTTCCTCAGGTGAGCGTTAAGGCCCATGGGCCTCTTGTTTGTATAGGCATGTATATCAGAATATTGTAGGTAATGGCACGATGGTCATTTTGATATATGAATAAAGGTCATGGGTTCAAAGGTCAAGGTCACAGATGTAAACAAGTACTGAAATGGTTAATTATCTCAAAAACTATAAAATTTTTGTATAGGCATGTATATTGGAATATTGTAGGTATTGGCCTAACGATCATTTTGATATATGAATGAAGGTCATAGGTTCAAAGGTCAAGGTCAAAGATGCAAACAAATACTTAAATGGTTAATTATCTCAAAAACTATTAACTTTTTGTATAGGCATGTATATTGGAATATTGTAGGTATTGGCCTAATGATCATTTTGATATATGAATGAAGGTCATATGTTCAAAGGTCAAGGTCATAGATGCAAATGAATACTTAAATGGTTAATTATCTCAAAAACTATTAACTTTTTGTATAGGCATGTATATTGGAATATTGTAGGTATTGGCCTAACGATCGCTTTGATATATGAATGAAGGTCATAGGTTCAAAGGTCAAGGTCATAGCTGCGAACGAATATTTAAATGGTTAATTATCTCAAAAACTATAAACTTTTTGTATAGGCATGTATATTAGAATATTGTAGGCATTTGCACAAGATCATTTTGATATATGAATAAAGTTCATAGGTTCAAAGGTCAAGGTCATAGATGCAAACGAATACTTAATTTCCTCAGGTGAGCGTTAAGGCCCATGGGCCTCTTGTTTTTTTTTTTCTATTTCTATTCATTTCATTTTTATTCGCGAAAGATCTTGATCTTTCTCGAATGTAGCTGTTACATGCAGATTTCTCAACCCGAATATTCTTCCGTTACAGAAAATCAACTCTCTCTCGTATGTAGGTCGAAGTTTGAATAAAGGGAGATAATTCAAATTTCAATAACTTTTGTATTCTATGGATTTGATGGGTAAATTGTCATGTAAATGGGGTTTATTTATTGAGTAATATTAATTTAGCGAGAAATTGATACGACATTGAAAAGAGAACGGTGCATTTTGTTGTATTTGAGGATAGAATATGTTGATGACATCACGCGGATCCCCCCTCCCGGTCAACAGATTTTTTTCCTTGTATTATAATCTGAAATCTGATTGGTTGAGATCGTCTTCTTGACCCAGATGTTAGCTATTTTTAGCAGTAATTAACTTTTAATGGTTTTATCATACCTGCCAACCCTCCCGATCAGGGATTAAGATTAACGGGCGCCCAGTTTTTCGCTCTGGGCAATAAATGTATCATACACAGGTCGCCCAGGGCTGCCAGGTGGCGATTAGAATTTTCAGTTCGGTGTATTTGACATTCCGATCCGTTTACTGATTTCCTGTTTATTTCTGACTGGCGACAATAATAGTAAAATTGAAAAATGGGTATCATATAGTTAACAAGTGTAAATGCACCGGTGTTCCGACCGGAATTCAAATACGGTGCCATTTCGTTTCCTTTTCTGATATTTATGTATAAAATGATACTTCCGGCTTTCTGCCATGTGGAATTTTTTAGGAGCATCGACTCCAAAGGCTAAACAAGGACCTGCGGAAAAACGAAAGTACTATCAAGAGTATGATAAGTCCAAACGCATCGGAGCATATAAAAAGCCATGGGAAGATGGCAGGCCTTGGTTGTATGATACACAGGACGGAATGAAGTGTGCCGATTGTGTAGAGTTCGACAGGAAAAAAATCTGTATTTACCGAGGGTTGCACTAGTTATAAACTTGACAGTGTAAATAAACATGACATTTCTGAATCTCACAAACAGGCCCAAGCCTTTAGTAATGCAAAACAAGTTCCTGCTCATAAATCAAAATCTGCCAAAATTATACAGTCATTGACATTTGCAGTACCTATAGATCAACATTTTCTGCAAAACCATTCGTCAATGTAATTGCAGATGTTGAATATCGAAAAGTAAAGCAAGGGATAGAATAATCCAAATGTATATGCCTGATATATTCAGATCAACCATCACTCTTGACAGTTCATTGTATGGCTCATCGAAAAGTTAAGCTCAATCCCTGCTGATGTGAGGAGTCTCCCCATATTAAGACAAAAATTTTGGAATTTCGTGCTATTATACTGCTTTTCCCGTTTTTCAAAGCATTCCGTGAAGTCATCCTTAAAAAATTATAAATTGATTAGAGTGAAATCTGGGATAGCGATCACCTTTGTAGAGTGGTCATCTGTCAACTACATTTTTATCATGTACAGAACCTTTGTAGAGGGGTCACCTGTCAAACCCAGTCAGCGGGGATCCTAACGGCCACCCGATTGAAAAATTGTTGTTTACAAGATTTACTAAAATTATGCTGGTCTCGGGAATAAAAAGTCTTCCAAAAATTATCGAATTCTTAAAACACAACTCTGGTGATATAAATAATAATAAAATAATAGTTTTTTTTTTGGTATTTGTATTTTTTATTCATCATCCAAATATTACATTCGTCTACATTTTACACATTGATATAAGCACATAAATTAATACATATGAGACAGATTAATTAAAAAGAAAATTCATCAAATCCCAATTTTTTATAATATTTTCTTTTTTTCTGAGGCTATACATAAATGTAGAGGATAATTCGATATTTCTATAGGTTTTGATCAGCTGTAATGCACCTTCATAGTTTGGCATCGTATCCCTGAATTGACATAGATATATATATCGTTTAATGAGAAGAAAGCAAAGATTTACTATCTCACTTTGTGAAATAGTATATATACCAAAAATGAAATAAACGGCTTTTTTGTCAATTTTGATATTACCTTTGACGTTTAAATCATCCAGAAAGCGATACCAAACTGTTCTTACAATATAACATTCATAAAATAAGTGTATTAGAGATTCTCTAGTTTCAGAACAGAAGGTGCATAACTCTGTATCAATTAACTTACATCTGTAAAGTTTTGAGTTTGTAAATATTATATTATGGTTTATCTTAAACTGTAAGGACTGCAGTTTTGTATCATCAGTTATTTTGAAAGGTGAGGCGTATATTTCTATCCATTCTTTTTCTTTTATTTCCAGATTTAGTTTTTTATTAAAAGACTCCTGAACTTTACTTGGAGTTTCCATCACTGTTTCAATAAGTTTCTTGTAAATAGTTCTTGTAACTTTTTCATTCTTTTTTAGTAACTCGATATTCTCATTTGTCACTTGTCTTTCACGGGGGAGATTTCGCAGTAATGATTTCCATTGTTTTGGAATTGCATGTAATAAGCTTATATATTTCAGAGGGTTAATATGAAAATGATATTTTTCACTGCAATCCTTACAGTTCAAGAAAACACCGTGTTCATCTATTATGTCATTTATGAAAAATATACCATTATCTAACATTTCATTATACATAACTATCTTGTTGTCGACTTTAATAAGTGGATTGTACCAAAGAGGTTGGGATAATATGTCAGTTGGGGATGTGATGAAGTTTGAGTTATTAAGTTTTGCCCAACTTTGAAACACGTCCTTCCAAAAAGTACTAAAAGATAATGAACATTCTTTTATTCCTCCTTCACACAAAAATAAAATATTATTCCCCCCATATTTTTCTAGGTTGTCTAATAACAAAATTTTCCAGCCAGATACAAAAAGCGGATCAATCAGTTTCTTAATCCATGAAAATTTTAGCGCTCGACAGAATGATTCGATGTGGGGAACACGAAGTCCTCCGTATGCATGATCATTATACATTATTGTTCTTTTCACTTTGTCCATTTTTCCATTCCAAATGAAATTAAATATACAACTTTGAATTTCTTGTAAAATACTTTTTGGGGGATCAGGAAGTGTTGAAAAAATTTGGATGAATACAGGTAAAGCTACTGTTTTAATAACAGTGACTTTCCCCATCAAAGAAAGATTTCGATATGACCAATTTGACAGAATATTTTTGAAGGATTTTAGTTTTTCAGTATAATTTTCAATATAACACATATCTAACTGTAAGTTAAATTTTATTCCAAGCAGCTTAAATTTTCCGGTGTGATTCCATTTTAGTTTTTTATTTGTGTTTAATTCTTCACCACATCCCCTCTTGGCCCCAATCCAGATTACCTCCGTTTTATCAAAGTTTGCTCTTAAGCCAGAACAGTCGCCAAAGTCGCCAATTAATTCTATTGCTGAATTCAATGATTTCTCGTCATCTGCTAAAGTGAGATTGGTATCGTCCGCGTATTGGCCAATCAAATATTCAGAATCATTAATGTTGATCCCATTGATATTTGGGTTCTGTTTAATAGCCGCACTCAAGAGTTCAACAGATATTATGAATAAATATGGCGATAAAGGGTCTCCTTGTCTGACACCTCTTTGAACTTTAAAAAAATTTGAGCAGAAGCCATTGTACTGAGTACAGCTTGAGATGTCATTATAAAAGGTTTTAAACCATCTGATAATGGAATTACCGTATCCAAAAAACAAGAGAGATTTTTCAATAAATGACCATTCAATAGAATCAAATGCCTTTTCAAAGTCAAGGAGAAGAAGAATTCCAGGAATATTCTCTTCTTCAGTTTTTTCAATAATATCATGTACCAAACGTGTAGTTTCTCCAATAAAACGATTCTTAATAAATCCTGTTTGTGTTTTAGAGATAATGGGGTCTAAAGTTTTTTTAATTCGATTTGCTATAACTGAAGAGGCAATTTTATAATCAACATTTAAAAGCGAGATTGGTCGCCAGTTTTTTAAATAAAATTTTGATTTTCCTTCTTTTGGTATGCATGTTATCACACCTTGTCTTTGAGTGACCGAGAATTTCCCGTGAATATATCCATAATTTAATGCATTCGCGACATACTCTTTGACATCATTCCAAAAAAATTTGTAAAATTCTGTTGTAAATCCATCTAAACCAGGAGATTTTCCATTTTTCATTTTTGATAAGGCTTGTGCGCATTCCGAAATTGTAAGTATACCTTCTATTGAATCAGAAGTGTCAGAGTCCAATAAATTTAAAAAAACATTTTCCTTATCAAAAAATAGTTTCTCTTTATCTTCATATGAAACATTTCGTGACGTATATAAGATTTTGTAAAAATCTTTTTGAGCATTAATGATATCAGTTTGATCAGTTATTTCATTACCATCATCTAATATTAATTTTGACATAGTTTTTTCTACGAAGTTTCTTTTTTCCAAATTACAAAAATATTTTGTACTTTTGTCCCCTTCAACTAGCCATTTTGCTTTTGCTCTCATGATTAAACCCCTTATTTTTTCCTCTCTAACATCACTTAGCTCTTTTTCATTTTTTTCTATTTCATCCCTTGACACTTCTGGTTCTTTAGAGTATAAATATTTTAATTTATTTTCTATATGTTTTTCTTTTTCAATACTTTTTTCTTTTTATGTGAGGAGTATGAAATGGTCTGACCTCTTAAATTTAATTTGATCATTTCCCACAATAATTGGTCATTTATTGAATATATGAGTTCATCATTGTCAGCCCCCCCATTACAAAGATAGTCATTACATGTACGATGAATGCAGTTCCGTGCGATATTTATGTATTCCTTATCATAGAGTAGACCATTATTAAATTTCCACGTTCCGCGACCCTTTTCATTATTTGTAAATTTCAAAGTGATGTTAACAGGAGAGTGGTCAGATTTGTAAGCGATATCAATTTCGGCATCAATTAAAAATTGTTGCAAATCGGCTGAGACTAAGAAGTAGTCTAATCTACTTAATTTTTGTTTTTTATCTTTTGGACCTCGCCAAGTGTATCTTCTAATACAAGGATAAAGCTCTCTCCAAACATCAAGTAAATCAAATTCAGACATCATTTCAAAGATTTTTAGCTCACCTGAGCCGAAAGGCTCAGATGAGCTATTGCTATCTATCACCGTCCGTCGTCCGTCGTCCGTCGTCCGTCGTTCGTCGTTCGTCGTCCGTCGTGCGTCGTGCGTCGTGCGTAAACTTTACATTTTAATCTTCTTCTCCAAAACTACTGAGCCAAATTTGATGAAACTTGGTGATTATTATGCCTGGGTAACAGGCTTTCAAAATTGTGTTCGAGGTTTGACCACGCCCAACAATATGGCTGCCGTTACTATAAATAGCCAAAAGACAAAAAATCTTCTTCTCTGAAACCAAAAGGTGCAGGCAAATTTTGATTGGATATTTGGATTCAGGATACCTATATACACTAAAATTGTGTTTTTCATGAAAATTGGACGAAAAATAGGTTACGCGTTTTTTGCGTAAAATTATGTAATTTTTAAAATGAGACATTTATTGTTATAACTTCATAATGGCTGAAGATAATTGTATGGAGTTTTCACTGTTGATCTTGTCTTGCGATTTTCTTCCGATTGATGTCAAGGTCAAAGGTCAAGGTCATGTCCCAGTTTTTGACCTTTGATAAAAAATGCTATTTTTTAAACATTTCTGGTGATAATGACTTAGGATTTTTGGTTAATTGTAGGTATTGACATGACGATCATTTTGATATATCGATTAAGTTCATGGGTTCAAAGGTCAAGGTCACAGATGTACAAGTTTACCAAAATAGTTAATTATCTGCAAAACTATGAACTTTTTGTATAGGCATATATATTAGAATATTGTAGGTAATGGCCCAATGGTCATTTTGATATATAAATAAAGGTCATGAGTTCAAAGGTCAAAGTCACAGATGTAAACAAGTACTGAAATGATTATTTATCTCAAAAACTATGAACTTTTTGTATAGGCATGTATATTAGAATATTTTAGGTATTATCCTATCGATCATTTTGATATATGAATGAAGGTCATGGATTCAAAGGTCAAGGTCACAGATGTGAATAAATACCTGAATGGTTAATTATCTTGAAAACTGTTAACTTTTTGGATATGCATGTATATTAGAATATTGTAGGTATTAGCCTAACAACCATTTTTATATATGACTGAAGGTTATGGGTTCAAAGGTCAAGGTCACAGATGTGAACAAGATCTGAAATGATTATTTATCTCAAAAACTATGAACTTTTTGTATAGGCATGTATATTAGACTATTTAGGTATTATCCTAATGATCATTTTGATATATGAATGAAGGTCATGGGTTCAAAGGTCAAGGTCACAGATGCGAATGAATACCTAAATGGTTAATTATCTTAAAAACTATTAACTTTTTGTATAGGCATGTATATTAGAATATTGTTGGTACTGGCACAGTGGTCATTTTGATAGATGAATGAAGAGCATGGGTTTAAATGTCAAGATCACAGATACAAACAAGTACTGAGATGATTATTTATCTCAAAAACTATAAACTTTTTGTATAGGGATGTATATTAGAATATTGGCCGAATTATCATTTTGATATTTGAATGAAGCTCATGGCCTCAAAGGTCACAGGTGAGCGTTAAGGCCCATGGGCCTCTTGTTTGTTGTGACTTGGGATTGTTTCTGTTGCTGTAGTTCAATGTATCCAGATCATAATTTAAAGGTACATTAAAATCACCACCAATAATAATTGAACTATTGCCAATGACATTAATGTTCGCAATCAATTTATTGAAAAATTCTGGTTTGTCTGTGTTTGGTCCATATATAGCTATCAGAGTTATTTTTTATTCTGAGTTAAAACATTTAGAATAAGAAAATTTCCATTAGGATCTTTAATTTGGTCAAGAATGTCAAATTTGAAAGAATTACGGAATAATATTGCGACACCGCGACTGTTGCTGGCATAAGAGCAAAACTTTGCTTCATGTCCCCACTCAGTTTTCCAATAATTTTCCATGTCTTCAGTAGAATGTGTATCTATTAAAAATGAGATGTCGTAATTTTTCCTACATCTATCAAATAAATCTTTTCTTTTTAAGTAGTCTGAATATAATCCTCTACAGTTTAATGATCCAATTTTTAGATTACTCATAGCAAATATGTATGTTCAAATGATTTGAAGAAAAGGGATGCATTATTTATAGTAGTATATCTATATACCATAAGTGTAATTGATAATATTGGATGTTGATTTATTCCAAGTGTAATTTTCAAAACCCCCCTACCCAAACTTCCATTCGTTTTAGGTACCGTTATTATTTTTGTAGTGGCCTCTTAGCTCAATAAATTAACAAAAAAACTAACATAACATTCTTAATGAAAAGTTTAACAATAGAAAAAAAACCTCTGTTTTCTTAGACACATTTCAATGTTGGCGTATATATATCTAATTATATATACACACATACATATACACACATACATACACACACACACACACAATATATATATATATATATATATATATATATATATATATATATATATATATTAACCAGAGAAGCATAACAAATGCAGTAGACCTAGCTAATTTAATTATTGGCAAAAAACGTAGGGAATTTTTCATCTCTAACAGCCATCAACAGTTTTCCAAATTGGTTTTCTCCAGGTGTAAAAATATTCCCCGTGCCCCAAAAATTATGGGGAACATTGTGAACAATGTTGCAATTAATCGCATTGTGAAGAGAATGGCGAAATTCTGGTGAGGATTCAAATTTTAGGTACAAAATTTCTTTCATAATTCCTAATTTTTTGCTGTACCATATATATGAAGTGGGGCATTTCCGTATAAATTTTGATAAACGTTTAGCATCTCTAGCAGTTTCAGCTACGCGGATGTCATCCGCTAAATCTAAATAATGGAAGAAAATAGATTTTTTATATTGATATAAGTGTTCAGCACTTTTAAAAGTTAACCCGTTTTCTTCTAGAATACACGGGTAAAAATTTGACAGAATACAGTGTTTTCCTCGAACAAGTACTTCTTTTTTCTGAGCTGAAAGCAGACAGAGAATATTTTAACTAAAGTTTGGTGTATTTGCTCAAGAATGGGATCTATATATATATATATATATAGAGAGAGAGAGAGAGAGAGAGAGAGAGAGAGAGAGAGAGTGTGTGTGTTTGTAGGTCAATGAGTAATATGCGATGACCTTCCCTAATTTGCATATAATTCTCTCAACTCTGATTGGGTAATACATGACCCGGCCTTCCTGATTTGCATATCAGCGGAACCGGTATATGTTACAGTACAGCTGTTAGTTGTATTTTGTAATTTAAAAAATATATATATATATAGATAAGAATCAATCGACTTCTGGCGACTCTAGAACACGTATGTATCCGCCTTGACGGATGAAAGTGTATTGGTTATGCCATTATATGCGGGGTAATTATATAGTATGTCACCAATCAGAAAATTAGGTCAACCACGTGTACATGGAAAATATAAACAAACAATAATTATTCATCATATGTGTATGTTTCAAAATACCAAAAATAGAAAGAGAAATAGCATTTGAAACAAAAAAACAGATAGTTTTAAACAAAAAACATTCTGATGATCCGTTTTGTAAAGTAGTCAATAATTATACAGTTAATAAAGCACTGAAAGTCAAGGAGTTTAGAGTCTCTTTTTTCAGATTATTTCCTTTTGATAAGTTTCACAAACGGGTAATCTTTAATGTAAATCAACTTGGCTTTTTTCTTTTCCTCTGGTGGAAGCTGAGCTCTTTCACTTAGTAACTGAGACCTTAATTTGCTAGTCTCCGGTGCGAGGTCTGGAGTGACGTTGAAGCCAGACCCCGGGGGTAACTTCATGGCTTTATATAAAACGTCATCCCTATCTATTAGGCTACAGAATCTGACAATGATGTTTCTCTTGGATTCATCCCCGCTAGGCAAACGATGAACTGCTTGAAAAATCATGCTGTCAATGATTTTATCTTGGATTTTGAGGGTATTTTTCAAAAAGTACCGTAAAGCTTTTTCGGTCTCTCTGGAATTTTCCTTTAGTATTCCTGGAACCCCCCTGACCACAAGATTCCATTTCCTACCCCAGTTTTCTAGTTTGAGGCGCTCAATTTTCTAATAAAATAATAGTTAATTTTTTCAAGTTATTAATTTATTTAAAAAATATCCTCAATTATGACATGAAAGATATCAGAAGCTTATTAGCTCACCTGAGCCAAAGGCTCAGATGAACAATTGTCATCTATCTTCATCCGTCTTGTATAAACTTTTAGATCACCTGAGTCAAAGGCTCAGATGTGCAATTGCCATCTATCTTCGTCCGATGTGCCTCATGTATAAACTTTTCACATTTTTTATCAATTCCTCCAAAACTACAGAGCCAAATTGGATGATATTTGACAGTAATGGTCAAGTAAGGGGTTTTCAGATTTGCACAAATGCAAGGATTATGTCCCCTTGGGGCCCCATAAAGGGGAAATTTGTGAAAATCTTTAAAAATCATCTGCTCTGAACCTACAATAGATATAACTTAGATATTTCATGTAAAACACTATGGGCACCTAGTTTTAGATTTGCACACATTGTAGCTTTAGGGGCCAAAATGAGATAATGGCAAGGTACTTGAGGGGGAAATTGCAAAATTAATGTATTTGTCAATATATTTGAAAACTATAAGCTTTTTGTATGGGCATCATCATCATGTGTATTGGAATACTGTAGGCATTTGCACAACGGTCATTTTGATATATGAATAGAGGTCATAGATGAAACGAATACTGAAATGGTTAATTATCTCAAAAACTTTGAACTTTTTGTGTAGGCATGTATATTAGAATATTGTAGGCATTTGCCTTACAGTATTTCCATATATGAACTAATATCATAGGTTCAAAGGTCAAGGTCATAGATGCAAACAAAATACTGAAATGGTGAATTATCTCAAAAATGATAAACTTTCTCTATAGGCATGTATATCAGAATGTTATTGGCATGTACACAATGTTCATTTTGATATATGAATGTAGGTCATAGGTCTAATGGTCAAGGTTATAGATGCAAATGAATACTGAAATGATTAATTATCTTAAAAACTATAAACTTTTTGTATAGGCATATATGTTAAAATATTGTAGGTATTGGCCTAACGATCATTTTGATATATGAATGAAGGACATGAGTTTAAAAGTCAAGGTCACTGATGCAAACAAATACTGACATGGTTAATTATCTCAAAAACTATAAACTTTTTGTATAGGCTTCTAAATTGTAGGTATTGACCTAATATTCATTGCGATATTTAGATTAAGGTCATGGGTTCAAATTTTTCTTTGCCTTTTTAGTTGTTTATAAACAATATATTGTAGCTAGATTTCAGATATATTATATGTAGCACTCTTATGACTAGTTATGTTATAATAAATTTGCAAAAAATCCTTACATATAATTGGCCTTACTGCTGAAAATTTATTTGGACATTCTCTTTAATTAATGTCAATGACCATTGAACCTCTGCATGAGATATGTACTCATCTGCATGTGAGCATTAAGGCTCATGGACCTCTTGTTTAATATTAGGGTCTCCATGACGATGGAAGTAACTTTGACCATCCTTGATGGTTCCATACATGCATTTATTCGGATTGAACTATTTCCTACATGAATCCTTAATATTGGTCCAATGTGTGAATATTAAAACAGCCCCATGCTCATAGTCTGCACATTGCACACTACATGAACCCGCTATGTTGTGTTGGGAGCAATGCAAGGTGAACATAACAACCTCCTTTCAGTTACCTGACAACTTCATATACCTGACACTACATTGATGGAGACACTGAACTCCCTGTCTTTCTAATCTTTCGCGAATTTTAGTACTTTCAGTACTTTGATTTAGTTTTGATGATTTTATATATTTAAACGAAAGTAAAACACAATCAACACAGATCTAGAGAGGGTGCACCTATTACCATAAACCTAAGCCCCTTTTCATACTGTTCCAAATTCTGAGCAGTTTTAAGTCAAAGAGAGACAACCCCAAACACAAAAGGTGTATAATATATACAACTATAATTCTTAGTGCCGAACTAATGCAGTGTATTTAAAGGAAGTTCTGGCCATTGTAAGAAGATGTGTAACTGTCTCTAATTTATTTTGTTTTGAATTAGAAACATGTTCAGAATTAGGCCACCCTCTCTATAAAATGCGTGATTATTTTTGGTAAACAGCTAAAAACCTCTACGTTCTGGGCGTATGGTTTTTACAGTGTGTTTGGAAAAAAAAATTACAGATTGTGCTTCGATTCTAAATGAATGAAACACTTTTTAAAGCATCAGCCATGCTGAATGCTTTATAGCGATCGTTGGATTTTTTCGTATTTAGCGCCGCTCTCATTTCACCTTGACAGCCAATCAAATCCTTCGTTTCGACTGAAATTACGGGAATTTCCATATACGGTATCCCAGGTATGTATAAACTCTAATCTGAGTGATTGGGTCTCCCGGAAAGTTACGAAAGCAATGTTTTCGTCATGTACACATGTGCCGATCTGAAATGTATTCATACACGTATTAGTCCGTAATTGTTTTTGCTGGATATATTATTTTAATTCTTACTTTTGTATGATAATTTTAAGATAAAACCATAAAAATCCATTAAGTATACGCCCCTCGGAAAACCCAACAAAAATGACGATCTTGTCAGTTCCCGCCGACGTTCTTCTTTTTGACCTACAGTGCTGTACATGTGGTTGTTTTACAGTCGCCGCCATATTGGATTTCTTTAATTTACGCAAAGTGACATCGATAAATAAACACAAAGTATGCTCATTAAACAGTTTTTAAGTTAAATAACTTTAAACATGGATCACATTTGATGATAAATTATATATATATTTTTTTAAAAATTGTTGTCAATAATATTTCGTGTTTGGGATATCCCGACCTGGTTCATTAATATTCATCATAACGTCACGAGGATTTCCCCGCTTTCATTGGGTATTAAAATTCATTCCTGTCAGTTTGCCGGTAGCGAAATTATGCATAACAAAAAAAGTAGAAATCAAAGATTATTCCCAAAAATGTGATACGAAACTGAAAGAAGAAGTTTATTTACAAGATATTGGCTATGTTGATAAATCGTTTGTGACTCGTGAAGTTGTGTAGGATATCGATACTGTAGTTCGTATGCAAATTAGCCATGTGTTTGGGGGCATGCCTGCATTTGACACCCGATGCCCCTGCTCAAATGTATTCACATAGCGTAGTGACTAACCTTTTTAGTCCAGTACACCCTTGCCCCTTTTAAAATGACCATGACACCCTGTCCTTTTCAGTTATCAGTTTAATATAAAAACGACATGCTTTATTCTCGAATCTCTGCTACATACTTCCGATCTTCCGCACACACTCCACTTCTCACCATATGTCTCCGAAGACAGACATTTTCATCATCAATGTTCATTTAAACACCTTTCCAGTTGTTTATTTTGAATCAACAAAATAAATCGCAAGAAAGAACAACTTGAAATCAACAAAACTGAAAAAAACAATGTTTTGAAATTTTCAGATAAAATTTATTTACCTTGTTACAAGTCCTTATTAGATCGTTTTTACAGTGGATATCCGATTAAAGTTGTTGTCAGTAGTTTAATCCATGGTTTTTACAACCTTTAATTTCTTTTCATGAAGCCATATTACTTTATTTCACATAATATGCAGGAAAACAAACAAAACAGTAAAATTGTGCTTTCTTAAGTTCTTCCAATTTCTAGAGCACCGTTGGTGAAGTAGAACAGAAACTAAGGGCGGGGAAAATATGGTACCAATCTTGTGAACTCAACTCCTCTTACAGTTTTCAACCAAAAACCTTGAAACTTCACAGAATGTGTCTACAGTAAAACCTCGATTCATCGCCACCATTTGTTCAGTCAAATTTTGGCGTTATAAAGGGGTTTGGCAATAAATCGAGGGAGGCTCATAAAGAAATACATAAACAACATGGATTTTGGGACTTCAAAATAGTGTGGCGATAATCGAGGTGGCAAAGTTATCGAGGGGCATTATAACGAGGTTTTACTGTATATATATTTAGGATGTGCACCTGACTTTATGGAAATATTTCAAGATTTTTCCCCATTTTTCAAGACTTTGAAACTTATTCACTTTTTAGCAAGCATTTGAATGGGGGTACCTACTTTGTGAACTCAACTCCTCTTACAGATTTCAACCAAAAGCCTTGAAACTTCACAGAATGTTGATATATATATTGAGGATGTGACCTGACTTTATGGAAATATTTCAAGATTTTTTTCCCCATTTTTCCAGACTTTAAAACTTAGTCACTTTTTAGCAAGTATTTGAATGGGGGTACCTACTTTGTGAACTCAACTCCTCTTACAGTTTTCAACCAAAAGCCTTAAAACTTCACAGGATGTTTATATATATATTGAAGATGTGCACCTGACTTTATGGATATATTTCAAGATTTTTTCTCCATTTTTCCAGACTTTGAAACTTAGTCACTTTTTAGCAAGTATTAGAATGGGGTACCTACTTTGTGAACTCAACTCCTCTTACAGTTTCTCTTAAATTCAAAGTAATTTTATTGTAACATTTTAGTTGTCTAAATAATAATCAATTAATTTTCAATTAATTGTATTCAGAAATATTTCCCCTTTTTGTACACAATTATTCTTGTCAACAAACTTTTTTTAAAAGAGACAGTTGCCTGGACAACTTCTGTAATTGGGAGGTACAGATTATTCGCTTATTGTGTCAGGATGGTTTATACCAATTCAGGCTTTTGAAGCTCACTTGGACAATTTATATATATTCAACAATGATTTAAAATACATTTAAATTATTTCTAAAACAAAGGTTTAATTTTTTTTTTTTTCAAATTAATTGTGAATTCAATGAATAAAATTAATGACTTCAACAATGGTTAATGTGTCAATTGCAAGTCAAGGGAAATAGCTGGTCATGGTGAAAGTTTTTTTTGTGATGATGACACTATGTCTATGATGATGTGGCATGATAATCTGGTGAAGATGATGACAATAATAATGATGATGATGACATTCAGTTCTGCTGCTGCCGATGATGATGATGATGCTGTCACCATGATGATGATGATATGACATGAGAAGATATAATGATGATGATGATGATGATGTGACATGAGGAGATATGATGATGATGTCACCATGATGATGATGTGACACGAGGAGATATGATAATGATGTTGATGATGGTGATGACATGAGTTCTGTTGATGCCGATGATGATAATGATTATTGTGTTGAAGAAGATGATAGTGATGGTGGTGATGAAAATAAGCTCTGCTGCTATGATTGATGATGGTGATGATGACGATGTGACATGACGAACTATGATGATGATTATGATGGTGACATGAGTTCTGTTGCTACCGATGATGATGATGGTGGCAATGATTACATTCAGTACTGCTGAGCACTGCCGATAGTATGATGATGATGATGAAGATAGTGGTGATGATGATGATGATGGTGGTGATGACATTCAGTTCTGCTGCTGTCGATGATGATAATAATTCACGATGATGATGATAACAAAGCCAATGTCCTCATGCTGATGATGTGACATGATGATGATGATGATGATGATGACATTCAGTACTGCTGCTAATGCTGATAATGATGATAATTACGTGACACGAAGAGCTATGATGATGATGTGACCATATTAATGATGTAACATTAGGATTTCTGAAAATGATTAATATAATGATGGTGGTGATTGTCATGGCATGGGTTCTACTGCTGCTGCTAATGACGACGATGATGATGATATCTTCATGTTGATGATCAAAATGTGATATGAAGAGTGATAATGATGGTGGTGATTATAGATCCAGTTTGGGTTTTCTTCCAGTCAACTGCGTTTTAATGGAGTTATGCCCCTTTCACTTTGTGAATTTTATCAAAATGATGGTTTCTCTGGACTTTTTTCGTTACGCTTGAGATATTTCACTCAGATTTGGGGTCGGGTCTTTAGTAGCCTCTCTTGGTTTTTGAAAAATTGAAAATTTATATTTATGCGAATTACTTAGTTTACTCAATTGATAAACATTGCATGGCATGTCCATTTTGACCATTGTAACATATTTATATGTTAGAACCTAACAACTTGCATAAAAAGCAGACTTGTTGTTAGAAGCTTCCCGATCACAGTATCTATTATTTGCATGATTTTCATTTGTTACTGATTCATTAGACAAATCTCAGTTTCAAGTGCACATTTTTTTTTTATCAAATTGCTCAGTTTAGCTGATGCTTCAGTACCTTCAGTACTTTGATTTCATTATGTTTTTTTTATTAATTTTATTAAATATTAAAATATATTTAATTTTAATGTGATAAATTTCAATTTAAGAGACAGAAATTTGGATAAATTTGTCGCGGCTCGGAATAATATGGATTCAGCCAGGTTTGGAAGCCCCATACACCCTGCTTAAAACTATGTAACTAAAATATTCCTGTAACTGAGACCCTGTGGCTCCGTAATGTGTTCCTGTGTTTAGTTACAAAACGAGACATATGTTTTGTTATTGTTGAAAAAAGACATATCACCTCTACATAGTAATTTCAAACAAAAATATTTGAGAAGCTTCAAATTTATTCAGGAGCATTGGCAATATTTTTGGCATCTGTATCTATTAAAGTACACACAATGACATAGAACAGGTATATTCATGTATAATTTTCCTGATTTAATCTTTTCAAATAAAAGCTTTCAAAATTAAAATAAGTTTAAAACAGACACAAATGTGACTTATTAATAAAAAGCAACTACTTTTTGGCCATGACAAGCCCTTGATTACCCACTAACAATAAACGTAATGAACAACTTTTTCACAATTCGAATTGAACACAAACTACCTATCTTATTTTTTTTCAGTTTCTGAGCATGGTCATGAATTAAAGATTTAAGTTATGTTAATAAGTTAGGAACCCCCCTCTCTCTCTCTCTCTGTCTCTCTCTCTGTCTGTCTCTCTCTCTCTCTCTCTAGTCGATCATGATAAAGCTCTCGTGAAGATTCAGAAAGTTTCTATTGGTTAGCATAAACAATATTTTCAGCCATTCGCGACAAGATATGTTTTCTTTGTAATCGCAAACTAAACTCTTATTCAAATGGTGAGTGACTTTTGTGCAATGATGTATTACGGCCATCGACGGGATCCTGATAGCAAGACGAATCTCTTCTATTGTCCCCTATATTTCCCATCAGGTAGCACAAAACAAAGCATCCATTTTGATAGAAATCCATGTATATGTCAGTCAAAAAACCATTATTTTAACTTTTAAACATTCAAGGAGCTTGAGTCCCATGTTCAAAAGTTCTTTATATAAAAATAAATTCACCGAAAACTGATGTTTGTTATAAATATAAATGTTTTAGAATGAACAATGCCATCAATTACAGTAATAAAATAGTAAAATCTTCCAAACATAATGACAAATCATGAACATCAGCACTTAAACCGTCATACTGAACTTGCATACAAAATTTCAAGTGGCTGTGATTAGTAGTTGCCGAGGAAACTGTTACGATTTTTTTCTTTCGGACGAACGGAAGGGCAAGCAGTATACCCCCTCTGTTTCTAAATGGGCTATAAAAATGGTCAAGATAGAGTTGAACAGGAATCTATGAGCGACATGAAAGATGCCAGACATAAACATTTATAAATCGTTGAACCATTTACACAAATCTTCATTATGACCTTTGTTGTTCCCAACCCATGGCACTTCCACATTAATCCCAATATAATATTTGCCAGACCAAGGAAACACTCAACTGTTTGAACTAAGACTGACAAATATAACTATCTTGGACCACATGCTCACATAAATGCATTAGGTACTATTCATTCATTAGATCTAAAGTTTTAAAGTGTTTTATTATACTCAAAATCAGCACTCACGGCAATTGTTATGGATGTCTCATTATTTTCTTCATTGTAATAAAGAACTGACAAGGATGAGTGAAATGATGTTAAAGCTGCCAGATGCTGAAAAATATAAACAAAACTAGGACTATGAAGGAGAAATTAGCATTTGTAGACCAGAGATCAGAATATATACGAAAATCCAATCATCCTCAGAACAACCGTACATCTAGTGCAACAATTTCTCGTTTATAGCCTTAATCATATTGTTAACAAACTAAAATCATGATGCTTATTTGAAAAGTAAGCAGAGCATTGTCAAAAGTGATTGGATAAGGTCCTTAGGAAAGTTATGGAGGGGCACGATTTTACATGGGACAGTTAGGCAGACCAATATGCATGTCGATTTCTGTATATGCCCTTAAACTAAGTGTGTGTATGGGGTATAATAAAATTGATTAACTGTGCAATGCCTAAATTTCGTTTTGAGATACAAGTGCTGTGTCCAAAGATGTGTGTGTGTATGTGTGTGTGTGTACTGGGCTCGATAGTTGACCGGACATATATTTCAGTTGATAGAGTGGCAGCTAGTATAGAAAGGTTTCGGATTAGGTTTAAGTACCGATTTCAATGTCCTGTTACATTTTAGGGCTGACTAACAGATTACCTTTCGATTCAGTGTAGTTGAATAAAAGGGGGATGAGATAATGTGATGGACGGCGGTCGATAGGTAACCTGGTAGCTCAGCATTTAGCTAGCTCTAGTAAGGGAAAGGTCTTGTGTTAGATTCTCGGTTTGGCCGCTGTATTTTCCCTCTCCTGTATTACACATATGTTCAGTGTTCTAATATGTTTAAATTAAAAGTTTTGTAAATGAGAATTAAACGAAATAAACATTAATAATTGTACATATTTTCATTTATTTTGGGGACTTTGTCATATCACTGACTTTCCCGTTTTATGGTACACCTGAATTTTTCAGCTTACACATGTGCCTTTGTATATGTTGATTTCGCGGCTATAAATTTTCGTGATATTTATCTTTGCATGTGAAAATAAATTGGTTTACCTTACTTTATGTAAGTACTCAGACACACAAGGTGATTGGTTGTTTTTCTTAATTTGTTCGTTTTATATCTGAGCTTAGGTGTTATATTAATCCAGTGGCATACATACTGCCATAAATACAATGTCAAGAATCTTTCCTTTATTTGCTTAATCAAAACTTATATGATTCAGAAGCAATGAGTGTATGGACATTTTTGTGAACAAAACTATGTTACAGCTGAGAGAGAGAGAGACAGAGAGAGAGTTGGAGTAACCACGTGGAAGAAGATAAGGATAGAGATTGGAATAGGTTTTAAATTAGAAATAAACAAAATGTCTATCTATCTATCTATCTATCTATCTATCTATCTCAATTTTTTATTCTCCCGATATGGTACAAGTTAAAGACAACATCAAAATAATGAAGGAAGACATACTATCAAATTGTTTATCTGGGGGAAACTTGACCTATTGGACTAACCTTTGACAACAGTTCCCTTTCGGACATAATTGGCAATTTGTAAGGGGCCCTTAGAAAGATTTCACTTGCCACTACTAAATGTTGAGGAATGAAACCTTACTATTATTTGATTATGTTTATTAGACACTTATGAATCAACAGAAAGTTTAGCATTGCCACTGTAATTTGCGCGATTGTTTAAATTCTTCTTTATGTTGGACTCATATTGAGCACTGTACGAACTATTGTATTATTTAGATGTACAAATTTAAAATAACGAAATGAAATAACATATGTCGTGAAGTATGTGTATAACAACGTTATTTTGACGGATGTTACTTAAACATAAAATGACGTTATAAAAATGTAAAATTTTGCACGTCGTTCATTATCGACTATACTTTAGACATAAATTTAAATAGGTTCTAGGTGAACATTTTTTAAAAAGTTGATATTTTTGGAAACTACAATAAACACACTTTAAGAATATGTATTTATATCAAAAATCGAATTTTTTCACCCTAAGCCTGGTTTTGGCATGACGTACCTTATATATTGACATATAGAAATGCGGTCGGGTCCACTATTTGACTTCCTACTATCCATGTATTTGTTTTAAGCGTGTTCATTATATTTGTGTTTTACTGTAGTATGTTTCTGGTTTAGTAGATCAACAATGCTTTAGTCATTATATTTAATTGTTAAGTGTTTTCCTATGGAATGTACTATTGCTATTGTTATCTATTCCTAGGAAATTGCAGAAATCTTTTAAGTTATCATGTTTGAGTGAAAGGCTGGGGTTTCAGATTTCAGGCGAAGAATTGATGTCCCTTGGGGCCCCATAAGGGAAAATCTCATGAATATACAAGAGATATACCCTTGATATTTTATGTTTATTATACTTCACAAAAAATTCTTAAACTACCATTGGTTGATTTCTAATCACACGGTTTAAAAAAATTCACAATGTTGAACTAGTGGTCAACATTGCCATGGGATATGACAATGTTCACTGATAGACACAGAAAATCATGAAAACTGCTGAGTTATCATATTTCTGTCCGTATGTCCTTCCTTTATGTCTAGGGGCACCTAAACAGATTTGTGCAATTTAATACATATTAAACAGAGATTTTCAGACTTTTTCTGTAAATAGTGGCCTTATAGTTGAGGGAAATCTGGAGGATTGTCTCCCCTCGAGAACTTTCCCTTGGGGAGACAATCCTCCATATTTCCCTCAACTAAGGGTACTATTTATACAACATTCATTGGACACCTAGTAGATGTCTGCTGTGGGGCTCATGAAAATAGCATGATATTTAAGTGATAAATGGTATTTGAGCCATTGGGGGGTTCAAGCGACTGAACATCAAGAGGCAATCTTCATTAGATTTAGGTTTCAGGCTCCCGTTTTAATCAACAGTCATAAATCGTGCAAATAGACAAACGTCATAGAAAATTATCTCAAAGTTTTCAAACTACATTTGTAAAAAAAATGTTGAACTTCGAAATGCAAATCTATCAATATTGACAGTTCATTTGAATTGAATAAATTTGGTTGAAAGTAAAAGTAAATAACAACAGCTGATGATATCAAATAAACTTACTTTATTATCGTTATAATACGAAACACATGTATTGTCGGTTATTAATAATCACTGGAATTACCGGCCATACACATAGCAATGTGCATTCCAATAAAATGTTAATAACAGAATCTGAAATTCTATGATGAGGTAAAAAGTCAATCATCTGGTGTGGACTCAGGTGTTTTACCGATCAAGCCCCTACGGGTCGTAATTGGATTAAGAGATTACTGAACTGATCATGGTTAATTAATAATCTTGAATAACACTCTATGTTCCAGACGAGTTATTTCGTTTCGCTCTATTACTTTCGGTGAAATCTGTATTATGGCTTCAGCTTGTGTTTTGTTTACAATGACTGACCACATGTCATTCTGATAAAATTGTATTCGAGCAAAAGAAGTTAAATTTTCACCAAATTTACACCTTCGAGAAATATTTATTGGTCGAGCGAGCAGGGTATTCGAGCTATCCTAATTCGAGCAATCGAGGTTTATTTACATATGATTTAATAGGGATTTGGACGGGACTGGCAGTTGACTTCCAGTTATCTTGGGTATTCGAGGCATTGACGTTCAAGTGATTGAAGTTCTACTGTTTATCTCTATAAATTTTTAAAGTTCATGTGAGTTTTTGGCATAACAAAGTGTATATATGTGCATGTGTGTGTGATTAATTTCAGCTTCTCTGAAACAACTGAACAGATTTCAATGATACTTCACTGGTCAGAATTACAGGACATCTGCTACATTCTCACTGGTCAGAATTACAGGACATCTGCTACATTCTCACTGGTCAGAATTACAGGACATCTGCTACATTCTCACTGGTCAGAATTACAGGACATCTGCTACATTCTCACTGGTCAGAATTACAGGACATCTGCTACATTCTCACTGGTCAGAATTACAGGACATCTGCTACATTCTCACTGGTCAGAATTACAGGACATCTGCTACATTCTCATTGGTCAGAATTACAGGACATCTGCTACATTCTCACATCATTTTGTAAACTGAAGCAAATTTTTTTTCATTCCCTAAATTGATCATTAATCAATTCTGTCAAAAAATACATGTTCCAGTTCGATTTTGGTTTTCAGATATTTATAGTCTCTCAGAACATCTCTGTATAATGTCTATTTTTATCTCATAATCTACAAAAAATCATATATGAAGTCACTACACTGTATGCAATGATTACTGCATTACATTCACAGAGAGAGAACTCGTAGTAATATGTTGCACTCACTGATTTTATTTTTCATTTAATGTACTGCCAACAACCATGGCGAGAAGCCAGAAGAATTTCTTCACATTTTTGTATGGGGTTCCCGACAGTGAAAGCGTACATTGCTATCGTTTTCTCTAAAATCTGGCTTCTATGAAATAGTACACATCGGAAATAGTGCGCCTGGTAAATGAACGTGAAAAGAATATATCTGTTTTATCGTGAGATATGTATTCTGAGATGGGTAATGCATTGGTTACATATGCACATTTGGAATAAATTTTCAGAATGTATTTCAGAATCTAGTAAATATTTGGCGGGATGCATCCAATAATTTGTGAAGTCTGGGGAACTGATCTTGTAGAATACAATAAAAAGTAGTCCATAAAGTTTGCATCCTACACTTTTTATGATATAAACAACAATGACAGGTGAATTTAACTAATTCTTTATCAAAAAGGTGGTAATCTAAATTTATTTTGAAGGGTATAATAACCTATATTGGTGTTGAGGTATTCTGTCACATTTTAAAACTGATTTATTGATCTGTGAAAGGGAGATAAATCGTACAGTGCCATGTGCAAACTGAGCACATGGAATACAAATGTGGATTTTAAATACTTTACCGATTTGGAAGTAAAATTAACATAAAACGGGAATATTGTGAGTGATAATCAGCAGTTAATTAAAACCCAGACTTAACAGCAAATGATCCAGTTACATGAAAACACTAAAATGAACCCCCCATAATGACAATCGGGTCTGCAAAAACTCTACTTTCTCTCTATCCAAAAAGACAAACAACAATCAGGTACAATTTATAAAACTTTATCTAATTTAAATCTTAAAGTTAACTTTAGCTTAATAAATCAATAGATGATAAGAATGTAGTGTTAATGTAACAAGTCCTTGTGCAACACAGCACAGTTCTTAGGGCCTTAAGCCTTTGTCTTGTTAATGTAACTAGTCCTTGTGCAGCACAGCTAGTTCTTAGGGCCTTAAGCCTTTGTCTTGTTAATGTAACAAGTCCTTGTGCAGCACAGCACAGTTCTTAGGGCCTTAAGCCTTTGTCTTGTTAATGTAACAAGTCATTGTGCAGCACAGTTCTTAGGGCCTTAAGCCTTTGTCTTTTTAATGTAACAAGTCCTTGTGCAGCACAGTTCTTAGGGCCTTAAGCCTTTGTCTTGTTAATGTAACAAGTCCTTGTGCAGCTTAGCTAGTTCTTAGGGCTTTAAGCCTTTGTCTTGTTAATGTAACAAGTCCTTGTGCAGCTTAGCTAGTTCTTAGGGCTTTAAGCCTTTGTCTTGTTAATGTAACAAGTCCTTGTGCAGCACAGCTAGTTCTTAGGGCTTTAAGCCTTTGTCTTGTTAATGTAACAAGTCCTTGTGCAGCACAGCTAGTTCTTAGGGCTTTAAGCCTTTGTCTTGTTAATGTAACAAGTCTTTGTGCAGCACAGTTCTTAGGGCCTTAAGCCTTTGTCTTGTTAATGTAACAAGTTATTGTGCAGCACAGTTCTTAGGGCTTTAAGCCTTTGTCTTGTTAATGTAACAAGTCCTTGTGCAGCACAGCACAGTTCTTAGGGCCTTAAGCCTTTGTCTTGTTAATGTAACAAGTCATTGTGCAGCTTAGCTAGTTCTTAGGGCTTTAAGCCTCTGTCTTGTTAATGTAACAAGTCCTTGTGCAGCACAGCACAGTTCTTAGGGCTTTAAGCCTTTGTCTTGTTAATGTAACAAGTCCTTGTGCAGCTTAGCTAGTTCTTAGGGCTTTAAGCCTCTGTCTTGTTAATGTAACAAGTCCTTGTGCAGCACAGCACAGTTCTTAGGGCTTTAAGCCTTTGTCTTGTTAATGTAACAAGTCCTTGTGCAGCACAGCTAGTTCTTAGGGCTTTAAGCCTTTGTCTTGTTAATGTAACAAGTCCTTGTGCAGCACAGCTAGTTCTTAGGGCTTTAAGCCTTTGTCTTGTTAATGTAACAAGTCCTTGTGCAGCACAGCTAGTTCTTAGGGCTTTAAGCTTTTGTCTTGTTAATGTAACAAGTCCTTGTGCAGCTTAGCTAGTTCTTAGGGCCTTAAGCCTTTGTCTTGTTAATGTAACAAGTCCTTGTGCAGCACAGTTCTTAGGGCCTTAAGCCTTTGTCTTGTTAATGTAACAAGTACTTGTGCAACACAGCACAGTTCCTAGGGCCTTAAGCCTTTGTCTTGTTAATGTAACAAGTCCTTGTGCAGCACAGCACAGTTCTTAGGGCCTTAAGCCTTTGTCTTGTTAATGTTACAAGTCCTTGTGCAGCACAGTTCTTAGGGCCTTAAGCCTTTCTCTTGTTAATGTAACAAGTTCTTGTGCATCATAGTTCTTAGGACCTTAAGCTTTTGTCTTGTTAATGTAACAAATCTTTGTGAAGCACAGTTCTTAGGGCCTTAAGCCTTTCTCTTGTTAATGTAACAAGTTCTTGTGCATCATAGTTCTTAGGACCTTAAGCTTTTTTCTTGTTAATGTAATAAGTCTTTGTGAAGCACAGTTCTTAGGGCCTTAAGCCTTTGTCTTGTTAATGTAACAAGTCCTTGTGCAGCACAGCACAGTTCTTAGGGCCTTAAGCCTTTGTCTTGTTAATGTAACAAGTACTTGTGCAGCACAGCTAGTTCTTAGGGCCTTAAGCCTTTGTCTTGTTAATGTAACAAGTCCTTGTGCAGCACAGCACAGTTCTTAGGGCCTTAAGCCTTTGTCTTGTTAATGTAACAAGTCCTTGTGCAGCACAGTTCTTAGGGCCTTAAGCCTTTGTCTTGTTAATGTAACAAGTCCTTGTGCAGCACAGCACAGTTCTTAGGGCCTTAAGCCTTTGTCTTGTTAATATAACAAGTCCTTGTGCAGCACAGCACAGTTCTTAGGGCCTTAAGCCTTTGTCTTGTTAATGTAACAAGTCCTCGTGCAGCACAGTTCTTAGGGCCTGAAGCCTTTGTCTTGTTAATGTAACAAGTTCTTGTGCATCATAGTTCTTAGGACCTTAAGCTTTTGTCCTTGTGCAGCACAGTTCTTAGGACCTTAAGCCTTTGTCTTGTTAATGTAACAAGGTCTTGTGCAGCACAGCACAGTTCTTAGGGCCTTAAGCCTTTGTCTTGTTAATGTAACAAGTCCTTGTGCAGCACAGTTCTTAGGGCCTTAAGCCTTTGTCTTGTTAATGTAACAAGTCCTTGTGCAGCACAGCACAGTTCTTAGGGCCTTAAGCCTTTGTCTTGTTAATATAACAAGTCCTTGTGCAGCACAGCACAGTTCTTAGGGCCTTAAGCCTTTGTCTTGTTAATGTAACAAGTCCTTGTGCAGCACAGTTCTTAGGGCCTGAAGCCTTTGTCTTGTTAATGTAACAAGTTCTTGTGCATCATAGTTCTTAGGACCTTAAGCTTTTGTCCTTGTGCAGCACAGTTCTTAGGACCTTAAGTCTTTGTCTTGTTAATGTAACAAGTCTTTATGAAGCACAGTTCTTAGGGCCTTAAGCCTTTCTCTTGTTAATGTAACAAGTCTTTATGAAGCACAGTTCTTAGGGCCTTAAGCCTTTGTCTTGTTAATGTAACAAGTCTTTGTGCAGCACAGTTCCTAGGGCCTTAACCCTTTGTCTTGTTAATGTAACAAGTACTTGTGCAGCACAGCTAGTTCTTAGGGCCTTAAGCCTTTCTCTTGTTAATGTAACAAGTACTTGTGCAGCACAGCTAGTTCTTAGGGCCTTAAGCCTTTGTCTTGTTAATGTAACAAGTCCTTGTGCAGCACAGCACAGTTCCCATGGCCTTAAGCCTTTGTCTTGTTAATGTAACAAGTCTTTATGCAGCACAGTTCTTAGGGCTTTAAGCCTTTTTCTTGTTAATGTAACAAGTCCTTGTGCAGCACAGCTAGTTCTTAGGGCCTTAAGCCTTTGTCTTGTTAATATAACAAGTCTTTGCGCAGCACAGCTGGTTCTTAGGGCCTTAAGCCTTTGTCTTGTTAATGTAACAAGTACTTGTGCAGCACAGCTAGTTCTTAGGGCTTTAAGCCTTTCTCTTGTTAATGTAACAAGTCCTTGTGCAGCACAGCTAGTTCTTAGGGCTTTAAGCCTTTGTCTTGTTAATGTAACAAGTACTTGTGCAGCACAGCTAGTTCTTAGGGCTTTAAGCCTTTGTTTGTTAATGTAACAAGTCCTTGTGCAGTACAGCTAGTTCTTAGGGCTTTAAGCCTTTGTCTTGTTAATGTAACAAGTACTTGTGCAGCACAGTTCTTAGGGCCTTAAGCCTTTGTCTTGTTAATGTAACAAGTACTTGTGCAGCACAGCTAGTTCTTAGGGCCTTAAGCCTTTGTCTTGTTAATATAACAAGTCCTTATGCAGCACAGCTAGTTCTTAGGGCCTGAAGCCTTTGTCTTGTTAATATAACAAGTCTTTGCGCAGCACAGCTAGTTCTTAGGACCTTAAGCCTTTGCCTTGTTAATGTAACAAGTCTTTGTGCAGCACAGCTAGTTCTTAGGACCTTAAGCCTTTGTCTTGTTAATGAAACAAGTCTTTGTTCAGCACAGTTCCTAGGGCCTTAAGCCTTTGTCTTGTTAATGTAACAAGTCTTTGTGCAGCACAGCACAGTTCTTAGGACCTTAAGCCTTTGTCTTGTTAATGTAACAAGTCCTTGTGCAGCACAGTTCTTAGGGCCTTAAGCCTTTGTCTTGTTAATGTAACAAGTCCTTGTGCAGCACAGCTAGTTCTTAGGGCTTTAAGCCTTTGTCTTGTTAATGTAACAAGTCCTCATGCAGCACAGTTCTTAGGGCCTTAAGCCTTTGTCTTGTTAATGTAACAAGTCCTGTGCAGCAAAGCTAGTTCTTAAGGCCTTAAGACTTTGTCTTGTTAATGTAAGAAGTCTTTGTGCAGCACAGCTAGTTTTTAGGGCCTTAAGTCTTTGTCTTGTTAATGTAACAAGTCTTGTGCAGCACAGTTCTTAGGGCCTTAAGCCTTTGTCTTGTTAATGTAACAAGTCCTTGTGCAGCACAGCTAGTTCTTAGGGCTTAAGCCTTTGTCTTGTTAATGTAACAAGTCTTTGTGCACACACAGTTCTTAGGACCTTAAGCCTTTGTCTTGTTAATGTAACAAGTACTTGTGCAGCACAGCACAGTTCGTAGGGCTTTAAGCCTTTGTCTTGTTAATGTATCAAGTCCTTGTGCAGCACAGTTCTTATGGCCTTAAGCCTTTGTCTTGTTTATGTAACAAGTCCTTGTGCAACACAGCTAGTTCTTAGGGCTTTAAGCCTTTGTCTTGTTAATGTAACAAGTCCTTGAGCAGCACAACTAGTTCTTAGGGCCTTAAGCCTTTGTCTTGTTAATGTAACAAGTCTTCGTGCAGCACAATTCTTAGGGCCTTAAGCCTTTGTCTTGTTAATGTAACAAGTCCTTGTGCAGCACAGTTCTTAGGGCCTTAAGCCTTTGTCTTGTTAATGTAACAAGTCCTTGTGCAGCACAGTTCTTAGGGCTTTAAGCCTTTCTCTTGTTAATGTAACAAGTCCTTGAGCAGCACAACTAGTTCTTAGGGCCTTAAGCCTTTGTCTTGTTAATGTAACAAGTCTTTGTGCAGCACAGCTAGTTCTTAGGGCTTTAAGCCTTTGTCTTGTTAATGTAACAAGTCCTTGTGCAGCACAGTTCTTAGGGCCTTAAGCCTTTCTCTTGTTAATGTAACAAGTCCTTGTGCAGCACAGCACAATTCTTAGGGCCTTAAGCCTTTGTCTTGTTAATGTAACAAGTCCTTGTGCAGCACAGCTAGTTCTTAGGGCCTTAAGCCTTTGTCTTGTTTATGTAACAAGTCCTTGTGCAGCACAGCACAGTTCTTAGGACTTTAAGCCTTTGTCTTGTTTATGTAACAAGTCCTTGTGCAGCACAGCACAGTTCTTAGGGCCTTAAGCCTTTCTCTTGTTAATGTAACAAGTCCTTGTGCAGCTTAGCTAGTTCTTAGGGCCTTAAGCCTTTGTCTTGTTAATGTAACAAGTCCTTGTGCAGCACAGTTCTTAGGGTCTTGAGCCTTGATTTTTTTATAATACAAAATCAACTCAGGGACATAAGTTTGAGATAAGAAAGGTATGAAAACATTGAAATAAATCAGCAGAATAAAGACAGAACTCAGCAGAATAAAGACAGAACTCAGCAGAATAAAGACAGAACTCAGCAGAATAAAGACAGTAAGTGAGGGGTACGATGAGCGTATCACTAATGTAGCTAATAAAACCAGTTTTAATACCGAAAATATTGATGCTTTAAGGTCTGAAAATGTATCTCTCAAACATAAAATACAAAGTCTCAAGTCTGTAGTGATTAGATTAAATAGAAGGGTAACGTCACAAGAAAAGAGATTAAAAACCTCAAAAGTTGCTCTATGAGAGATAATCTTCTCATTCATAATTTCCAAGAAACTGACAGAGAAAACCTTCTAGAGAGTGTCCCCAGAGCAATAAAAGAAACTCAGATATGACATAGAATTTTTAAGAATACATAGCCCAGACAGAAAAGAAAGACACTGGTGTGGAACTAAATTTCTATAAAACACCCGAGTCCGACCCCCATATTCAAATGCAGGATAATCTCCAGAAAATTAAAACTATTAAAAGAGTACAACTGAAAGTGGAAATGTTTTCTTGGTGCATGGTGCAAAAACAAAAACTGTCAGGGAGTTCGTAATCTCTACAAGAAAAAATCAAGTGATGCGGAATATGCAAATGCGACCCACCGCATTCTTGTCTATAGATTTAAGGATTCTAGTGGTAAGATGCATGAATCGTATCAAGATGATTATGAGTATGGGGCCGGTCGAAAATTGCTGAAATATATGCAGATACAGGGTCTGATGGACTGTGCTTTTGTAGTCCTGAGATGGTTTAGTGGCCGTCACATTGAACCAAAATGGTTTTCCATTATGGAAAACTCTATTGCAGAAGGTGCAAATAAACTTTAAAACTGGGACGGACACTGATATAACCTTTGGACACTTTATGTTAAACTGGTATTTTTACCGCATCTATTTGTTAGTCACATTTAAATTCATAAACATTTGCCATCTGTGAAATTTAAATTGGAATTGTTAGTAAACCCACTAGGAATTTTTTCAGTTGTGCAAACTAGATTCCGGACCATTTTTCAACTTAAATATTATTATGGGGCAGTTACTTGCGAAAAATAGCAGCAACAATAAGTGTATTGTGTCTCCCCAATGTGCGCATTTAACTAACTTTATGAATTTCTGTATATATAAGAGAAAATGGTATGGTAATATCTATATATTGTAACTTGAAAACGCCAGTTCACAGGGGTTTGAAACTGTGGGCTTGAGATACTGTGGTGATATCGCTATACATACACATTTATTTTTAGGAGTATGTGTAGCGTTATTTTTATGGTGTTGCAAGCTCCTGTGGCCAGTTAAATTGAGTTACTATGTATTGAAGGGTGATGCTAGGCCCAATATTTTTCCAGTGGAGCAAACAAGTTTTTGGTTGTACATGTACAACAATTAAATACATTATTAGCTCACCTGAGTCAAAGGCTCAGATGAGCTATTGCAATCTATCACCGTCCATCGTCCGCCGTGTGTCGTGCATCGTGCGTAAACTTTACATTTTAATCTTCTCCTCCAAAACTACCAAGCCAAATTTGATGAAACTTGGTGACTATCATGCCTGGCTAACAGCCTTTCAAAATTATGTTCGGGGTTTGGCCATGCCCAACAAGATGGACGCCGTTACTAAAAATAACAAAAAGACAAAAAAATCTTCTTTTCTGAAACCATAAGGTGCAGGCAAATTTTGATTGGATACATTGGATTTAGCATACCTGGGACCATTAAAATTGTGTTTTTCATGAAAAATAGGTTACACGTTTTTTACGTAAAATTATGTAATTTTCAAAATTAGACATTTATTGTTATAACTCAATAACGGCTGTAGATAATTGTATGAAGTTTTCACTGTTAATCTTGTCTTGCGATTTTCTTCTGATTGATGTCAAGGTCAAAGGTCAAGGTCATGTTCCAGTTTTTTACCTTTGATAAAAAATGCTATTTTTAAACATTTCCGGTGATAATGGCATGGGATTTTCAATTTATTGTAGGTATTGACATGACAATCATTTTGATATATAGATCAAGGTCATGGGTTCAAAGGTCAAGGTCAAAGAATAGTTGATTATCTGCAAAACTATTAACTTTTTGTATAGGCATGCATATAAGAATATTGTAGGTAATGGCACAATGGTCCTTTTGATATATGAATGAAGGTCATGAGGTCAAAGGTCAAGGTCCCACTGAAATGGTTTATTATCTCAAAAACTATAAATATTTTGTATAGGCATGTATGTTAGAATATTGTAGGTATTTGGCTAATGATAATTTTGAAATATGAATTAGGGTTATGGGTTCAAATGTCAAGGTCACAGGTGAGCGTTAAGGCCCATGGGTTGACCCACATACCATCCAGAACCATGTAATAATCTAATCCTTTCTTTTTTTAGCTCACCTGGCCTAAAGGTCATGTGTGCTTTTGCCATCACTTGGCGTCCGTCAGTCCGTCTGTAAACTTTTTACATTTTGGCTATCTCCTCTGAAACCCCTGAACCAATTTTAACCAAACTTTACAGGAATGATGTATGGAAGGTCCTATACTTTAATTGCCAAAATTTTTCTGATCTGCCTAAAAACATGACCACCAGCACAGAAGATAGTTTAACATTGGACCCTATGGGAAAAACGAATTTTTGGCTATCTCCTCAGAAATGACTGAAGCGAATTTAACCAAACTTTACAGAAATGATGTATAGAAGGTCCTTTACTTAGATTGCCAAAATTTTTCTGATCCGCCAAAAAACATGGCCGCCAGCGCAGAAGATAGTTTAACATTGGACCCTATGGGAAAAGCATATATATGCTATCTCCTCTGAAGCTAGTGAAGCAAATTGAACCAAACTTTACAGGAATGATGTATAGAAGGTCCTTTACATAGATTGCCAAAATTTTTCTGATTGGCCAAAAAACATGGCTGCCAGCGCAAAAGATAGTTTAACATTGGACCCTATGGGAAAAACGCATTTTTGACTATGTCCTCAGAAATGACTGAAGCAAATTGAACCAAACTTTACAGGAATGATGTATAGAAGGTCCTTTACTTAGATTGCCAAAATTTTTCTGATCTGCCGAAAAAAACATGGCTGTCAGCGCAAAAGATAGTTGGACTTTATGGGAAAAACACATTTTTGACTATGTCCTCAGAAATGACTGAAGCAAATTGAACCAAACTTTACAGGAATGATGTATAGAAGGTCCTTTACTTAGATTGCCAAAATTTTTCTGATCTGCCGAAAAACATGGCCACCAGGGCAGAAGATAGTTTAACATTGGACCCTATGGGAAAAACGCATTTTTGACTATGTCCTCAGAAATGACTGAAGCAAATTGAACCAAACTTTACAGGAATGATGTATAGAAGGTCCTTTACATAGATTGCCAAATTTTTTCTGATCTGCCAAAAAACATGGCTGCCAGCGGAGAACATAGTTTCACATTGGTCCCTATGGAAAAAGCATATATATGCTATCTCCTCTGAAGCAAGTGAAGCAAATTGAACCAAACTTTACAGGAATGATGTATAGAAGATTCATTACATAGATTGCCAAAACTTTTCTGATCTGCCAAAAAACATGGCTGCCAGCGCAAACTATAGTTTAACATTGGACCCTATGGGAAAAACGCATTTTTGACTATGTCCTCAGAAATGACTGAAGCAAATTGAACCAAACTTTACAGGAATGATGTATGGATGGTTCTTTACTTAGATTGCCGAAATTTTTCAGATCCGCCTAAAACATGGCCGTAATACAGAACATAGTTTAACATTGGACCCTATGGGAAAAGCATATATTTGCTATTTCCTCTGAAGCTACTGAAGCGAATTGAACCGAACTTTACAGGAATGAGGTATGAAAGGTCCTTTACTTAGATTGTGGACATTTTTTTGATCTGCCAAAAAAGATGGCTGCCAGCACAGAACATAGTTTAACCCTATGGGAATAGCATATATTTGCTATCTCCTCTAAAGCTACTGATCAGAAGCAAATTTAACCAAACTTTATGGGAATGATGTATGAAAGAAATTCACCAAGATTGCCTCCTTGTCTCCACTAAACACATGGCCACCAACATAGATAAAAAAACACATTTTAACCATCTCTTGAAACTACTGAAGCAATTCATCCATTCTATACAATAATTATATATATTAAACCCTTTACTACAATACAGTCAAAGACGTACCATGATAAATCACTGTGATAGACGTACCACTCTGGTTATTGAAATGTGTATATCCTTTCTCTTGTTTAATCTATCAAAAAGCTTTCTTTTGCATTTAAAATGATGCATTGTGCAACTTTAAACACAAAAGAAAACTTGTCAATAGCACTACCTGGAAAAAAGCTACATTCCATTTGATATGTCGATCACAGTGATTTATCTTGGAAAGTCTAGCTGAACTGTAACATTGACCAGATTTTTTTATCAACAAAAAATATAACTTCCAGTGGGGTACATAGTCAAAAGCTGATCATAGTCGATCGATCAAAAGCTCATCAGAGCTTATGTTTGTAATTTATCTATGTATATGCCGCCTCTAAATAAAACTTATTTATTTATTTATAGTTGAACATGGGACCAAATGCAAAAAAAAACCCAAAAAACTGCAATCTGATTAAAATCAGATCTCTCACTTGCTGCCCTTTTCTGATATAGTTGCGCCGTGGGAGATCTGAGGAAACCCCGTTGAGGGTCATATGTGAATGACCTTATGGTAATTAACTAAAACTGATCATTCAAATTGCGCGTTTCATTTACAATAAAGGCATAACACTTTCAAAATCTCGGAAGCTTAAATTTCATTGGACAATAAATGTTACGACAATGGGTCATTCACATATGCCCCTAAACGGTGTTTCCTCAGATCTCCCACTCCGCGCCTATATCAAAAATGGGGGAGCAAGTGAGAGATGTGATTTTAATCAGATTGAAAAAACTGTGAATGGTACATATAGTTTTACAGTGATTTCCTTAGCCATTCTGTCTGATATAAACAGTGCATTTGTTCATCACTGGAATACAAATTTGCTTTAAAAGCATTTTAGTCAGGTGAGCGATACAGGCTCAGCCACACTGAGCCTCTGCTTCTTCTCTCTATCTGTTCTTCTTACATGCTTTTTTCTCTATGTTCTTTATGTGTGTGTTTGTGTAATTGTGTGTGTGAAAAAGGTATGGCAGTTAAATTCATAATCTTACATCCAATATGAACAATATAAGTATAATACCCCTTAATTGTAGAGGGTTAGGTGACTTAACTTAAAGAAAGGATGTTTTAAATTTTCTTAAACATAAAAACTTCAGTATTTTTTGTTTGCAAGATACATGTTTTACAGAAAAAGAATACAATTTCATTAGGACAATATGAGGATATGAAATACACATAAGCTATTGGTCGTCAAATGCTAGGGGAGTTGCCATCTTATTTAATAATCATTTTCAATTTGAAATTTTAAATGAAAGAAAGAAAAGAGCGGGGAATTTTTTGCATTAGAATTGTCTCTTGAAAAGATATATACCAGTAATGTTACCCTAATAACAGTCTATGAACCAAATAAGGATAGACCAGAACTTTTGAACATATGAAGCCAGTAATAGAATAATATAATGATGATTTTTAGCTAAAGGCCATGTGAGCTTATGGCACGGCGAGGCATGCGTGCCTGCGTGCATGTGTGCATTAGTAAACTTTAATCTTCTCTCCTGAAACTACTGGGCCAATCGAAACTAAATTTGCTGTGGAAGGTCCTTGATAGAGTCTACCTATAGTTTGTTCAAATCATGGCGATCCAATATCCAAGATGGCCACTGTTGCTAAAAATAGACAAAACCTAAAAAAAATCTCTTCTCTTGAACCACTCATCGGAGGCAAAAACTGATGTGATATTTGGATTCTACAAAGTCTTAACCTTAGAATTTGTTCATTTTGTGAAATTTGGTTAAAAATAGGTTATGCGTTTTTGCGTTTAATTTTGCAAAAATCGTAAAATATTTTAAAATTGTTATAAGTTGACTATTTGTTCAGATAATGACATGGGGTTTTTAGTTTTGACATATTCTTGTAATTACCTTCAAAATGGAGTCAAGGTCAATTGTGAAGGTCATGACCTTATTTTTGACCTTTCTGATTTTATTTATTATCTGGAAAACTATAAACTTTTTGTACAGGCATGTATATTAGAATATTGTTGGTATTGATGCAACAGATCATTTTGATATATAGATTAAGGTCATGGGTTTAAAGGTCAAGGTCACAGATGGGAATGAATACTGAAATGGTTCATTATCTTGAAAACTATTAACTTTCTGTATAAGCATGTATATGAGAATGTTGTAGGTATTGATACAACAATCATTTTCATGTATAGAAAAAGGTCATGGGTCCAAAGGTCAAGGTCACGGTAGCAAAACAATACCAAAATGGTTAATTATCTGGAAAACTATAAACTTCTTGTATGGGCATTTATATTGGAATATTGTTGGTTTTGATGCAACGATCATTTTAATGTATAGAAAAAGGTCATGGGTCCAAAGGTCAAGGTCATGGTAGCAAAACAATACCAAAATGGTTAATTATCTCGAAAAAATATAAACTTTTTGTATAGGCATATATATTGACATATTGGTGGTATTGATGCAACAATCATTTTGTTATATAGGTTAAGGTCACGGGTTTAAAGGTCAAGGTCACAGATGCAAAAGAATACTGAAATGGTTAATTATCTTGAAAACTATTAACATTTTGTATAGGTATGTATATTACGATGTTGTAGGTATTGATACAAGAATCAGTTTGATGCATAGAAAAAGGTTTGAAGGCATAGAAAAAGGTTCAATGATTACGATGAATTTTAAGAGCAAAATACAAGAATTGGAAAGTTGCCTGCAACAATGGTCAAAAAGAATTCTTATGCCCCTAGGAAGAATTACAGTATTAAAAACTCTCATAATATCAAAAGTAAATCATTTGTTTATTGCTCTTCCCAATCCACCTGTTGAAATGATAATTAAGAACTGTGAATTGTATGTTTCATAAGTTTATTTGGCAAACAAAGAATGGCAGAATTAAAAATAATATATCAATCAAAAGTTATAATCAAGGAGGTCTGAAAATGATAGATATTGAACATTTTATCACAGCACTAAAAATAAATATCATTGAAAGAAATTTTCAATGAGAATCTTTATGGGATCAGCATATAGTATCATCTTGTCCTTATGTTTTATGATACAGACTATACATTCTTATTGTCGCACCCAACAACCAATCACATGAGTCTTATAATCACTTCTATCACTTTTTCATTTTCGGCTGCTGTGAATTTTTAGTTTCTGAATTACTTATTTATTTGGTGTGACATTTAATTTTTATTAGTTCATTTTAGCTGTTTTATAATATTTTCCTCTTTTTGGTGAATTTTATTGTGTAAGCTCACTAGGATTTGTTTTGTGAGTATTATATCATTACTGATATTTAACAGCCTCATCTATTGATACATAATATGGTGATATGTTAATGCATCTTGACAATTTTTTGTGGATATTTATTCCTTTTCTTTGGATACTTATTTTATCTGTGTTTAATTACTTACTTTTATGGACATTATTATGTGTTTTGAACTTTTTCATCCTGTTAAAGACTCCTTACTTCATAATTACACTATATGCTTCTGACACATAGGACATGGCCATGGGTCATTGTGTTGTGCAAACATTCCATCATTGAAAGTCAGGTCAGAGTGAACTTTGTATGGGACAAAACACAGCGAGTGGTAAACAGTGTTTGGATGTTATGACATTGATTTCAGCGAGTGGTCAACAAACATATTGTAATACAAAGCCTCGTTCCTTACATTCGGACTTCCTTATCCACTGATGGGAATACCAGCCTTTTGTGCAATTCGCTCCTTTGGTTACCATTGGACTTGATTTGATTGCTACTACTAGTCGTCTTCACATTGTGTCGATCTCGATGGATTTTATTGGCTATTATTGTTTTTCTCGCCATTTTTTCAGTCTTGTATTCTTAACCTGAATTATTTTCTTGTATTTCCTTGTATTGTTTTATTTTTGTTTAATCATCATTAACGCATGTATCACCATATTGTGGTACTTTCTCCTGGGTCAACTTACATTTTGTGTTTTATTCGTCTACATTGAACAGTTAATGCTACTTTAAGGCACTTTTTAGGAAAGTCCAGAGTTTCCTCTATTCCATATTATATAGTTATTTTTCTTTACCATTTTAGTATCTCCTGTTTACTGGCTTTCCGCAAAGTTTTATTTATTTTATTGCGTTTTAAGAATTTTCTCTTACTTTATACTTTATGATGTTTACTTAGCGCAAGGATACCATTGCTGTGGTGTGACTTAGAGCAGACAGTAGACCTTTTATTCATAACTATTGTACTAATAGCTAACATTCTGTGTCCTGCAACCTAGTACAGACAGCTAATATTTTATTTCTGTGTTCTGTTATATAGTGCAGGTAGATTATCAGTGTCCTGCTACATAGTGTAGGCAGAAATTGTTTTTATTTATTATTTTATTCTGTGTCCTGCAGTATAGTGCAGGCAGAATATATGACATTTTTGTCCTACAATTTAGTGCAGGCAATTATTGTATTAATAGCTAACACTATTTTGTGTCCTGCATTTCGTGCAGGCATATGTTTTGTTTTTCACTATCCTGCTACATTTTGTAGGCAGAAATTGTTTTTATTTATAATTTTATTTTGTGTCCTGTAGTATAGTGCAGGCAGAATATGTGACATTTCTGTGTTCTACAAGGTAGTGCAGGCAATTTTTGTATTAATAGCTAACACTTATGTGTCCTGCGATTTCGTGCAGGCATATGTTTTGTTTTTCAGTGTCCTGCTACATAATGTAGGCACAAATTATTTTTATTTATTATTTTATTCTATGTCCTGTAGTATAGTGCAGGCAGAATATGTGACATTTCTGTGTCCTACAAGGTAGTTCAGGCTGTTATTGTATTAATAGCTAACACTATTTTGTGTCCTGCGATTTTGTGCAAGCAGATCTTATATTTTTCACTATCCTGCTACATAGTTTAGGCAGAAATTGTTCTTATTTATTATTTTATTTTGTGTCCTGCAGTATAGTGCAGGCAGAATATGTGACATTCTGTGTCCTACAAGTTAGTGCAGGCAGTTATTAACTGCTAACATAGAAAGTGCAATGTTTGGAATTACTGGCCAATATGATATATGCAAAGCACAAAACTATCTGCTTCTGATTACTAGATTCTATATTTACAAATGTAGAATTGAAAACCGACTTCCATCGACTCAGGGTTGGAAAATTAGTAAAAAAAAATCAGCTTGAAATTGAAAAAAGTTGTAGCTGTTAGAAATAATACCTATAGAATAGTCCAGAAATATTGGAATCCCTGGTGAAACTTGTTGACTGAGGATTGATTTAGTACTTACTTGTATGATTAGTGTCATCTTTTTATCTATATGACCATTAAAGTCATATATAAAAAAACAATGAGTGGTTCACACACACACACACACACACACACACACACACACAGACAAATAATTCCCACTACTTAGTAACTGAGTTGATATCAAATACACATAATATATTACAAATAACAAGTGTCTGTAGAAATGTTTAATATGAGTGTGTTAGATTGGATGCGGGTAATTTCGTACACTTTAATTCTCTGCTACAAACTCTTGATTTGTCGATTAATTTATCTATATAGTAGTGTCACGAACATAAAACAGTTATTCCTGTGCATTCTTAGGGATATATCTGGTGCATTTGTCGATGAAAAACCAAGAAAACTATCGAAAAATACCGGGCTGGCGAGGACGAGTAATTCAGTACATAGAATGTGTTATTTCCGTAGTGTGCGTAATATTCCGTACACATGTTTATAGTACATGGTGACGGTGTGTAACATGATATTTGATCTACTTCTACTGCAACATACGGTGTAATATGTCAAACAATACACACTTCTATAGGCCTATGGGTGAATTTCCATAATTTGTTAGCTGCTGACGTCTCTTTATAAGGTGAAAAAAATCTTAACTGGTGGTTTATCACCATTCAATAAACCATGCAATCCAAACAAACTACCGTGTCATTATGACCTAGTGCTCTTCAAAAGTCGGAGATTTTATATAAATAAGTGAAATAGATCTATACTTTTCTGTATCTATGACTTCGACAGGCAAAACATACATTTCTGCGGAACGTCTTGTTTTCCTTTATAATACCGCTTAACTTGACTGAAGTGCTAGGAGCCGTCTCGACACTTATCGTGAGGGTCTACTGTGCCGCATTGAAAACTTCATATCATGGCTGACAAGATTAACATCGCCAATCAAACCGGAGAAAATGAAGGTTTTGTTCTCAGTTTTGTGAGACATCGCTAATCAAACCAGAGAAAATAAAGGATTTGTTCTCACATTTGTGTGACATCGCCAATCAAACCGGAGAAAATGAAGGTTTTGTTCTCACATTTGTGTGACATCACCAATCAAACCGGAGAAAATGAAGGTTTTGTTCTCACATTTGTGTGACATCACCAATCAAACCGGAGAAAATGAAGGTTTTGTTCTCAGGTTTGTGTGACATCGCTAATCAAACCAGAGAAAATAAAGGATTTGTTCTCACGTTTGTGTGACATCGCCAATCAAACCGGAGAAAATGAAGGTTTTGTTCTCACATTTGTGTGACATCACCAATCAAACCGGAGAAAATGAAGGTTTTGTTCTCACATTTGTGTGACATCACCAATCAAACCGGAGAAAATGAAGGTTTTGTTCTCAGGTTTGTGTGACATGCTAATCAAACCAGAGAAAATAAAGGATTTGTTCTCACGTTGTGTGACATCGCCAATCAAACCGGAGAAAATGAAGGTTTTGTTCTCACATTTGTGTGACATCGCCAATCAAACCGGAGAAAATGAATGTTTTGTTCTCACATTTGTGTGACATCGCCAATCAAACCGGAGAAAATGAAGGTTTTGTTCTCACATTTGTGTGACATCGCCAATCAAACTGGAGAAAATGAAGGTTTTGTTCTCACGTTTGTGTGACATCCCCAATTAAACCGGAAAAAATGAAGGTTTTGTTCTCACGTTTGTGTGACATCCCAAATCAAACCGGGAAAATGAAGGTTTTGTTCTCACGTTTTGTGACATCGCCAATCAAACGGAGAAAATGAAGGTTTTGTTCTCATGTTTGTGTGACATTGCCAATCATACCAGAGAAAATGAAGGTTTTGTTCTCACGTTTGTGTGACATCTCCAATCAAACCGGAGAAAATGATGGTTTTGTTCTCACATTTGTGTGACATCGCCAATCAAACCGGAGAAAATGATGGTTTTGTTCTCACATTTGTGTGGTAGGTTCTGCGGTTTTGTTCTCACATTTGTGTGGTAGGTTCTGCGGATTTGTTTTCACATTTGTGTGGTAGGTTCTGCGGTTTTGTTCTCACATTTGTGTGGTAGGTTCTGCGGTTTTGTTCTCACATTTGTGTGGTAGGTTCTGCAGTTTTGTTCTCACATTTGTGTGGTAGGTTCTGCGGTTTTGTTCTCACATTTGTGTGGTAGGTTCTGCGGTTTTGTTCTCACATTTGTGTGGTAGGTTCTGCGGATTTGTTCTCACATTTGTGTGGTAGGTTCTGCGGTTTGTTCTCAGGTTTGTGTGGTAGGTTCTGCGGATTTGTTCTCACTTTTGTGTGGTAGGTTCTGCGTTTTTGATCTCACTTTGTGTGGTAGGTTCTGTGGATTTGTTCTCACTTTTGTGTGGTAGGTTCTGCGGTTTTGTTCTCAGATTTGTGTGGTAGGTTCTGCGGTTTTGTTCTCACATTTGTGTGGTAGGTTCTGCAGTTTTGTTCTCACATTTGTGTGGTTGGTTCTGCGGTTTTGTTCTCACTTTTGTGTGGTAGGTTCTGCGGTTTTGTTCTCACGTTTGTGTGGTAGGTTCTGCGGTTTGTTCTCACGTTTGTGTGGTAGGTTCTGCGGTTTTGTTCTCACTTTTGTGTGGTAGGTTCTGCGGTTTTGTTCTCACATTTGTGTGGTAGGTTCTGCGGATTTGTTCTCACTTTTGTGTGGTAGGTTCTGCGGTTTTGTTCTCATGTTTGTGTGGTAGGTTCTGCGGTTTTGTTCTCACATTTGTGTGGTAGGTTCTGCGGTTTTGTTCTCACATTTGTGTGGTAGGTTCTGCGGATTTGTTCTCACTTTTGTGTGGTAGGTTCTGCGGTTTTGTTCTCACGTTTGTGTGGTAGGTTCTGCGGTTTTTTTTCTCACATTTGTGTGGTAGGTTCTGCGGTTTTGTTCTCACGTTTGTGTGGTAGGTTCTGCGGTTTTGTTCTCACATTTGTGTGGTAGGTTCTGCTAAGTACATTTTTCTGAACTTCTCATTTGCTTTTACTTTGATATAGGATTTGAACTTAGCATCTGTTAATTCATTTCGTCCAAAGTAGGAAGGTGTGTGTGTGTGTGTGTTTTATCTTTTGTTTTGGCGTGTCCTTGGTGGTTCTGGCTGTTTTTAAATACATTTATTTCAGCATTTCATTTTATTACTGTTTAGCTTTCGAGGGTGGCCAATACTTTATACAGGACTTTCGTATGGCACATGATCCCGTGTAGGCTGCCAGAAGTCCCTAGGGCTCCAGGTACATAAAGTTCTTACAGGCTACATGGAGTCATGTGCCCTACCAAAAGAGTTGAGTTGAGTTAAGTAATAGTGTTTAACATCCCAGTCAAGAATATTTCACTTATATTGAGACATCGCCAGCTATAGGCGAAGGTGCAGAAATGTTGTCTGTGCATTGCACTGATGGCATTATACAGCAGGGTCCTTTAGCGTGCCAAGCCCACCATGACACGGGCCTCATTTATTTTAAGTTTCCATCCAAAAGAACCGTGACTTTCAATTTGTAATGCCGAGTGCTTGGCGAAAGAACAGTCACTAACCACTTTCAAGTCTTGGATCAGACCCGGCCGTGGATCGAACCCAAGACCTGCCATTTAAGGAAAGAGCACTCTACCAACTGAGCTACTGCATGGATAACTTATTATATTCCTTTTTAATAAGTAACAGTAACAAAATAAATAAATTACGAGAAGTGCTACACGAGTGTACATGTATTAATGAAAATATACATATGCATTTTGCTACTCTTGCGAATTTACATGATTTACATTTCTCGTGATTTACAGAAATTAAACATAAATTTATGACACACAAATATGAAGCTTTCTGATTGAAGAAAAGATGCCATGAATTTTGGTATACAGTCTTCATGAAAATAGTGTTGACAAGCACTGCATTTTACCCATACATTTTTTCGACCATCTTATTTTCTTTCTTCTTGCACACAAAACAAGGTTTGATCTGGGATAAAGGGATACTTTTAGCTTGTCCTAAAACTTTAACACCTTTCTTTTTCATTTCTCTTTCTTTTTGTGTTGCAATTTTTTCCTCTTCAAGTTTCTGTTTGTTTTCTTCCTCCATTTTCTTGGATTCTATTATCTCCTGGCTAGTTAGAACTCTATGGGATGTAAGTTTTTTCTTTGACACTTAGTCTCATTTTTAGATTCAGGAACTGAGAATATTGACTCTATACTGCTTGACCAATGTACGGCATTCTGATTAATACTTTCAAATTCATGAGGATCTATTGTTGGAATTTCCAAGGTAATGACTCAAGATTCTTCAGTTGAAGGTATTTCACCACTCAGAACAGAAAGTATTAAATCCTCCGTCAATAGGATTGTTGCCCCTGATGGTCCTTTAGCTTGTGTTATTGGATCGGTTGGTGGTCCCCTAGTCTGTGCTTTTGTAGAAGTTATTGGTCCCCCAGTCTGTGCTTTTAGAGACATTATTGGTGCCCCAGTCTGTGCTGTTGGAGAAGTTATTGGTGCCCCAGTCTGTGCTTTTAGAGACATTATTGGTGCCCCAGTCTGTGCTGTTGGAGAAGTTATTGGTCCCCTAGTCTGTGCTTTTAGAGACATTATTGGTGCCCCAGTCTGTGCTGTTGGAGAAGTTATTGGTGCCCCAGTCTGTGCTGTTGGAGAAGTTATTGGTGCTCCAGTCTGTGCTGTTGGAGAAGTTATTGGTGCCCCAGTCTGTGCTGTTGGAGAAGTTATTGGTGCCCCAGTCTGTGCTGTTGGAGAAGTTATTGGTGCCCCAGTCTGTGCTGTTGGAGAAGTTATTGGTGCCCCAGTCTGTGCTGTTGGAGAAGTTATTGGTGCTCCAGTCTGTGCTGTTGGAGAAGTTATTGGTGCCCCAGTCTGTGCTGTTGGAGAAATTATTGGTGCCCCAGTCTGTGCTGTTGGAGAAGTTATTGGTGCCCCAGTCTGTGCTGTTGGAGAAGTTATTGGTGCCCCAGTCTGTGCTGTTGGAGAAGTTATTGGTGCCCCAGTCTGTGCTGTTGTAGTTGGTTGTTCGTTACAGCTGTTAATGTCACAAATAGGTGTGTCCATCTCAGAAGAATCATCATCGGAATATGCAGTAGATGGCTTGCCTATTGTTGGAGTGATGGCTCCTTCGGATATGGATGACATGGCTTTTCTGTGCAAATCAGCAATTGACAAATTTGTATTTGAAGTTTTTGTACATTGTGTGTTGTCAATTCCGTATTTAAAGTGTTTGCTGTGCTTTTGTTGAATTAATCAAATGGTTGCAATGGAGCAAACGCTTGATCTGTAATTTTCGAAGGATCGAAAGGAAATATTCCGGATTTTTGAAAATCCTGATTATATTGGATGATGTAAATGCTTTTTCATATGCCATCCTGAATAAAGCTGCCCACTTCCATTTACAGACAATGTTACCGGGGGATGCTGCCATGAAATCAGAACATATCTGATTGTAATAACGAGATAATGCCCCAATAAAATCCAGTGGACATAACCATTGCATGGTATGTGGCGGGAATGCAAACAGCGTTATTTGGTTGTTGTGAGCCGATTCAAGTAAAACCAATGTTTTGTGTGATGAATGAGAATCAAGCATAATGTTTTAGAAAGTGGTCATGAAACCAAATTTCGCTCAATGCGTCTTCCATCCAAACACGCTGCTGGTAAACTGTACCCAGAACACCAGACCGTACGTCGTATGCATTCAAACTTTTTGCTGTTTTACCTTTAACAATCACCATAGGCGGTATGTCATCTTCAGCGGCATTTACTGCGGCAAGCACTGACACATTGTCTTTGCTGTTCCCAACGCGACCTGGTATATTTTTTGTACCGGTTTCAGCAAGGACCTTTGTGGATTGTGTGTGAGCGCGACACTGGTCTCATCAATGTTCCAAATTTTCTTCAGAGCATTTTCCAAACCCAGTTCACTAATTAGTCTTCCCAAATCTACAAAATAATTATCTACAACAGTAGGGTTTAACATTCTTGCCCTCACAGTTGATAATGCTGTTGGTGACCGAATCGATAAGTCAGGGTGGCGCGTAAGGAACCCTTGTATCCAGTCTTTTCCTGGTATGTCCTTTTTAGCTCACCTGGCCTAAAGGCCATGTGAGCTTTTGCCATCACTCGGCGTCCGTCGTCCGTCAGTCAGTCAGTCCGTCCGTCAGTCTGTCAGTCCGTCTGTAAACTTTTCACATTTTGGCTATCTCCTCTGAAACCCCAGAACCAATTTTAACCAAACTTTACAGGAATGATGTATGGAAGGTCCTTTACTTAGATTGCCGAAATGTTTTTGATCCGCCAAAAAACATGGCTGCCAGCGCAGAAGATAGTTTTACATTGGACCCTATGGGAAAAATGCATTTTTGACTATTTCCTCAGAAATGACTGAAGCAAATTTAACCAAACTTCACAGGAATGATGTATGGAAGGTCCTTTACTTAGATTGCCAAAATTTTTCTGATCTGTCAAAAAACATGGCCGCCAGCACAGAAAATAGTTTAACATTAGACCCTATGGGAAAAGCATATATTTGCTATCTTCTTTGAAACCGCTGAGCCAATTTGAACCAAACTTTACAGGAATAATATATGCAAGGTCATTTACTAAGATTGCCCAAATTTTTCTGATCCGCCAAAAAAAATGGCCGCCAGGGCCAAACAAAGTTTAACATTGGGCCCTATGGGAAAACGCACCTCTGAAACGACTGAAGCGAATTCAATTACACTTTACAGGAATAATGTATGGAAGGTCTTTTGCAAAGATTGCCGAAATTTTTCTGATCCGCCTAAAAATATGGCTGCCAGTAGGGAACATAGTTTAACATTGGACCCTATGGGAAAAACACATTTTGGCTATCTCCTCTGAAACTATTGAAGCAAACTTAACCAAACTTTAGAGGAATGATGTATTGGAGGTCCTTTACATAGATTGCCAAAATTTTTCTGATTGGCCAAAAAACATGGCTGCCAGAGCAAAAGGTAGTTTAACATGGGACCCTATGGGAAAAACCCATTTTGGCTATCTCCTCAGAAATGACTGAAGCAAATTTAACCAAACTTTACAAAAATGATGTATAGAAGGTCCTTTACTTAGATTGCCAAAATTTTTCTGATCCGCCGAAAAACATGGCCACCAGCGCAGAAGATAGTTTAACATTGGACCCAATGGTAAAAGCATATATATGCTATTTCCTCTGAAGCTTTATAAGCAAATTGAACCAAACTTTACAGGAATGATGTATAGAAGGTCCTTTACATAGATTGCCAAAATTTTCCTGATTGGCCAAAAAACATGGCTGCCAGCGCAAAAGGTAGTTTAACAATGGACCCTATAGGAAAAACACATTTTTGACTATGTCCTCAGAAATGACTGAAGCAAATTGAACCAAACTTTACAGGAATGATGTATAGAAGGTCCTTTACTTAGATTGCCAAAATTTTTCTGATCCGCCGAAAAACATGGCCGCCAGGGCAGAAGATAGTTTAACATTGGACCCTATGGGAAAAACGCATTTTTGACTATGTCCTCAGAAATGACTGAAGCAAATTGAACCAAACTTTACAGGAATGATGTATAGAAGGTCCTTTACATAGATTGTCAAAATTTTTCTGATCCGCCAAAAAACATGGCTGCCAGCGGAGAACATAGTTTCACATTGGACCCTATGGGAAAAGCATATATATGCTATCTCCTCTGAAGCTAGTGAAGCAAATTGAACCAAACTTTACAGGAATGATGTATAAAAGGTCCTTTACATAGATTGCCAAAAATTTTCTGATCTGCCAAAAAAAACATGGCTGTCAGCGCAAAAGATAGTTGGACTTTATGGGAAAAACACATTTTTGACTATGTCCTCAGAAATGACTGAAGCAAATTGAACCAAACTTTACAGGAATGATGTATAGAAGGTCCTTTACATAGTTTGCCAAAATTTTCCTGATCTGCCATAAAACATGGCTGCCAGTGGAGAACATTGTTTCACATTGGACCCTATGGGAAAAGCATATATTTGCTATTATTTCCTTTGAAGCTACTAAAGCAAATTGAATCAAACTTTACAGGAATGATGTATGGATGGTTCTTTACTTAGATTGTGGAAATTTTTTTGATCTGCCAAAAAAGATGGCTGCCAGCACAGAACATAATTTAACCCTATGGGAATAGCATATATTTGCTATCTCCTCTAAAGCTACTGAAGCAAATTGAACCAAACTTTATGGGAATGATGTATGGAAGGTCCTTTATTAGATTGACAAATTGAAATTGCCCGTTTCATTTACAATTAAGGCAAAACACTTTTAAAATCTCGGAAGCTGAAATTTCATTGGACAATAAATGTTACAACAGTGGCTCATTCACATATGCCCCTAAACTGTGTTTCCTCAGATCTCCCACTCCGCGCCTATATCAAAAATGGGGGAGCAAGTGAGAGATGTGATTTTAATCAGATTGAAAAAAAACTGTGAATGGTACATATAGTTCTACAGTGATTTCCTTAGCCATTCTGTCTGATATAAACAGTGCATTTGTTCATCACTGGAATACAAATTTGCTTTAAAAGCATTTTAGTCAGGTGAGTGATACAGGCTCAGCCACACTGAGCCTCTGGTTTATTTTGTCCACTAGTTTGGTCTCCATTTCATTAGTTAAAATCGTTGAACAACATGCTCTTGCCATATCATCTACTTTATTGTTAACTCTGTCATTGATCATCATGACAGGTGCTCATATTTGATGGATGTTTTCTAAATGAAAGTTGTTCTGATTTCACAGCTTCAACAGTACTTTGTAAATCTTCCATACTGTATTTCTGGTTACCCTTTCCTTTTTGTCTTTTTCCCATTTTTTCTGAATTAAAAAAAAGAGATAAGAATAAGAAATGTTTACAATATCTTTATTTAATTCAATTAAATCTCTTCTATTGTTTCCTTTAATAATTCCAACAAACGTTTTAGCTTCATGTTTCTGCAGTTACCAATGGGCCATAATGAAGTGGTATTTCATAAACATCATGTTTTGTTAAGAATGATTTTAAATGACTCAAAGTTAGGCTTCCAGTCACCTCATCTACAGCAAGACCCATTACGATATCCACTATGTTGGTTTGCAAGTATTTATAGGATCAAGGCAAGTCAAGCTTTAATAAGTGTTGCCTCAAGTCCTTTAAAAAATCCTGTTGTGTTCCTAGTTCACGTTGTCTTAGGAGCAATGGAATAGGACTAGACAATGGATGACCATTCATTGCTGAAAAACAACCATAAAACATTAATGCTAAGTTTTTTTGTTTAATTGTTGCAATGATTTGGTATGTATGATAAAAAGAGAAGGGTGGTCGTGCAGACAGGGATGGGGTACTCTTCAACAGAATCCATGACTAGACTGAAATTCTGTCCCCAAGTAAAAGGTTGAGCTTCTCTATATTTAGGACCTTTCGAAAGTAAAGATCTTAATTTGGTGTTCTTGAATATATTGAGATCACCAGTTATAACATGTCCAGCTGGTCCATAAATATAGGGAGAAGACGAGCAAGAGCAGGTACCGGTAGGTGGAGTAAAATTACGAAAGTTCAAACACTGCAATGTTTGTTTATAATTAAATATTTTGGATGCAATAGGTTTATTGTAGGAGTAGGAAACTACAGGTGGCGAATTAATTTTGAAATAAGCAGGACCTTTAGATTGTACTTGTTTATCTTGAAGAATATTGGAAATGTGTATAGCATCTATGCTTTTGTTAGCATAGTGTAACTTAAGATATTGGCATTGACCATCGTTCTCAATATGGTTTTCCCGAGCAGGTTTAAATAATCTGTTAAAAGCATTATCCATGATGATAGCAGTAAGCTTTTATTCTGGTGTATTAGAATCTATAGTAGTTTTAGATATGCATTCTTCTTGTAACTGTCTAAGACGGGATAGTGGTATAGAGTAGAGTCTAGTTCGGATACAGTGTAATCCGAGAGGTTTCTGCAGGAATGGTAAAAGTTTAAGAAAACTAACATCATGGATATTGGGTTTATTGTAACGCCGATGTCCATGACTTCTATTGTCACGTGTAGTTTTGTTGAACAGTTGTAAAACATTTACATTGTTACAACCGGGGCTTGAAAGATTTCCTACGCTTTCAATTTTGTCATTGCATCCATATGGCGAAACAGTACCTAGTTCTCTTATCCAGTAATTTTCCCGTTGTAATCGGTATGGAGTGCTTAATTCACGAGCAAGAGCAGGTACCGGTAGGTGGAGTAAAATTTGTATGGTGGTACATTTTTTCCAAAAGTCTGACTTTCATAGATAACACAGAATGGTCCGGCTGGTTAAAATGTTGGTAAAGAAACTGATTACCATTGTTATTGATCTCAAACCGATGTGCATTCACATGTACATTAAGTCTACCTTTGGATTCACCCACATATATGAGATTAGATTTTAAGGTTTGACAAAAAATAAATATACTTATAATTTTTAAAAAATGATAAAAACTACCTTATTGTCAATGTAACTATATATCTCACTTCAGATGCTCGAACTTCGCTCTGGATGACAAGTTTCGAAGATTCCCGCTACAACATGACCTAATTTGCCATGTGATTAAAAGTTAAAACGAATCCGGTTTTGTCCAGAAAGTAATATTGTGAGCAACGAAACAATTTTATTGTACGATCAATATAAAAAAATCGATTTCGCTGAGGTGTACGGAAATTGAAGTATGTACGAAATTACCCATATCGACTCTATAGTCCGATCACATTTTCAGTGATGAAAAAACATGTTTTGAATGGGTGGTGTGATTCAAACTTAGATATCTCACTTTATATAACTTCAGTAGACTTGAAATTTCAAGTGTCATTAGAACATATTTTTTCATATTTTGAATATTTTTTTTCAAAATTCTAAGCTTTTTCAATTTTTTATACCCCCCACAAATGAAGTTTGTGGGGGGGGTATATAGGAATCACCTTGTCCATCTGTCTGTCTGTCCGTCCGTCCCGCTTCGTGTCCGGAACAGAACTTTTGTACCGTAGCACCTAGGATTATCAAACTTGGTATGTAGATGCATCATGGGAAGGAGATGTGTCATGTACCAAATTTAGGTCACTGTGACCTTGACTTTGACCTTTGACCTCTATGATAGTAAAACCTTGTGCATCTTCGTGTCCAGAACAGAACTTTTGTACCGTAGCACCTAGGATTATCAAACTTGGTATGTGGATGCATCATGGAAAGGCCATGTGTCATGTACCAAATTTAGGTCACTGTGACCTTGACTTTGACCTTTGACATCTATGATATTAGGGGTACCCATTTTGTGTAATCAACTCCTCTTACAACTTTTAACCAAGAAGTCTGAAACTTTGCAGGATGTTTCCATATACCAATAAGTCTGAAACTTTACAGGATGTTTCTATTTTGGCTGGATTATATAGTTACTTAATTATATTTGATCCAATAAAAGTTTGTTGAGAAATTAATACTTGTTCGTTTGCAGTCTTGTTTTAAAGATAAGTATTTAAAAATACTATTTTTCTATCTGCATGGTTAATTTTTTAATATTCACTGTAGTTTTTGAGTTTTTGGGAGTCAAAATTTAGCAATTAATTGAAAGGTACTGTTGTCCCTCTGATATTTTGATATGGCATATTCGACAGTTTCATTCATGTAAGTCATTCATAATTGGGCTCTGATTGGCTAATAAGTATTCACGCAATACGGGTTTATACAGTGTTTCTATTCCTAACTACTATACGTCACGACTAACCCATTATACTTGATTATGAATGGACAACAGGTAAAACAGCACAAACATCAAAATAATGAATAATATTTATTTATTACACATGTTTGGCCTAGAACGACACAATTTTTTAATTTAATATTTTAAAACTACAAAACCTTCAAGCTCACAAAGCCGTGATTTTTGTTTCAAAAGATGTAGTTTTTGGTGATAATGCATTTTACTACGTGATACGCATCGTCTAAATGCAGATGCACGTCTGATAAAAACTGGTTTTATTTGATTTTTAGGCTTAATATAAAAAATTTAATCAAATTATTTAAACACATGTTATAAAAATAACAGATCTACATATAACATTAATGAAATTTGAGGCAAGTAATCCACAATCTTTTTAAACCACATTGGTTTTCATCACTGAATAAGTGATCGGACTATAAACTTTGAGTATTTTCATATTCCTAAACTATTATATTATTATGGTCTAAGGGAGATAATTCAACTGGCCTGTCATCTTTCATGTTAGTGAATTATGCCCCTTGTAACTTGCACTCGGATAGATGACGTTAAAATGTTTATTGTAAAATTGACCTATTGTAACCCTGGCAAGTGAACCCAGTGGCCCCAACCCTGGCACTTGCCTCCCCATATTAATGTCTGGGACAATAAAAATCATCAATTACAAAAAAAAATGCATTTTGGAATGATTTATTGTCCTCATTAAAGAAATTTAGGAATATTATTTGTTTCAAGACTAAAAAAGAAAATAGCAATGTATAAAAATTCCCTATAGGGTACAATTCAGAAATAATTAAGAATTGACACTATAGTGTTTTGTGTCGTTTATGAGGTGATAAACAATGGTGAGTTAAAGTTAAAGTCTGTCCCGAGCCATTAGGCCCATCAGGCCGGAGCTTATCCCGGTTTCGGTGACATTAAGCGACTGAGAGTACAAGACTCTCCCCTGAATGGGACGCTGGTCCATCGCAGGGTTAACCCCCAGCATTTTGCTGGTACTCATTTATTTTTCAGCCGAGTGAACTGGAACAACGTGAAATTAAGTGTCTTGCTCAAGGACACAACACATTGCCCGGTCCAGGAATCGAACCCACGACCTTCGAATCATGAGTCCAACGCCTTAACCACTAGGCCACGCGCTTCCTAAACAATGGTGAAGCACGCACAAAGTTGCGAAGATTTAAATTTACAATTTTAACAAAACATCAGATACTGTAATTCATCAAACACGGTGCTTTCACGTTGCAATACACATTGTTGATGTTTCATTGTGACCTACTTCAATGTTTTTCAATCATTATACATGTGATGTTTCGTGGCCTACATTTGTTCAAACAAACACAATAGTTCTTATTTTATATATAAGAAATTCTGAATTAAGTACCTAAGTTTGTTTATCTTAACTGTGAAACGTTATTTTACAGTATGTAAATGTCCCGTTCTCTTTTTTAATGTACTCTGAATTCTGTATAAAATATAAGTTAAATACTCCATTTACTCTTTATGAGGGACTAAAAAGTTGTTTGTTGTGGAAATATCCTGTTCTGAAAAACATACAACTAAAGACCCAAAATGTAGACATACCAAACTTCATATATTTTATTAACAAAAATTCTAAAGGCGCTAAAGATATGTACAATATTTTCATACATACACTTTATAAAAAACCAAACAGTGAGTTGAAATGGGCAAATGAGCTTAACCTTCCTAAAAAATTTAATTGGAACTTAACAAATTAAAGAATTGTCTCCTCCACAAAAGATACAAAACTTATTTGGTTAAATTACAGAATTATTCATAGAAATAAATTGAAACTCAGTGAAAGTGAAAACTGTACTTTTTGTAAGAAATACAAAGATAATATTTGCCACTTGTTTTTTGATTGTGAATTTGTTAGAAAGTTTTGGAATGATATTGAAAAATGGATTTCAAAAAAATTAATTTAAATGTTAATATAACTGTAAAAGAAACTATCCTTGAACAACTTATTATCTTAATGGGAAAATCTTATATTTATAGCAAAAAATATAAAAATTCCAAAATCCATACTCCTGAATTTAAAGAAATATTAAAGGTCACCGGTCACCAAATTTATCAATTTTGTATTTTGCATTCCTATGGGTAGAATAGCCAATATTGATGTGTCTGACGGTTTCCCACGCCTTACATTTACCTGTAATACACTAAAACCTTACCTAAACGAACTGCTAATACTCGGTAGTTTCCGACACTGCTTGTTACTTTCCGGTGACCTAATTGATGACGTTCATGGTGTTAAGCTGCTGAGCAAAGACACATATATTACATGTGGGTTTGTGTGGTGTTTTGAAGGGTTTTAAAGTTTGATATCAAGTCAAAATGATATATTTTGTAAAGTTTGGATATAATAAAATCACAATGATCGATGAACATGTTTTTTTCCACAAAATTCAGAACAAATTAAAGCCAGATTTACAAAAGTCCTTCATGCAGTTTTTTAATTGTTTTGAATGTATTTAGATTAAACATTACGAGATAAGTCAGGGAAATAAGAGCGGTATAATCATTGAAGACAATTCAAATTATTATGAATGAATTCAGTCAAATATATACATTTTAAACAATTTTAATTTTCAAAATTAATTTAATTCCGTTATTCAATCAGTTCACCAATTCACACGTTCAAACAGACTTATGTCTTATTCAAATTAACTAATCTAATTTAACTTTAATTATTCGATTTTCAGAATCCAGCAAAAATGACAAATAACATTTACCGGGTATATCATATAGATAAACGCACGTGTCAATTAATGTTGCATATTGTAAGGTAAACTTTGTTAATTACAGGTGGTAAATGTCTACTTCTAAACAGGATGTTTCCAAATGTAGCATATTGATAATCTCTTAATTACTACATGTAGTATGTAAGGAGGTGTAAATCACACTTTGAACGATATTAATTTATTATAAATAAATGAAAGAAAGTTTCACTCGAGTTTTGAGTCCTTAGTTTGTTGAGCATAATCCCACTGGTATCACATTTTGATGACGTTCTTTTCATCCCATTAAAATCAAGAATAATAAAGTTATTATATGATGATTATTATTTATTTATTTATTTATTTATTTATTATTATTATTATTATTATTAAACTTACTGCAAATAAGAATAGGAAGCTATTGAATTGAAATTGTTTTCATATTTAAGTAATACTTGGATGAAATATTTTATTTGAGAGACAATAAGAAATTATTTTTAAACCTTTATTTTGATATTTTCGTTGTACAAAAAACTACAGGTCTTGGACCCAGGTTCTACCCGAAAACGTGTTTTTTTATTCATTACATGGGTATATAATAATATTAATAATAAATCTTTGATTTTAATTTAAAAAGGAATTAAAAATGGGACAATTTCTAAAACAAATATGAATTAAAATCAATTTGAGGTCATAATATAGCTGTACTAGAGAGAAGAAAAGATTGTTTTTAAAATAAAAAAACAAAAAATTGGGTCCTTTTTATTATTCCTTATGATAAATAGATAAAAATAAATAAATAAATAAACCAATAAATAAATAAATAAATAAACAACTTAATTAATGAAGTAATAAGAGATATGTAAAGATAATTAAAATGATATTAAATATTAATAAAAATTAATGTGAACAATATTTTAAATAAAAAACGGAAATTTGGGTTCTTTTATTGTTTGTTGAGATGAATAAATAAATAAATAAATAAATAAATTTAAAAGAGATATAAGGATTATTAGAATGATATTAAATATTAATGAAAATAAATATGAATAATATTTTAAATAAAAAACAAAAATGTGTGTTCTTTTTATTAATTCGTTGTGATAAATAGATCTAGATAAAAATACATAAAAAATAAATTAATTAATTAATTAATTAATTAATAATGTAAAATTATGTTTTGTAAAAGTATTAGTAAAAAGTATATCATACTTCGAGCAAACACAAACATTGTTTCTTTATTTATTTCTTATTATTATGTTTATTTTTTATTTATTTTTTTCTGCTGAAGGAAACTGAAATACCCAATGCTAAAAAATAAATAAATATATAAAAATGCTAGAAGTTATTTCCGATAAATCAGGGTAATAAATGCAGTTCACTATACAAGGTTCATTTACTAAATAGCTGGTATAACACCTTCTGCGTCACTTCTGGTTTTGTGCCCTTTTACTACCAAAGGGAGATAATACCATTTTTCAACAGTTTCAGAAATTTTAATTTACGCTGTAGAAAAGAGCAGAAATGATTAAAAAATGTTATTTGTGGCTAAATCGACTTTTTATGATGCAATCTTTCGGAAAATAGTACTAAAAAAATTCGGTTTTTGGTGACCGGTGACCTTTAAATGAATACTTCAATACAGAAAAATATAAATATTATGTAAAAGGGGAAACTGAAATTTTTAAAAACAGATGGAATATTTGGATAATTTTTTTTTTCTGTTTAAAAATGCCTACATTATTTTCAGTAGGAATTCTAGATATGTTCTGTCTTATGAACTATTGAATATGTACACCGGTTTTACATCAGTGTCTATACAACCAAACCTTAAATGTCACTTCCTACATTTAAAATTCAATAAAATTTTATCCAAATTCTAGATATAATTTGTGTTATATTATAGGACATATTTACCAGACATGTAATATCTCTGTCATCATGTCTGTGCAGTAAAACCTGCCTTAAAGATATCTTCCACTTGTTCCCAGCATATTTATAAAACCAAAATATGTAGTGTTTGGTGATTTTATATAAAAATTTGCACTTTTCATATAACAGTAATGTGTGAAATGTCAAGGTTCGAAATTAGGCACGCATACTCGCTAATAGCTTGTAGATCTGCCGAATAGCGAGTGGAAATAAAAGCCACTCGCATAGTTGAGCGAGTGAATAAAAGAAGCTAAATCATTTACAATCTACTTTTCAATTAACTGTCACATTGTATGTTCCAAATGAAATTTAAAACGAAAAAAAAAAAAAAAAAAAAAACGAAAAGTGGCCGAAATAAGTCATATTGCCTGGGCATCTCTATCATAAACATATTCGGATTACTCGGGCATATACGTCAATGTATAATATTAGGTTTCCACACGTGGCTACGATTGGCTGCTTAATTTAGTCTTCGACTCTGATTCGTTGTTTAAAATAGACCAGTGGAAATCCCATTACCGTCATGCTTTACTGTAGAAAACTTTAAAACTGTTTCATAAATTTTAGCTAGTCATTTTTCATTTTAGCTAGTGAATAAAAATTGTACAAGCTAATTTTTGCTAGTGGTAAATATCGCTAAAATCGAACCCTGGAAATGTGTTTTCATAAAATCTCTTATACTTTATTTCTTGTAATTTTATTAAATAGACATTGAATCACGAGCATTATACATTGTTGTAATACCATGAGTCCAACAAAATAAAAAACTATCAGAAATACTGAGGTTTATGGATGCATTTTGGCTATATAGGCTAATTTGTGAATCTAATGCAGATTTCAAACAAATATATCTGCAACAATGGTAAAACAAGCTTCAATGATTTAAAATAATGGCAAATGTGTATTTTAAGAGTAGATAGGTCTGTTTTAAATGATAAAACTGCTTACTTAATTCATTTTATATGTAAATTGCAATTACAAAAAAGAGCTTTGCCACTTGTATTTAGGCAATGAATTTTGGGTGTTATATCTTGCTGTTATGTCCTGACATTGGCGAGTCTAACAACGTCAAAAACTAATGGAAATACTGAAACTTGTAGATGAACATGGATGAAGGGAATAAATTTATTTCCCCTACCCCCAAATTGTGAAAAACCTTTTTTTAAATCATTTTTGCAAATTGTTAGCTCTTCTGAGCCTATTATCATCTATCTTCATCCGTACGTCTTGCATTGTGTAAAAACTTTTCACATTTTAATCAACTCCTCCAAAAGTACTAATAAGCCAAATTGGATGATACTTGGCAGAAATGATGTCTAGGTGAGGGACTTTCATATTTGCACAAATAAAGGGATTATGTCTCCTTGGGGTCCCATAAAGAGGAAAATTTTGAAAATCTTTAAAAATCATCTCCTCTGAACTTACAAGAGATATAGCATAGATATTTCGTGTAAAACATACATGTATTTAGGGAACTTAGTTTGAGGTTTGCAAAAATCGTAGCTGTTGGGGCCAAAATGGGAAAATGGGAAGGTTCTTAAGGGGAAAATTGCTAAAATTAAATTAATGTATTTGTCAATAAATCTGAAAAACTATCAACTTTTTGTATAAGCATGTATATTAGAATATTGTTTGCATTTGCACAACGATCATTTTGATATATGAATGAAGATCATAGGTTCAAAGGTCAAGGAGTCATGGATGTAAACAAATACTAAAATGGTTAATTATCTCAAAAACTATAAACTTTTTGTATAGGCATGTATATTGGATATTGTAGGTATTGGCCTAACGATCAGTTTGATATAAAGATGAAAGTCATAGGTTCAAACTTTTGTTTTTACTTTTTTTAGCTGTTTATAGATAACATATTGTAGCTAGACTTTAGATATATTATATGTAGCATTCCTAGGACAAGTTAAAATTAATTTGCAAAAATCCTTTCATATTATTGGCCCTTACTGCTAAAATTTGGACATTCTCTTTAATAAATGTTAATAAATGCCATTAACCATTGAACCTCTGCATAAGATATGTACTAAGCCTCAGGTGAGCGTTAAGCCCATGGGCCTCTTTTGTTTTCTAGTTAAAGTGTTCTTGCAACAATTGTAAAACAAGCTTAAAGTATTTAAAATTATAGCAAAACGTAGTTTTTAATTGAAGTTAAAGAAAAGAAATTAGGTAAAATCAAAAACAAATATACAAATCCATGTCCTAACCAAAATCCAAAGCAAACTAAGCTAGCTACACCCGCCATTTGTAAGACATATATCTAGTAGAATCATAGAGGCAATTGAGATTTGATTAGATGTTCTGTGTAAATTGGCAAAGACAAACATATCCTAAAGCAAAGTAAAAACTTTAAAAACTGTCAAAATGTGACACAGGAACTTTTGACAGGGAAATGATGCCATGTGCTCCGAAAGGATAACTACGTCCTGTCTAGCTAGCTACTCCCGCCACATATAAAGTGTATCAAGAATGTACAAAAAACAATAAATTTGATTTAAAGATAAAGTTAAAAGTGGTAACAGCTTTTACCAGGGACGTATATTACTACACAAGAAATATCCATACGTCCAGCTGATCACTATTTCAGATGTCTTATTTATTTATTTACCGTATCTATGTTTACAGAAATTTTCCAGATAAATACTGATAATATCTGACAAAATAAACTTACTTTATTTCAGTAAAAATCACTTTTGTGAAGAAAAAAATGCGATGTATTGTGATTGTTTACTCAACTATTTGACAAAATGGAATTATAATTACCAACAAGGAAATCGCTTGAAAACACTGTAGACGTTTTAATTTCGAGTATGTTTAGTTTATTTAGTAAATTATAGTTGAAATGTTATAATTATTTAGTACAAAAACCGTTGTTGTAGCACTGAGTTGGTAGAATGCGCGATTCGTAAGTGGGAGGCCGTGGGTTTGCACCCCGACCAGGTCTGACTCAAAATTTGGAAGTGGGTGGTGACTGTTCTTTGGGCAAGCAAGCACTTGACATTAGGAAATGAAAGTCACAGTTCTTTCGGATGGGAAGTTAAAGTAAACTAGGTCCTGTGTCACCTTAGGCGTGGTATGATAATGAATCCTGCTGTATAATGCCATCAGTACAACGCACAGGTAAAATATCTGCACCCTTGCTACTCCATTCTATTTTCCATAAGCAATAGCAACGGCAACTAGGAATGACCGTAGAAACGGCAAGGTACTTAAGAGGGAAATTGCTAAAATTAATGTAATTGTCAATATATCTTGAAAACTATCAACTAGAAGGGATGATACCAACTAAGTTGGTCCACTAAATAAAATAATGGGGCAGACTTATATTGCGTTCTATTAACAATATAAGTCTGCCCCATTACTTTTATTTAGTGGACCAACTTAGTTGGTATCATCCCTTCTTTCTATAACTTATACCACTTAATAGAAGTATGGGAGATCCAAAAGCTAGTAATTCCATATGTAGCAATTTGAGCGGTCTGTCACTGGGTGAATCAACACCATCTACATCAACAACTTCGGTTATCAACAAGGGTAACCCGAAAAAAAGGAGCAGGTCAGAATCTCCAGCACAGGAATCAAAATGTGGCCGATGTAATATCTCGACCAAGAGTATTCTGTTTTACAAGAAACTACACAACACAACAACCAAAATAGTGAAATTAGAAGCTCAACAACAGGAGTTTCTTAATGAATGAGTAGACAATAAGAGAATCCCAATTGGATTCCACTATCCACTAGCTCCAACTCTCACAGAAAATGAAGTTTGTCACTGCCTGGAAGAACACTTTATCTGACTGCTCTTTAGGTTTGATGAACCTCACTATCGAAGAACTGGGGAGGAGAATATCTCAGCTCGATGTTATACGAATCAAAGCCAAATTTGAACTAGAGAACATCAACAAACAAGATAGTATTGAAGCTAACTCAGCAATAGAGTCTATTACAAACAGAATAAAGAGGACAGAAAAAGCATGTCTACAACTAAAATTGAAAAATCAAACAAAATCCCCAGATAGCGAGACTTTTTTAGTGAAAGGCAGACCCCATACCAAACAGATACAGGGTCGCAACAAACAACAAACTTACCAAAGGAGACAACAACAACAACAACAACCGAAAAGAGGGTACAGAAGAGAACAACAACAAGAACCAGAACAACGCCAGAAATATCAGAGAAGAAAACCAGAGGACCAAACCAACCAGGTCCTCATAAACATAATAAAGATACTACTCAAAAATTAGAACAATCTCAAAATGAAGATACAAATGAATGTAATAAAGATTATGAAACATATACAAGGAAGTTAGTTATCAATCTAACGACTACTGATATAGATAAACACACTATATCGGTACTAAGTTAGGGATTGAACTTCATTCCCACGCCCCAAAAGGGTGACACACTACAAATGTATAGTGATGTGGTGGCTTTTTTTAGACGACTACGTCTTGCTCTACATTTTCATGATAGCCCACAAACGGACCAAGATCAAATTGATATCAAGTCCAGAAACAAAAGTAATTGGACCTCGAAACTTTTGAATTCCTAAAAGTCCACAAACCAAAAACCGCACCGTTTTATGTATTACCTAAAATACATAAAGACAAGAAAGACGGATTATATCAAAGCCGTCCTATCGTCAGTGAAGTTGGTACTACCACAGAGCAGATTAGTAAGTTTGTCGATGAACATATAAAATCATTTGTTCAAAAAGTCCCATCATATATAAAAGATAGTCTAGTGATTTCATCAAGAAAATTGAACAAATAGATAATTTGCCAGAAAACTTTTTCCTGGTCACACTAGACGTTAGTTCCTTATACACCAATATCCCTAACCATGAAGGCATGACTGCAATAGCACGATGCTTCCAAAGGAATCAACCACAATCACCCTCACTTAACTGTAGTTTAATCAAACTACTAGAATTCGTCTTACACTGTAACAACTTTACATTCAACCAGAAACACTACCTCCAAATCGGTGTACAGCTATGGGGACAGCCCTAGCACCGTCCTACGCTAATCTTTTTATGGCCGACTTAGAACAGAGAATGATTAACCAATTCTCAAACTTAACCCCACACTTACCTCCGGTATATTGACGATATTTTCCTAACATGGACAAAAGAAAAATACCAACTTTTGAAGTTTATAGAACACTTTAATAAGTTTCATAGGACTATATCAAATTCACATCAAGTATCTCAACACAGGAAATAGAATTCTTAGACACAATTGTCTATAGAATCCATGGAACAAACAAACTTGGTGTAAAACTATGCACCAAACCAACAGATACACATGCGTATCTGCACTACGACTGGGAGCATCCCAAGTTCCAAAAGGATGCCGGTCCATATGGTCAATTTCTCAGGATTAAAAGAAATTGCACCGATAACAAAATGTTTGAATCCAAGGTAATAAAATAAAATAGTATTACCGTTTTCGCAGCTATCCGGATTCCATACTGGATAAGAGTCTGGAAAAGGCAAAAGCAGTACCTCGGGATGCACTCTTTCAACCTAAACCCGAAAGAGAATCGGAAACACGCATACTATTTGTACTTACCTACAACCTATGTAATCCGAATGTACAAAAGATAGTTGTACAAAAGATAGTTAACAAAAGCTGGGGTATCCACCAGTTCTCAGATGTAGGCAAAGAAGTCTTTAAAAATAAACCTGATATTTGCCTATAGAAGAAACAAAAATATTGGCAACTTACTAATAAGAGCCAATTTCAAACATCCGCAAAACCACCGGGGAAACAAGGCAAAATCATTAAAAATGACATAAATCCTTGCCCGAGACGTAATTGCCGATATTTCGCAAAGATTCGAAAAAACAAACAGTTTAAATCTCATTAAACTGGGTTTAAATACTCCAAAAAGGTAATTGGTGACTGCGAAACAAAGAATATTATTTACCTTATTTCTTGCTCAAAATGTCACAAACAATATGTTGGCCAAAGTAAAAGACCATTCCGGGAACAAATGTATGAACATACCTGTTACATCCTTAAAAATTTAGACGAACCAATGGGTGGACACTTCAACCAAAGGGACCACAGTCTCCAAAATGTGATCTTTGAGATCATTCAAGTACTAACAAGTGACCCAGAAGATATAGTCTCCCAAAAACATCTGGATGACAGTGAGGACTACTGGATCCTCAAATTAAAAACGCTCAAACCAAAGGGAATGAATGACAGGCTCTCAGCTAGGCGGCAACACTATATTTTTTTCCTTTTTGTATAGGCATGTATATAAGAATATTGTAGACATTTGCACAACCATCATTTTGATATATGAATGAAGGTCATAGGTTCAAAGGTCAAGGTCATAGATGCAAACGAATACTAAAATGGTTAATTATCTCAAAAACTATAAGCTTTTTGTATAGGCATGTATATTGGAATATTGTAGGTATTGGCCTAACGGTCATTTTAATATATAAAAGAAAGTCATAGGTTCAAAGATCAAGGTCACAGATGCAACGGAATACTAAAATGGTTTATTATCTCAAAAACTATAAACTTTTTGTATAGGCATATATATTGGAATATTGTAGGCATTTGCCTAATGGTCATTTTGATATATGAATGAAGGTCATATGTTTAAAGTTCAAGGTCATTGATATAGTCCGTGGGCTAGGTGGACCCACCGTGCACCCCCCCCCCCCCCAAGGATCCACCGACACTACTTTTTTCTGGTACCTTAGGTTGTCTAGTAATGGAATCAGAATGTTTTCCAGAAATAAGTTGGGATGCTCTTCATGAAAAACTTCAATATTTAGGAGTGCCTGAAAGTTTTCAGTAAATTTCTCTATTAGGGGTAGGGGAACGTTTTTATCTTTCTTTTCAATAATATTATGCAGATACAGATCATATTTGGTATCATTGTAAAGGAAACATGTTCAGCTTTAATAAAATACAAAGTCGGTTGATGTAGCTGCTACTATGTTGTCACCATGACGTCATAAACACAAGTTTTGGGGAAAAACGCTATAAAATCGTGTCAATTTATCCTTTATAAAATTATTTCTGTACAACATAATAAAACACATTAAGACAAAGTATGTTTTGCATTTACTTGATGAATTGTAGTTATAAATGATCATATATTCCCATCTTCCAAAAAAGACACCACTCTATTTGAAAAAAATATTTTAAAGATACCCATTTTTTTAAAAAATGATCGAAACGGGGTAGGGGAACGTTTTTATCTTTGTTGTCGATGGTTTTATGTAGATATAGATCATATTTGGTATCATTGTAAAGGGAACAGGTTCAGCTTTAATAAAATACAAACTTGATTGGTGTAGCTATTACTGTGACGTTTCTATGACGTCATAAACACAATTTTTGAAGAAAAAAGCTATAGAATCATTAAAAATTATACTATATGAAATTATTTCTGTACAACCGAATAAAACACATGGAGACACTGTATGCTTTATATTTACTTCATAAATTGTTGTTATAAATGATCATAATTCTCATTTTAAAGAAAAGACGCCACTCTGTTAGGAAAAATATATTAACTTAAAGATGCCCATTTATTTAAAATTGATCGAATTTTAAGATTAATAGTTTTCACGATAAAAGTATCCCAGTATGTTTCTTTGCATAAATAATATCATCATCATCATCATCATCCATTATTCTATAGCTAAAAAAAGCTTAATTAATAATCTTAGTTTAAGAATGACGTTAGTTCTAATCATTGCCAATGGTAATTTAGCAGTTGTTTTAATGGTGGAGATATGCCATAAGGTTGTTATATGCATCTAGAGCAGTGGATTCTTCCGTAGGCTAGTTGTAGCGAAAAGGAAACATATAAAATAAATCTCTTTTGCCTCACTATCAAGACTCTTGCAGTGCCTCCTCTTAGCAACATTCAGAAAATGTACAGGTGAATTTGTGGGAGGTTTCCCAGCAGCTACAGTCCCAGAGATGCTCTTACGTCATGTTTTCAAACATTCATAAGCAAAATCATAGAAATTTTCTAACATTATCATCCATTATCCTTATAACATATGCTTCATGCTACAATGCATTATAAGACAAGCTGCGCCATTAATTACTTTACTTTGACATAGTTCAAATAGTTCCTTAAACAATATATGGCTACCACAGTATTTTTCCAATTGAAGCGATTTTGTTCCATCTCTTTTATTTCTCACCAAGATATTTGGTCTTCTACTCCAACACTTGTCCTGTGGTGGTTTTCTGAGCGTATGTCTAATCCAGTTCCACCGTTTCTACACCATAGAAGAGGGACATTAAGTTGAGTTGAATATTGGGTTTTTGTTCTTAGTGGCAGACTAGCTTTCCATATGTTTCTTTTTAATTTTTAATGCTTTTCTGGATATTTTTATTCTTGTCTTGATGCCCCGTTCTGTTTCTTCTTCAGCACCAATCATGCTCCCCAAGTAACAGAGCTCAATTATCTCTTCAATTTATAACTACTTTAATTTATACCTTCTGTTGTATTGCTGTTTAACATTTTGTTTTGTTTGAGTTGATCTTCAGTTCAGTTTTTAAAACTGTTTTGTTCAGTAGTGTGGTCTTTATCCACATTTGATTTAATGTGAGGGTCAATAGGCAGATATCGACAAAGCCCACATATTCTATCTGGGGTGTTAGTGTCCATTGTATTCCATTTATTGCAATTAAAGATGATTTGTGATTTGTATACAACTTTGACATACTCCTGTATTCACATGAAAGCTTGGGGATAGTTTTCTCTATTGAGACCTTAACAAATGTACACTTAGTATTTATAAAGGTATAATACAGATTGTCATTTTACTGACTGTATGGCAATTTGGTCTGTGTAAGATTTTCTTTCCTAAAACCAGCTTGTTTTGTTCAGAGCACCTAGTACCTCTTCTATTCCATCTTTTAGTCTATGTAGGATGATCTTTGACAGTATTTTTGCAGCTACATTGGGTAGCATGGTGCCTCTCCAGTTCTTACATCTCCATGATCTACCTTCTTTAGTAGTTTATTGAGATAGTCCATCCCCCATTGTGTTGGAATAATTTTATCTTATCCAGATGTTGCACAGTAATTTAGATATTTATTTAGGTCCTATAGCTTTTCCTTTTTCAAGTTGATTTATACTTTTATATTTCTTCTTTTGTTGGCACCCTTCCTTATTTTATTATCAAATATATGTGATGTTATGTCCAATATTTCTTATGGAGGTTGTCATTTTGGTATATCGTTAAAATGTTCAGCCCATCTTTCCTCTGTTGTGATCTTTTTTTCATCCTTTCCTTACAGCGGTCTGTCTGTGTTTGCTGGTTTACCTGTGTGGTTTTTGTTGTTGTTAGGTATAGATCTTCTAAGTTTCTCCCATTAGCTACTAGTCCAAGAGATCATGGCTAAAATCCGGGTGAACGAGGCCAAAAGGTTTGAAGGTTGATTCTTGTAGGAAAATGTCCCTAGTTACTGAAAACCCATTTCTTACGCGTCAAATCGTTTCCGATTTTTTAATCAGAAACAGTTTTTGAAGAAAAGCCTCTGCAAATGTTAAATTTTGGTAAAAAATAAAAATTCCAGATTTTGAAGCATTTTGTGGCAAAAACAACACAAAAATGTTCATTCTATCTTTCATTGTGGACACATATAGATTAAAATGCAAAACATCCTGACAGTTTTCCATTTTGTGTCAAAATTTTAAAATAAGCGATAAAATCGATGCTGTAAACTGCGTTTTTATCATATCTACCGTCTTTCGATTCTTGTAAATCTGTTGTTTATGCATTAAATATACAAACTATATATTTTTATAAAGCCTTGGTAGTGCTGTAGATAAAAATGTTACAAAACTTCGGAAATATGGAACCTTAATACCGTAGCAAATTATTATGTTTCCCCTACCCCAAAAATACGAAAATGTCAAAAATTCATTATTTTGGCCCATGCTTGCCGATAAGTGTTTAAAACAAATCATTATTGTTTGTTACATCTCCCGTCTGTTCCCGACATATTTATAAAACAATTATATGTAGAGTGCTTGGTGATTTTATATGAAAATTTGCACTTTTCATGTAACAGTAGTTTGGAAAATGTTTTCATTAAATCATTTGTACTCTACTTCTTGTAATTTTGTTATATAGGCATTGAATCTCGAGATTTATATATTTCTGTATTGCCATGGTATATTTGAGTCACAACATAAAAAACTATCGGAAATACCGAAGTTTATAGACGAAACGGATAAATTTATTTCCCCTACCCCAAAATTGAAAAATCCATTTTATGCAATATATGCCGATTTGTGTTTCTAATGAAGATTTCGAGCAAAAGTACCCGCAACAATGATAAAACAAGCTTCGAGGATTTTAAATATTTGTGAAATGCTTTAGCTTAAGGACAGATAGGACTAACTAATATAATAAAATTGCTTATTTTATTCATTTATATGTAAAATGCTGTAAGAAAAAAGGAGCTTTGCCTCTTGTATTTTTGTTATTTAGGCATTGAATCTCGACTGTTATCTATTGACGTAATTCCTTGACATATAACAGTCTAATTACACCAAAAACGTCGGAAATAGCAAAGCTTGTAGATGAGGCGAATAAATTTATTTCCCCTACCCAAAATTGCAAAAAATGTGAAAACCCTGTTTTAGCCAATATGTAACAATTAGTATTTAATGGAAGTTTCAAGCAAATTGCATGTAAGAATGGAAAAAGAAGCTTGAAGGATACAAAATAATTTACAAAATGCATCATTTCAATGGCAGATTGGTCTAATTATTCATAGAAAAATGCCTACTTCTTTCATTTTCAATTCAATGTGCTATGGCAAAAAAGAATCTTCGCTGTTTGTATTTTTGTTATATAGGCATTGACTTTCAAATATCAGATATTGATTCAATGCGCTTACACTAAAATCATTAAAAACATGAAAATATTTCGGAAATGTCAATTTTGGTAGCTGTCATGAATCAATTGATTTCCCCGTCTCCAAAATATGAAAACAGAAACCCTCTCCAGGCTAAGAAGCATAGCTTACCTTTTTGCATTAGAAGAAGAAATAAAAAAATTGTCATATGAATTCACAAAAGGGTATACTAGTTTTGAGGCATGTATGCAAATAATAGTACAAATGTAAGTGAACGGATATGTTTTCAGATTGGTAAAAAAACAATGTCATGAACATATGCATGCGTTTAAATTCTACTCTGTATTCATAGAATGACAAGAACACTAGCAATTCGGTAAATTACTACACTTTAAAAGTTACAGTATGAATGCCGCATTTAAGTTAAGAAACATACTAGATCACAACTACAAATATAGAATACAGGGTCAAGTATGGAAAGTAGGGTGAAAGGCACTGAATTTTATGTTGAACCACATTTGAATAAAACACATCGTAACTATTAAAACAACGACTGGACCCTCTGGCAAAAGACTAAAAGTCAACTGATAGAAATCCAAAATATTTGCAAATAAGACAATGCGCAAAAATAATTGTGTAAGTGTTACGCACTCTAAACATTTAAAATAATCAACACTTTGTCATTTGGAAGGCAGTGTCAGTCAGTCTTTGGACAAATCCTTAAAATCATCTTCAATTACAAACCATTTACTTGGACATGCATATAAATCTACATCCTTCCTCTTAAAATGATTAAAGACACATTAAGGTGACACAGTCTGTTTGTCGAACAGTACCTGATGGGATGGCAGAGAGTGGTTACTATGATCAGCTCTTCGTTTCTGTTAATCTCTAACAATAAATTGGTTTGTTCAATTTCCTTCCAAATGGCTAATTGAAATGACTTTTCTTGTTACTACTTTCACTCTCAATTTTGATTTCACATGTGGTGACAGGAGGCGGTTACCCTTCCCGAGCACCCGGATTTTTCCCCTGCCAATGTTTACGTGTTTAACTTTGCCAGTTTTTTAACTTCGTTTTTGTTATTGTGATATAATAATTATGTTTGTGTTTATGTTTACTGATTTACACAGCGCATTTAATCAGTTCTCTATTGCCTCAATTCAAAAATGTTTTTTATAACTCTATTTGTCAGTTGAACACTTTATCATATCATCATACCCATTGTTCCATCGATCTTTGCAACTCCGGTAATGTTAGCAATTCACTTTTTCAATCCGTCCTTTGCTGTCCATATCTACTTATTTTAGCTAAAACATAAGTATCTACGGGGTTTATATTCTCAATCCGAAAGCATTTCTTATATCCGTGATTCTCCTTTTTTCTGGTTTTCTATGACCTCGGCTATATTATGTAGTAGTGTTTACCTATTATTCGTGATTATATGGCAAAAGAAGTTTACTAAACCATATTTGTTATTACTAAAACCCCGTTTATCAAAGATTGCAGCCACATTTTACATAACTTTGCAACTTTTTCTGGTGTATCATTTTATTAAGAATTACCTAATGTACTCTCTGCTCAAAAACTTGTATTCTTAAAAGAACGTGGCACTGGCACCTGGTAACAGGCTTAAGGTTGAAAGGTGTCCAATACCACTTTGTTTTATCATTATAATATGGCCAGGCAATTTGTGATGTGATAGCTATTAATAATTCCTTTAAAAGATACAAAGATGGAGTTATTGGACATAGAAATTTTGTCAGTTTGAAGTGAAATTGAAAATTTTACGGAGTGTGCAGACTTTTTAAAATAAGATTTAATGGAGACAATGTACATTAGGTCACTTCAAAATTAAACGATTCCACAAGAATAAATTGCAAAGTTTTGTAAAATGTGGCTACAATCTTTGATAGACGGGTTTTGGTAATAATGAATATGGTTTAGAAAGCTCATGGATCTGATTGAACTTTATCGAATGGAGATATGTCTTATAAAACCCAATAGCTTTATATAAAACCATAACCAGAAATGCCTTACACTAAGTTTTACCATATTTTAATATTATGTTTCACTAGAGATGACATTATTTGCAATTATTATTTTATAGTATTAGTTGTTCGAAAAGATATGTGTATTCTTAATTTTTCACACGTGGCGGGTGTAATTGCGAAACAGGAGGTGCTTAAGGAGCACCCCACCAAATTTGCTATTTTGGAAGATTTTACTTTTGTGGGGATGTGATCTTGACAAGGATTGGTATGTTTGTTTTTGATTTTCAAGTTTAAATATGAATATTTCATAATTTCTTTCCTTAATTTAAAAAAATCATTTTGCTATGACTTTGAATCATTAAAACATATTGTTGCATGGACACTTGCTTAAAACCTTCACCAAAAGCATACATGGCCTAAAAAGGTTTTTTTCACACTTTTGGGGTAGGGGAAATAAATTTATTGGCCTTATTTACAAGCTTTGCTATTTCCGACATATTTTGGTGTTATTAGACTCTTATATGTCAAGGAATTACGTCAATAGAAAAGTCGAGATTCAATGCCTAAATAACAAAAATACAAGAGCAAAGCGCCTTTTTTCTTACAGCATTTTACATATAAATGAATAAAATAAGCAATTTTATTATATTAGTTAGTCCTATCTGTCCTTAAGCTAAAGCATTTCACAAATATTTAAAATCCTCGAAGCTTGTTTTATCATTGTGCGGGTACTTTTGCTCGAAATCTTCATTAGAAACACAAATCGGCAATATTGCATAAAATGGATTTTCACATGTTTTTCAATTTTGGGGTAGGGGAAATAAATTATCCATTTCGTCTATAAACTTCGGTATTTCCGATAGTTTTTTTGTTGTCAGACTCAAATATACCATGGCAATACAGAAACATATAAATCTCGAGATTCAATGCCTATATAACAAATTACAAGAAGTAAGTACAAAAGATTTAATGAAAACTCATTTTCGAAACTATTGTTACATGAAAAGTGCAAATTTTTATAAAACACCAAGCACTCTACATATAATTGTTTTATAAATATGTCGGGAACAGACGGGAGATGTAACAAACAATAATGATTTGTTTTAAACACTTATCGGCAAGCATGGACCAAAATAATGATTTTTGACATTTTCGTATTTTTGGGGTAGGGGAAACATAATAATTTGCTACGGTATTAAGGTTCCATATTTCCGAAGTTTTGTAACATTTTTATCTACAGCACTACCAAGGCTTTATCAAAATGTATAGTTTGTCATATTTAATGCATAAACAACAGATTTACAAGAATCGAAAGACGGTAGATATGATAAAAACGCAGTTTACAGCATCGATTTTATCGCTTATTTTAAAATTTTGACACAAAATCGGAAAACTGTCAGGATGTTTTGCATTTTAATCTATCATGTGTCCACAATGAAAGATAGAATGAACATTTTTGTGTTGTTTTTGCCACAAAATGCTTCAAAATCTGGAATTTTTATTTTTTACCAAAATTTAACATTTGCAGAGGCTTTTCTTCAAAAACTGTTTCTGATTAAAAAATCGGAAACGATTTGACGCGTAAGAAATGGGTTTTCAGTAACTAGGGACATTTTCCTGCAAGAATCAACCTTCAAACCTTTTGGCCTCGTTCACCCGGATTTTAGCCATGATCTCTTGGACTATACTATTTCTTGTGCGGTTACAATATTTTCCATCTTCCATATATTTTCGTTCATCACTTGTTTGTGTTCCTTTATATTTCTTCCTTTGCCTCCTCCTACTCCCTTCATACTAATTTTTTGCTAATCTGGTTCTGCTATTTGTTACTTTCTCTTGCATTTCCTTGTGATATTTTGTCCCGTGTTTCCTCTGACAACCAAATTCTCTGTGTCGTTATACCGGTATGCCCTTTTTATCCCAGCTCTCATTATTATCACCCATAGCTGTTAAAGCATAAAACCTGTTCTTCAGACTTATCTTAATTCTTCTTTCTTTTACAGTTGTTTCAATTTTCTAACATTAAACTCATGTTCTGTTTTTCCAGGATTTGTTTGGCTGCTTTTATTTTTATCTTTGTCGTGATAAATTGGTGGTTCGAGTTGACATCTGCTCCATGCATTGCCCTGACATTGTATAGACTCCTCCTACATTTTTTCTATGGTTATATGGTCAATGTTTTTTTCTGGTGATACAGATGTTACTTTATGGCAATCTTTCTGTCGAAATACTGTACCTCGTTGTAGTGATAAAGCATAAAGATAATAAATTATATCTTTAGAAAATTTCTATGATTTTGCTCATAACTGTTTGAAAAATGACGGAACTGCATCTCTAGGACTGTAGCTGCTCCGAAATCTAGCATAAATTCACCCTGGGTTAGTAGGATGTACAGTTGGTAGTGAAGTAAAAAAGATTAATTTATTCTTGAAGTTCCTATTCACTACAACTAGTCAACGGCAGAAATCGCATGTTAGGTTTCCACTTCTCTAAATGCGTATAACAAACCTGTGACATATGACTACCATTACAACACCTGCTAAATCACCATCGGTAATACTTTGAACTAAAAGTCATTCTCAAACTAAGATTATTAATTAAGCTTTTTGTTAGCTTTAGGATAATGGGTGATGATGTTCGGCATTTTTGTTATGAATGTATGAAAAATTGATGATGATGATGATGATGATGGCATGATGATGATGATATTATTTATGCAAAGAAACATACTGGGATACTTTTATCGTGAAAACTATTAATCTTAAAATCATTTTTAAATAAAAGGCCATCTTTAAGTTAATATATTTTTCCTAACAGAGTGGCGTCTTTTCTTTAAAATGAGAATTATGATCATTATGAATTTATGAAGTAAATATAAAGCATACAGTGTCTCCATGTGTTTTATTAGATTGTACAGAAATAATTTCATATAGTATAATTTTAAATGATTCTATAGCTTTTTTCTTCAAAAATTGTGTTTATGGCGTCATAGAAACGTCACAGTAATAGCTACACCAATCAAGTTTGTATTTTATTAAAGCTGAACCTGTTCCCTTTACAATGATACCAAATATGATCTATATCTACATAAAACCATCGACAACAACGATTAAAAACGTTCCCCTACCCCGTTTTGATCATTTTTTTTTTAAATGGGTATCTTTAATATATTTTTTCTAATAGAGTGGTGTCTTTTTTGGAAGATGAGAATATATGATCATTTATAACTACAATTCATCAAGTAAATGCAAAACATACTTTGTCTTAATGTGTTTTATTATGTTGTACAGAAATAATTTTATAAAGGATAAATTGACACGATTTTATAGCGTTTTTCCCCAAAACTTGTGTTTATGACGCCATGGTGACAACATAGTAGCAGCTACATCAACTGTCTTTGTATTGTATGAAAGCTGAACATGTTTCCTTTACAATGATACCAAATATGATCTGTATCTGCATAATATTATTGAAAAGAAAGATAAAAACGTCCCCCTACCCCTAATAGAGAAATTTACTGAAAACTTTCAGGCACTCCTAAATATTGAAGTTTTTCATGAAGAGCATCCCAACTTATTTCTGGGAAACATCCTGATTCCATTACTAGACACCCTAAGGTACCAGAAAAAAGTAGTGTCGGTGGATCCTAGGGGGGGTGCACGGTGGGTCCACCTAGCCCACGGACTAATACAAACAAATACTGAAATGGTTAATTAACTTAAAAACTATAAACTTTTTGTATAGGCATGTATATTAGAATATTGTAGGCATTTGCACAAAAACATTTTCAATTATGAATGAAGGTCATAGGTTCAAAGTTCAAGGTCATCAATGCAAACAAATACTGAAATGGTTAATTATCTCAAAAACTATAAACTTTTTGTATAGCATATATTAGAATATTATAGGTATTGGCCTAATGAACATTTTGATATATAGATGTTTAAACTGTTTATAAATTATATATTGTAGCTAGACTTTAGATATGTTATATGTAGGATTCTAAGGACAAGTTATACTTCAATTTGCGAAAATCCTTGCATATAATTGGTCCTTACGGCTGAAAATTGGACATTCTCTTTAATTAATGTCATTGACCAATGAACCTCTGCATGAGATATGTACTCAGCCTCAGGTGAGCATTAAGATCGATGGGCCTCTTTTTTATTTATAACATGTCAGAAAGGGGGTTCCCCTAAAAAGAAATCCTGGCTACTGTGGAGATATGGTATATGTTGTATCACACATTGATCTAAAAAAACAATATTTTGGCATAGATTAATTGATATGTGATAAAATCTGCTATGCACCTGATCAAAAGACAATATTTACAATATGACTGTATCTCTCTTCGATGAAACATACAGAAGCAATTGTATTCCAATTCCTGTTGAAAAACAATAGGGGTCATGGCCCTTAATGTGTAGCAATTTTCCCGCAATATTACGTCATGTCCCGCACAGGGGGTCTCTTGATCGTGTGAAATATGGCTAAAAACCCTATATCACACGAGCAGATATGGAATAAATAGTGCCAAGGTACAAAATATTTATCAAAACAAAGAATTGTAAATATAAGAATTCGCCCTTCATCGAATTTGGTATGCGCCACACTATTTTTCATTACCCTTTGAAATACCATTCTTAAATAATTGTATATAGTACATCACATGATAAATTGTAGGAAATTACATATTATACCAGTTTTAATTTTACAGCACTAGACGCGGACGTTTCGGAATACAATTCCTCATCAGTAGTGCTTGGACCAAAATTATGAAACCAAATTATTTTGAAGATGTTGAAAAGCTACCCAAAGGACCAAAATATATTTTACCAAATTAAGCTTAGGAAATACTTTGCATGAGGGAGTATACCTTAGTTTTTGAGAAATTTCAAATTTTAACTTGCAGGAAATTTAGACAATTATAGTATATTTCTGACAATAATACAAAATTATTGCCTACTGAGTTTGTGATATCCTCGTGGCACCAGCCACCAACAGAGATATCGGCTCAGGGGTTTAAATTACATATTATACCAGTTTTAATTTTACAGCACTAGACGGCCGTTTCGGAATACAATTCCCCATCAGTAGTGCTTGGACCAAATTGTGAAACCATATTGATTGAATATGATGTACATAAACTATATTTTGTATAGTTTCCATTTGTCCTTAGCAACGAGTATAGTATATGTTTTTACAGACGGGAACTATACTTTTTGCACGCGCCTCCTTGGGAACAAGAATGACCTTTTTTAGCTCACCTGACCAAAGATCATGTCAGCTTATGGTATGATGCAGCGTGTGTATGTGCGTGCGTGTGTGCGTGCGTGCGTCGTTAACACACATTTTCGACTTCTCCTCTGAAAGTACTTGGCAGATTTCAATGAAACTTGGTGAGAAGTATATTTGGGCCGGTGCAATTCAGATTTGTTCGTGGCGTTGCCATGGCTACCATAACTAGGTCAAGGTGACGTAGGGGTGCAAAAATCTAAAAAAAAATCTTCTTCTCCGAAAGTATTGATTGGAGAAAAAATCTGATGTGATATTTGGCTTCTCTAGGGTCTTAAGCCTATAGTTTGTTCATTTTGTGAAATTCGGACAAAAAATAGGTTACGCGTTTTTGCGATTAATTTTGAAAAAATTGAAAAATAGCTTCAAATTGTTAAACTTGACTATTTGACCAGATAATGACATCGGGTTTTCAGTTTAGACATCTTCTTGTTAGTATCTTCAAAATGAGGTCAAGGTCAATTGTGAAGGTCGTGACCTAATTTTTTTACCTCCGATTATAATTATTATCTCGAAAACTATCAACTTTTTGTATAGTCATGTAAATTAGAATGTTGTGGGTATTGATACAACAATCATTTTGATATATAGAAAAAGGTCATGGGTTCAAAGGTCAAGGTCACAGATGCGAAAACAATACCGAAATGGTTAATTATCTTGAAAATTATAAACTTTTTGTATAGGCATGTATATTAGAATGTTGTAGGTATTGCTACAATGATCATTTCGCTGTATAGAAAAAGTCATGGGTTCAAAGGTCAAGGTCACAGATGCGAAAACGATACCAAAATGGTTAATTATCTCGAAACTATTAACTTTTTGTATAGGCATGTATATTAGAATGTTGTAGGTATCGATACAACAATCATTTCGATGTATATAAAAGGTGATGGGTCTAAAGGTCAAGGTCACAGATGCAAAACAATACTGAAATGGTTAATTTTCTTGAAAACTATAAAGGTTTTGTATAGGCATGTATATTAGAATGTTGTGGGTATTGATACAATGATCATTTTGATGTATAGAAAAAAGTCATTGGGGTTTAGTATTTATGTTTTCTTTAAATCTATCAGCTAGCCATTAGTTATCAGGTGAGCGTATCAGGCCCATGGGCCTCTTGTTTCAGAGTTAACTTCCTTTTACTGTCTGCTGTGGTTGGTGTCGAGATTCGGTGACGGTACTTGTTAATTATTTATTTCTTAATAACTTATAATAACCTTTGGCTCATAGTCCCCAAGACAATACTATAGTAGCACAGGACCCAGTTGTTCAAAGCCCGATTAGTTTAATCAATGATTAACAAAAAATTAAAAAGATATTAGAAATCAAAATAACATTATCAATATGATAGTTTTATAATGATATGGTTAAGTTTGGTGGGATTCTATTAACATTCAACATTTTCAACTTAAATATTAAAACAAGTCTGAAATTATGTGAAATTCCAATTTTGACTAATTAATTGAGTAATCTAATCAAGCTTTGTGCAACTGGCCGAGGTCGCTGAGGAAAACATAATAATGTATAAATATATAAATGAAGTTGATTGCCATCCAATGTTTAGCAAAGGTGAAATTTTCAGTCATAATGACATTGCACTTATAAAATGACGATTCCAGGTATACAACATGAATTTAAACGACCATTATGTAATATATATGGTAATAAAATACATGTTTATTTTATCATTTGTTGATTTCAGGGAATGCAGGCACTGTATGAGATGAGGGATGATGTGGATATTACTACAGGCTCTCCCTTACAGTTGTGGTTGAAACGTCACGGAAAAATAACTCTAGATAAATTTAAACAATTAACTCCAGAGAACTCATATCAAGGACCTCTCAAATTTAAAGGAGAGACAGATGAATTTTTAGCCTATATTGATGATGATAACAAGTTTCAGATGTATGATAAATTATCACAGGTAAGTTGACCTATATCAGATGTATGATAAATTATCACAGGTAAGTTGACCTATTTCAGATGTATGATAAATTATCAAAGGTACGTTGACCTGTATCAGATTTATGATAGTTATCAAAGGTAAGTTGACCTATTTCAGATGTATGATAAATTATCAAAGGTAAGTTGACCTGTATCAGATGTATGATAAATTATCACAGGTAAGTTGACTTATTTCAGATGTATGATAAATTATCACAGGTAGGTTGACCTGTATCAGATGTATGATAAATTATCACAGGTAAGTTGTGCTGTATCAGATGCATGATAAATTGTCACAGGTTAGTTGACTTATATCAGATGTATGATAAATTATCACAGGTAAGTTGACTTATATCAGATGTATGATAAATTATCACAGGTAAGTTGACTTATATCAGATGTATGATAAATTATCACAGGTAAGTTAAATTATATCAGATGTATGATAAATTATCACAGGTTAGTTGATCTTTATCAGATGTATGATAAATTATCACAGGTAAGTTGACCTATATCAGATGTATGATAAATTATCACAGGTAAGTTGACCTATAATAGATGTATGATAAACTATCACAGGTAAGTTGACCTGTATCAGATGTATGATAAACTATCACAGGTAAGTTGACCTATATCAGATGTATGATAAATTATCACAGGTAAGTTGACTTATATCAGATGTATGATAAACTATCATAGGTAAGTTGACTTATATCAGATGTATGATAAACTATCACAGGTAAGTTGACCTGTATCAGATGTAGATAAACTATCACAGGTAAGTTGACTTATATCAGATGTATGATAAATTATCACAGGTAAGTTGACTTATATCAGATGTATGATAAATTATCACAGGTTAGTTGATCTTTATCAGATGTATGATAAATTATCACAGGTAAGTTGACCTATATCAGATGTATGATAAATTATCACAGGTAAGTTGACCTATAATAGATGTATGATAAACTATCACAGGTAAGTTGACCTGTATCAGATGTATGATAAATTATCACAGGTTAGTTGATCTTTATCAGATGTATGATAAATTATCACAGGTAAGTTGACCTATAATAGATGTATGATAAACTATCACAGGTAAGTTGACCTATATCAGATGTATTATAAACTATCACAGGTAAGTTGACTTATATCAGATGTATGATAAATTATCACAGGTAAGTTGACCTATATCAGATGTATTATAAACTATCACAGGTAAGTTGACTTATATCAGATGTATGATAAATTATTACAGGTAAGTTGACCTGTATCAGATGTATGATAAATTATTACAGGTAAGTTGACTTATATCAGATGTATGATAAATTATTACAGGTAAGTTGACCTGTATCAGATGCATGATAAATTATCACAGGTAAGTTGACCTATATCAGATGTATGATAAATTATCACAGGTAAGTTGACCTATATCAGATGTATGATAAACTATCACAGGTAAGTTGACTTATATCAGATGTATGATAAATTATCACAGGTAAGTTGTTTCCTGTCTGTCTAGCAGCACTGTTTTGTCCATTGCTTTATTTAATTATTTGTTCAAAGAATGATTCCCAAAACGACGAGCTATCCGCCTATAGGAATATATACGCAAGAAACTAGGTTTATAACCTTTTCAGGCATCTATACCTGTCACTACTTCGAGGCTAAGTACAAATAAATCTCTGTGTAAATATTATACGTTGCATTTGAATAACATTTTTAGCTCACCTGACCATAGGTCATGTGAGCTTATGGCATAGCGCAGCGTGTGTATGTGCGTGCGTGCGTGAATGCGTGCGTGTGTGCGTGCGTCGTTAATACACATTTTCGACGTCTCCTCTGAAACTACTGGACAGATTTCAATAAAACTTGGTAAGAAGTTTATATGGGCCGGTGCAATTCAGATTTGTTCGTGGCGTTGCCATGGCTACCATAACTAGGTCAAGGTGACCTAGGGGTGCAAAAATCTTAAAAAAATCTTCTTCTCCGAAAGTATTGATTAGAGAAAAAAATCTGATGTGATATTGGCTTCTCTAGGGTCTTAAGCCTATAGTTTGTTCATGTTTTGAAATTTGGACAAAAATAGGTTACGCGTTTTTGCGTTTAATTTTGAAAAAATCGTAAAATAGCTTCAAATTGTTAAAACTTGACTATTTGACCAGATAATGACGGGGTTTTCAGTTTTTACATATTCTTGTAATTACCTTCAAAATGGTGTCAAGGTCAATTGCGAAGGTCATGACCTATTTTTTTTACTTTTCTAATATTATTTATTATCTGGAAAACTATAAACTTTTTATATAGGCATGTAAATTAAATATTGTTGGTATTGAGGTAACGATCATTTTGATATATAGATAAAGGTCATTGGTTTAAAGGTCAAGGTCACAGATGCGAAAGAATACTGAAATGGTCCATTATCTTGAAAACTATGAACTTTTTGTATAAGCATGTATATTAGAATGTTGTAGGTATTGATACAACGATCATTTTGATGTATAGAAAAAGGTCATGGGTCCAAAGGTCAAGGTCACAGTAGCAAAACAATACCAAAAAGGTTCATTATCTCGAAAACTATAAACTTTTTGTATAGGCATGTATATTGGAATGTTGTTGGTTTTGATGTAATGATCACTTTGATATATAGATTAAGGTCATTGGTTCAAAGGTCAAGGTCACAGATGGATGCGAAAGAATAGAGAAATGGTCCATTATCTTGAAAACTATTAATTTTTTGTATAATCATGTATATTAGAATGTTGTAGGTATTGATACAACGATCATTTTGATGTATAGAAAAAGGTCATTGGTCCAAAGGTCAAGGTCACAGTAGCAAAACAATACCAAAATGGTTAATTATCTTGAAAACTATAAACTTTTGTATAGGCATGTATATTGGAATGTTGTTGGTTTTGATGTACTGATCACTTTGATGTATAGATTAAGGTCTGGTTCAAAGGTCAAGGTCACAGATAGATGCGAAAGAATACAGAAATGGTCCATTATCTTGAAACTATTAACTTTTTGTAGAATCATGTATATTAGAATGTTGTAGGTATTGATACAACGATCATTTTGATGTATAGAAAAGGTCACTGGTCCAAAGGTCAAGGTCACAGTAGCAAAACAATACCAAAATGGTTAATTATCTTGAAAACTATAAACTTTTTGTATAGGCATGTATATTGGAATGTTGTTGGTTTTGATGTAACGATCATTTTGATATATAGATTTTGGTTATTGGTTTAAAGGTCAAGGTCACAGATGCGAAAGAATACTGAAATGGTTCATTATCTTGAAAACTATTAACTTTTTGTATAAGCATGTATATTAGAATGTTTTAGGTATTGAAACAACAATCATTTTGATGTATAGAAAAAGGTCATGGGTTCAAAGGTCAAGGTCACAGTAGCAAATCAACACCAAAATGGTTAATTATCTTGAAAACTATAAACTTTTTGTATAGGAAAGTACACTGGAATATTGTTGGTATTGATGTAATGATCATTTTGATATATAGATTAAGGTCATTTGTTCAAAGGTCAAGGTCACAGATGCGAAAGAATACTGAAATGGTTCATTATCTTGAAAACTATTAACTTTTTGTATAGGCATGTATATTAGAATGTTGTAGGTATTGATACAATGATCATTTTGATGTATAGAAAGAGGTCATGGGTCCAAAGGTCAAGGTCACAGTAGCAAATCAATACCAAAATGGTTAATTATCTTGAAAACTATAAACTTTTTGTATAGGCATGTATATTGGAATATTGTTGGTATTGATGTAACGATCATTTTGATGTATAGATTAAGGTCATTGGTTCAAAGGTCAAGGTCACAGATGCGAAAGAATACTGAAATGGTTCATTATCTTGAAAACTATTAACTTTTTGTATAGGCATGTATATTAGAATGTTGTAGGTATTGATACAACGATCATTTTGATGTACAGAAAAAGGTCATGGTCCAAAGGTCACGGTCACGGTTGCAAAACAATACCAAAAGGTTCATTATCTCGAAAACTATGTACTTTTTGTATAGGCATGTATATTAGAATATTGTTGGTATTGATGCAATGAACATTTTAATATATAGATTATGGTCATTGATTCGAAGGTAAAGATCACAGATGCGAGTAGCAAGTTTCATAAATACCTAAATATCCACATCAGAGTTATTGCTCCTTAAATGTAGTATTTATTGTGTTTTTGTGCTGTTAACGGCCCAGGTGAGCGGTACAGGCCCTATTGGGCCTCTTGTTTCTTTTATTATAATGACGTGTGCGGAAGCTGACTTTACTGGTGGGTTAGTTGTCTATATAAGTGTTTGTTATTCTGTACCAAAGTGTAGCACTACTGTCAGAAATTGCCATTACTTTGCTAGCACAAAAAAAACTCAGGTGTCACAATGACTTGTTATGTTTTGCGTCATAATGTGTACACGTTGTGTCTATTGACAGCATGTCAGTTTGATTTCATAACAGAATACTTCGATTTAGGCTGTCACACTTGTATTTAGATGAAATCAGTGAAAGAAGGCATTCAAGAAACTCTGTTGTTAGAGCCATCTGTGCTTCAGAGAAAATGCTTGACACCTGTGGAGCATTTTCCAGACCACATAGTGTTGCTAAGTGTTCATGGTAAAGACCAGTTTGAAGCTTTGTCAAAAGCAGTCCAAAGCTTCTGTGGACTTTACTGGTATAACCTTTGTTACAAGATGCTAAGTCCAGTCAATATATAATAGTCATCATCAGAAATGTCATTTGTAATTAATTTCTCTACTTTTACTATAGAATATTCTTATTTGGAGATAGTTTAATAATTTGGTGATTTCCGTTGTATGTAGACTTAATGAAACTTTTTTCATCTTTGAAGCATCAAAGATTAATGAAAGTTTTATATTTTGTATAGATAAATGATTACAGCATATGCGAACACCAGATGGTACAAGATACCTTGTTTGACAAAATGTCAGTTCTTACCTGAATTGATGCAGGTTTCATGGCGGAAACTTTTTCTTTGAAAATAAAGCAAATGACAATTTATTTGTCACAACTCAAAATGGGTAGATCTATACATTCAGATTTCAAGTCTATTCGATCAACTGCAGGTTCATGATATTCAGTCCTGTCCAGCTAGTGACATCCTTCACATATGAAACCTACACTGACTTTTTGTCTATGGCCTTTCTTCATAGGACGAATGCACTTAGAAAAGTTAATGTTTTTGGCGTTTTGTTTACTAGTACGAGTTCAACATGCACGAAACACACGGGAAATGACAAGTGGCCTTAAACTGGATTGTAATGTCGTTATATATATTGTATGTATAAAACAAATATGCGTGCATGTCTTTAATTATGTTATTTGTGGCAGAAATAAATAATTTTGCATTTAAATTCTAACAAAGTGAGATAAAAAAAGACATAAAGACCAACAACATAAGACTTACTAGTCCCTATGTATACCCACTACACCATGCAGGTAATTGTTGACAATATCAAGTACAAGTATACTACGGTATATTAAGAGGTAACTCTCTAAACATTTTTTTTACAAAATTCATTATCAGCGCATATCTCCCCATTAACCATACTTTGCATATCTAACAGAAAAATAAGGTATTTTTTATATTCAAAATATCTTTAATGGAGAGGCATGCGCTCTATGTGTATTTAAAAAACTTGTTGATTTTCACTGACTTGTTCCATGTTTGTATAGATTTATACGGAGACATACCCAATGAATTATATGTGTTAAACATATAATGCAATATTTTCCTGAGAATTTTGCCATATAAACTTTTACATAATGATATTAGCTTTAGGTTTTTTCACTATCAATATGTATTCAACATACTTTTAAATTTTGAATCCTATAGGCAGATAGCTCGGCGTTTTGGGTATCACCATTTATTTTGTTGTTTTATAATTTTTTTAAAAGGTGATGAACATTGTTAGTTATGACTTTATTGTCTATATATCAGGTGCATTGCCTACAACAGGTGATGAACATTGTTAGTTATGACTTTATTGTTTATATATCAGGTGAATTGCCTACAACAGGTGATGGACATTGTTAGTTATCACTTTATTGTTTATACTTCAGGTAAATTGCCTACATCAGATAATGAATATGTTAGTTATGACTTTATTGTTTATATATCAGGTGAATTGCCTACAACAGGTGATAAACATTGTTAGTTATGACTTTATCGTTTATACTTCAGGTGAATTGCCTACAACAGGTGATAAACATTGTTAGTTATGACTTTATCGTTTATAATTCAGGTGAATTGCCTACAACAGGTGATGAACATTGTTAGTTATGACTTTATTGTTTATATATCAGGTGAATTGCCTACAACAGGTGATAAACATTGTTAGTTATGACTTTATTGTTTATATATCAGGTGAATTGCCTACAACAGGTGATGGACGTTGTTAGTTATAACTTTATCGTTTATACTTCAGGTGAATTGCCTACAACAGGTGATAAACATTCTTAGTTATGACTTTATTGTTTATATATCAGGTGCATTGCCTACAACAGATAATGAATATTGTTAGTTATGACTTTATTGTTTATATATCAGGTGAATTGCCTACAACAGGTGATGGACATTGTTAGTTATGACTTTATTGTTTATACTTCAGGTGAATTGCCTACAACAGGTGATAAACATTGTTAGTTATGACTTTATTGTTTATACTTCAGGTGAATTGCCTACAACAGGTGATAAACATTGTTAGTTATGACTTTATCGTTTATACTTCAGGTGAATTGCCTACAACAGATAATGAATATTGTTAGTAATGACTTTATTGCTTATATATCAGATGAATTGCCTACAACAGGTGATAAACATTGTTAGTTATGACTTTATCGTTTATACTTCAGGTGAATTGCCAACAACAGGTGATAAACATTGTTAGTTATGACTTTATTGTTTATACTTCAGGTGAATTGCCTACAACAAGTGATAAACATTGTTAGTTATGACTTTATTGTTTATACTTCAGGTGAATTGCTTACAACTGGTGATGAACATTGTTAGTTATGACTTTATTGTCTATATATCAGGTGCATTGCCTACAACCGATAATGAACATTGTTAGTTATGACTTTATTGTTTATATTTTATGTGAATTGCCTACAATAGATAATGAACATTGTTAGTTATGACTTTATTGTCTAGTTATCAGGTGCATTGCCTACAGCAGGTGATCAACATTGTTAGTTATGACTTTATTGTCTATATATCAGGTGATTTGCGTACAACAGGTGATGAACATTGTATGTTATGACTTTATTGTCTATATATCAGGTGATTTGCGTACAACAGGTGATGAACATTGTAATATGGATTTATTGTCTATATTTCAGGTGATTTGCCTACAGCAGGTGATGAACATTGTTAGTTATGACTTTCTTGTCTATATATCAGGTGATTTGCCTACAACAGGTGATAAACATTGTAATATGACTTTATTGTCTATATTTCAGGTGAATTCCCTACAGCAGGTGATCAACATTGTATGTTGTGGCTGTATTGTCTATATATCAGGTGAATTGCCTACAACTTGTGATCAACATTGTATGTAATGACTTTATTGTCTATATATCAGGTGATTTGCCTACAACAGGTGATGAACATTGTAATATGACTTTATTGTCTATATTTCAGGTGATTTGCCTACAGCAGGTGATGAACATTGTGTATTTTGGCTTTATTGTCTATATATCAGGTGATTTGCCTACAACAGGTGATGAACATTGTAATATGACTTTATTGTCTATATTTCAGGTGAATTGCCTACAGCAGGTGATCAACATTGTGTATTTAGGCTTTATTGTCTATATATCAGGTGATTTGCCTACAACAGGTGATGAACATTGTAATATGACTTTATTGTTTATATTTCAGGTGAATTGCCTACAGCAGGTGATCAACATTGTGTATTTAGGCTTTATTGTCTATATATAAGGTGAATTGCCTACAACTTGTGATCAACATTGTATGTTATGACTTTATTGTCTATATTTCAGGTGATTTGCCTACAGCAGGTGATGAACATTGTGTATTTTGGCTTTATTGTCTATATATCAGGTGATTTGCCTACAACAGGTGATGAACATTGTAATATGACTTTATTGTCTATATTTCAGGTGAATTGCCTACAGCAGGTGATCAACATTATGTATTTTGGCTTTATTGTCTATATATCAGGTGATTTGCCTACAACAGGTGATGAACATTGTAATATGACTTTATTGTCTATATTTCAGGTGAATTGCCTACAGCAGGTGATGAACATTGTGTATTTAGGCTTTATTGTCTATATATCAGGTGATTTGCCTCTAACAGCTGATGAACATTGTCAGTTATGGCTTTATTGTCTATATATCAGGTGAATTGCTTACAACTGGTGATGAACATTGTTAGTTATGACTTTATTGTCTATATATCAGGTGCATTGCCTCTAACAGCTGATGAACATTGTTAGTTATGACTTTATTGTCTATATCAGGTGAATTGCTTACAACAGGTGATGAACATTGTTAGTTATGACTTCATTGTCTATATATCAGGTGAATTGTCTCTAACAGCTGATGAACATTGTTAGTTATGACTTTATTGTCTATATATCAGGTGAATTGCTTACAACTTGTGATCAACATTGTATGTTATGACTTTATTGCTTATATTTCAGGCGAAGTGCCTACAGCAGGTATTGAACATTGTAAGTTATGACTTTATTGTCTATATATCAGGTGAATTGCTTACAGCAGGTGATGAACATTGTTAGTTATGACTTTATTGTCTATACATCAGGTGAATTGTCTCTAACAGCTGATGGACATTGTAAGTTATTGCTTTTTTGTTTATATATTAAGTGAATTGCCTACAACAGGTGATGAACATTGTTAGTTATGGCTTTATTGTCTATATATCAGGCGAATTGTGTACAGCAGGTGATGAACATTGTTAGTTATGACTTTATTGTCTATATATCAGGTGAATTGCCTACAACAGGTGATGAACATTGTTAGTTATGGCTTTATTGTCTAAATATCAGGTGATTTGCCTACAACATGTGATCAACATTGTATTTCAGGTGAATTTTCTACAACAGGTGATGAACATTGTTAGTTATGACTTTATTGTCTATACTTTAGGTGATTTGCCTACAACAGGTGATCAACATTGGTAATTATGGTTTTTTTTCTATATTTCAGGTTAATTGCTTACAACAGGTGGAAAATATTGTTAGTTATGACTTCATGAAGAAGAAATGTATTGATGGGGGTGTAAAAATACACTCAATTTGGTTTGATATATATAAAGGTGATGTTCATATGTTTAGTAGAAATGAAAAAAGATTTTTAATTCTTAATGAGGATAATTTTGATCATTTCTTACAAGACACAAAGAGAGAATTTGACATTTCTGCTGCTTAAAACATTATAGTGATTGCATATAAAGTGAAACAAGAATAGTATATGTGAACTTAGACCGATAGAGCTTGGCTTCATTTTGTGAGTGTTAAGGATGTAACCATATACTTATTTAAAAAATCCAAATAGGATCTAAATCCACAATTAGTCACTGCGAAAATCAAGTATTCTAGAACACTTGAATGTGATAGTGTGTTATAAACATTGTGGTAAAGCTTGTCTGTGTAGTATGATGGATTTGACTAATGTTATTTCAGTGGACTCGTAACTAGAACTAAGTCAATTCAAAACACTCAACAAACCAAAGGTTTAAAACTATTTGTGGGTTTTACTTATAATGAAATGTACAATTTTAAATCCCCCTTAGTGTTACCCTATGCTGTCATCCCACCTAGTGTTACCCTATGCTGTCATCCCACCTAGTGTTACCCTATGCTGTCATCCCCCCTAATGTTACCCTATGTTGTCATCCCATTTTCCTTTTGTCATTGTCAGTTTGCATATGTTTTTTTCCCTAATTGATTTCTTTATTAAAATGATATTTGATATGTACCTTCTTTATGATGAGATACAGCTTAATTTCAAGTTTAATTATAATTGACTGACTTTCTAGATGTATTGTACTTGGAAATTGTCAGTTTTCTGTACTTTATTTACTTATAGGAACAATTAAACAATAAATGATACATGGCATGTTTCTTTTGTATCATGAGATAAATTTGTGTTTCTATTTAATTGACTCTTAGAATTTGAATAGTTTTCACACTTTTCAACTCACCTGAGTTGAAGGCTCAGATGAGCTATTGTGATCTATCCACCTTGTTTCAGATTTGCACCTGTATGGCTTAAAATAGGGAAATTGCGACGTAAAATTGCAAAAATTACTAAAATCTTGAAAACTATAAACTTTTTGTATAGGTATGAATATTAAAATATTGTAGGTATTGGTAAAACGGTAATTTAAATATATGAATGAAGGTCATGGATTCAAAAGTTAACATCTTAGATGCAAACACATACCAAAATTGTTAATTATCTCCAAAAACTATCAACTTTTTGTATAGGCATGTAAAGAAGAATATTGTATGTATTGACCTAACGATCTTTTTGATATAAAGATGAAGGTCATGGGTTCAAAGGTCAAGGTCACAGATAGAAAGAAATACTAAAATTTTTAATTATCTAGAAAACCATAGACTTTTTGTATAGGCATGTATATTAAAATATTGTAGGTATTGGCCTAACAATAATTTTGATATATAGATGAAAGTCATTGGTTCAAAGGTCACAGGTGCAAATGAATACCAAAATCTTAAAAACTATAGAATTCTTATACAAGCAGTTATGGTCATTTTGATATATAGAGGGTTCAAAGGTCAAGCTTACAGATTGCAACATATACTGAAATGGGTAATTGTCTAGAAAACTATAAATATGTATTTAGAATATTGCTGGTTTTGGCCTAATAATCTTTTTGATAGATAAATAAAAGTCAAGGTTACAGATGTGTAAGAGTACTTAAATGTACTAGTTTTTTACCTTTGTACTTTTTACTAGCTGTTCATACATATACTGTACTGTAGCATTTTTGCGACAAGTAATACAAAAATGTAATTAGTTTGCAAATATCCTTATATTAGGTCATAACTGCTGAACATTTTAATAGTAATTGTTATTAATGTAATTGACCATAATTGAACTTCCGTATATGATATGGCATATCCTCAGGTGAGCATTAAGGCCCTTGGGCCTCTTGTTCTGGTTATTGATTGAGAAATGATTATGGCATCATTAACCCAGCATTCTGCATAACTGTTTACCAGTATAATACCTTAGTCAATACATATTGCAGTACAGTAATTATATAAATTACAATATGATTATTCCTCTACCCTGGTGTTTACTATTATGTTATATTGTGCCATGGGATGTGACATTTTTATAGAGAACACCACATAGATATGATGTACTGTTAGTTTTATATATATGTGATTTATACATAATCAATTGTATTATTTAAGGAAGAACAGATCTCCAACAACAGCTACTACTAATAGACTTATGCTTGAACAAATTCAGTGTTTGAATACTTGAGATGCTAATATTAAACAAATGGCATGATCACATCTTGTGTTTTTATAAGTTTTTCTATGGTATATGCCAAATTAGTTTCCAGGCTTAACTGTGTCATAATAGCCATCTTAAAAACATATCAGTGCAAGTAAACATAACAAAAATCTGGCTTGTTGGAAAAGTATGTAATAAACTTAGCACTTTACCAGGATAAATTAGGGTATGAAATCTTGAAGTAAAATTTTAAATGCGTATGAAATATATTGAAAAGGGCTAGTGTGCAACAGGAAATTGTGCTATTGTTTGATATTTCTTGTTCATATCAAATAACTAGTAAACAACTTGTATGCAGAATAATTATTTTTTCAAAATTTATTTAACCTAATCAAATGCAACGATCCAAGATTAATAGAATCTATCACAACTTGTGGTGCCAGAAAGGGAAATCTCAACCAGAGTTCTAATACATTTGGTCCAGAACGAGGCTTGCCGAGGGTTGAGATTTCCTTATCTGGTACTATAAGTAGTGATTGATTCTATTTCTTGCATCAGAAAGTACAATTTTGCAATGAAAATCAATTTCAACTTTCGATACACCTCTGATTTTGTTGATAAAATTTTGCGAAAAAACGGCGTAAAGGCTATCTTGCACAGGGGGGTACAAGATGGAGATATCTTGCACCTCTGTTTTTATGGATTTTTCTATCTGGGGTGCAAGAATATGGCATCATTAACTAAGTATTTTTGCATCTGTAAACTTGAAACAACTGGGTCAGTTTAATGAAATTTGGTGTGGAAGGTTGTTGGGTTGTTCAGATTAAAAATTGTATATAAAAGACATCTGTCCAAAATCAAAGATGCACACCTTACTATAAATAGCAAAAAAAAAACTGGCCATTACAAATTTATTAATATGCTAAGTTTATTGGCATTTCAAGATGGTCACCAAAACTATAAAATGAGAAAATAAATAGATTAAAGGGGGGTGGTGTATGTGTTTGATTAACACCTATTTTCGACCACTCCAAAACTACAGGGCAGATTTCAATGAAACTGAAACAGAAGTATCTATGGACCTGTGCAATTCAGATTTAAGTTGACTTACAGGCACATAAATCTAAAAAAGCTTCCCTAAAATGAATAGAGGGAGAAAATAATCTGATGTGATATTTGTCTTCTCTAGGGTATTGTTTGTTTCATGAAATTCGGATGTAAAATGGGTAGACATTTTTGCATTTGATTTTGAAAATTTCTTAAAATCCATGTTATAAATCAGTTGCTGACCTGATAATGACATAGTAGTTTCAGTTTGAACATATTTTTGGAAAAACCGTCAGAATTGGTCAAGGTCACTGTTCAAGGTCAGGAACTAATTTTTTACCATTGTGGTTTTGCTAATCTGGAAAACCTTTAACTTTTTACATAGGTATGAATATGAAAATGTTAAAGATAGATCTAATATATAAAGGACATGGTTCAAAGGCCAATGTAACAGATGCATAATAATAATGAAATGAAATGTCAAGTTGTATGGAAATCGGTAACTTTTCTGTATATACTTGTATATAAGAATTTTAGGCTCTCAAAGGGAGAGTAAATGAGTATATAGCTGCTGTCTCGTGTATCGGTAAGTACATGCATCCATCATGCGGTATCAACATAAAACTTCATAGCTAGATAGAACTCGATGAAGTGGAGTGCAGTGCACAAGAATCATAACTCTATTTTGCATGATTTAAAAGTTATTGCCCTTTGTTACTTTTGATACTTACATCATTTTACCTGGAGCATAACTTAAAACCTTTAAGAGGTATTGTGGGACCACTACCACAAATGTAGTAACTGTCACAAAGTGTCACATACGTAGTAACAAACAATAGATGTAGTAACAATTTTTTACCACAAATGTAGTAAATGAAAACTGCTATATGTAGTAACGAAATTCTAGAAACTAACATTTAAGGTATGTTCTAACCTGAAAGAAGCCACTCTTATTCACGATATAAGTGACTTTTTAGCTTACTTGAGTCAAAAGGCTCAGTTGAGCTATTGCAATCTATCACGGTCCATCGTGCGTCGTCCGTCCTGTGTAAACTTTGCATTTTAATCTTCTCCAAAACAACTGAGCCAATTTGATGGAACTTGGCCATGCCCAACAATATGGCTGCCATTACTATAAATAGCCAAAAGACAAAAAAATCTCTGAACCAAAAGGTGCAGACAAAATTTTGGATATTTGGATTAAGGATACCTAGGAACTTTAAAATTGTGTTTTTCATCAAAATTGGACGAAAGATAGATTGCGCGTTTTTTGCGTAAAATTACGTAATTTTTAAAATGAGACAGTAATTGTTATAACTTCATAACGGCTGAAGATAATTGTATGGAGTTTTCACTGTTAATCTTATCTTGCGATTTTCTTCCAATTGATGTCAAAGTCAAAGGTCAAGATCATGTCCCAGTTTTTGACCTTTCATAAAACAATGGGTTTTTTTTTAAATTATCTGCAAATCTATGAATTTTTAGCTCACCTGAGCCGAAAGGCTCAGATGAGCTATTGCAATCTATCACCGTCCGTCCGTCGTGTGTCGTGCATCGTGCGTAAACTTTACATTTTAATCTTCTCCTCCAAAACTATTGAGCCAAATATAAATGAAACTTGGTGATTATCATGCCTGGGTAATAGGCTTTCAAAATTGTGTTCGGGGGTTTGACCACGCCCAACAATATGGCTGCCGTTACTATAAATAGCCAAAAGACAAAAAAATCTCTGAACCAAAAGGTGCAGGCAAATTTTGATTCGATTTTTGGATTCAGGATACCTAGAAACATCAAAATTGTGCTTTTCATGAAAATTAGACGAAAAATAGATTACGCGTTTTTTTGCGTAAAATAACGTAATTTTTAAAATGAGACATTTATTGTTATAACTTCATAACGACTGAAGATAATTGTATGGAGTTTTCACTGTTGATCTTGTCTTGCGATTTTCTTCCAATTGATGTCAAGGTCAAAGGTCAAGGTCATGTCCCAGTTGTTGACCTTTGATAAAAAATACTATTTTTTTAACATTTCTGGTGAAAATGGCGTACAATTTTTAATTAATTGAAGGTATTGCCATGACGATCATTTTGATATATAGATCAAGGTCATGGGTTCAAAGCTCAAGGTCACAGATGTACAAAATAGTCAATTATCTGCAAAAACTATGAACTTTTTGTATAGGCATGTATATTAGAATATTGTAGGTAATGGCACATTGGTCATTTTAATATATGAATAAAGGTCATAGGTTCAAAGGTTAAGGTCACAGATATAAACAAGGACTGAAATGATTATTTATCTAAAAAACTATAGCCTTTTGTATAGGCATGTATATTAGAATATTTTAGGTATTATCCTAACGATCATTTTGATATATCAATGAAGGTCATGGGTTTAAAGGTCAAGGTCACATATGTGAATGAATACCTAAATGGTTAATTATCTTGAAAACTTAACTTTTTGTATATTCGTGTATATTAGAATATTGTAGGTATTAGCCCAACAACCATTTTGATATATGAATGAAGGTTATGGGTTCAAAGGTCAAGGTCACAGATATAAACAAGTACTGAAATCATTATCTCAATTTCTAAACTTTTAGTATAGGCATTTATATTAGAATATTGGCCTAATGATTATTGTGATATATGAATGAAGCTCATGGGTTCTAAGGTCAAGGTCACAGGTGAGCGTTAAGGCCCATTGGCCGCTTGTTTGTATAGGCATGTATATTAGAATTTCGTAGGTATTATCCTAATTATCATTTTGATATATGAATAATGGTCATGGTTTCAAAGGTCAAGGTCACAGATGCGAATGAATACTTTAATGGTTAATTATCTTGAAAACTATTAACTGTTTTATATAGGCATGTATATTAGAATATCGTCAGTATTATCCTAACGATCATTTTGGTTTATGAATGTTATTTGGTCATTGATTCAAAGGTAAAGGTCACAGATGCGAATGAATACCTTATTGGGTAATTATTTTGAAAACTATTAACTTTTTGTATAGTCATGTATATTAGAATATTGTGGGTATTAACCTAACGATCATTTTGATTTATGAATAAAGGTCATGGATTCAAAGGTCAAGGTCACAGATGCGAATGAATACTTTATAGGTTAATTATCTTGAAAACTATTAACTTTTTGTATAGGCATGTATATTAGAATATTATGGGTATTATCCTAACGATCATTTTTATATGAATGAAGGTCATGGGTTCAAAGGTCAAGGTCACAGATGCGAATGAATACTTTAATGGTTAATTATCTTGAAAACTATTAACTTTTGATATATTCATGTATATTAGAATATTGTAGGATCTAGCCTAACAATCATTTTGATATATGAATCAAGGTTATGGGTTCAAAGGTCGAGGACACAGATGCAAATTAATACTGATATAGTTAAATATCTGCAAAACTCTTAACTTTATGCTACTTTTTGGTGATAATGGCATAGAATTTTCAGTCAATTGTAGGTTTTGACATGACGATCATTTTGAACACATGGATCAAGGTCATGGGTTTAAAGGTCAAGGTCACAGATATACAAATATACCAAAATAGTTAATTATCTGCAAAACTATGAATTATTTGTAAAGGCATGTATATTAGAATATTGTAGGTAATGGCACTATGGTCATTTTGATATATTAATGAAAGTCATAGGTTCAAAGGTCAAGGTCACAGGTGAGCGTTAAGGCCCATGAGGCTCTTGTTTATGCGTTAGAAGTAACCTGATAAAAGAGAGATTTATCCCGATAGAAGTGGCCCTGATTCCGATAGAAGTGATTTTCATAAATACCAAACTTTCAAACCAAAATAAATGTATATATACGCAAAACCACTCATATGTGGTTTTCTGACGTAGCTGATCGCACGAGTTTATTGTGCGGACGGATACATTACACGAGTGCGCTCTGCGCACCAGTGTAATGCATGCGTTCGCACAATAAACGAGTGCGATCAAGCTACGTCAGAGCTTGTATAAGCTTGTATTTATCACATACCCTACCAAACTAAATGAAAAGCTTTCTTTGGCTTAATCTGTCAAAGAATTCACATTCAACTCAGTATTTCATATTGATTTTTGATCTGATTCGAAAAATCTGATACCTGACTGGAAAAACTGCTAAAGAAGTAATTAAAACAACAGATAACTCTTCGTTTACGCATCATTGGTTAACATTTACTAATACCATCGTAAACACTGGAAAAAATTAAAAACAAACATTGATTTTACAAAATTATTTAATTTTTAGTCCGCGATTCTCCCAACTCGAGTAAATTCTCCCAACTTAACATGACGTATGTATCACATATTGACGTCACATTATTTTTGTCATTACGTATCACATAATGACGTCATATTATTGTTGTCGGAAAAGGGAATTCCCCTAAAAGGAGTTCTGGCTACTATGGTGATACGGAATGTTGTATCACACACGCGTGCAGTAGGAACGCCAACCCGGCTTTTTCCGGGAATTGTGTTTCGGTTTTACAATTTTTTATCCTTCCGCCGTTTTGAAAATCGGGATTACTTTTTGACAAGTGTCTGATGGCCGAAAAAGTCCCCCGCCTTTAAACGAACGATAAAACATTATAAAATATAGTTCAGCGCCGTGCACCAGTGGATTATATGCCAGAATAACCAATATTTTAGAATTTGAGTTTAAATTTGATATAAAACATTATTATTCACACAAAATATTCGATTTCTTGACGCCAATCGATGTCGCGACAGAAACCCTAGGGATTTTTTGTCAATCTTCAAAACTTGGACACTTTTTGTGTAAAGAAAATTATCACTTGATATTTAGTAAAACATACACTAACACATCCAAAATTAAATTCAACCTAAAATCTTTCTGGTGCATCAGGTGTTAATATCTTAATAAAGCGAAAATCTGAATGCTACATTTGGTTGTCAATGTAAACAAATATGGCTGCCCCCGTGGTGATCGATGTTCCAATGTCAAGTTGGAAATGATGTTGCAACGTGTTATATTCATGCGATACCAGTTTGGAGAATCATTAAGTCACATGCTCAAATCACCACGTTTCGCAAGTTTTCAATAAAATTCCTTAGACAAAGTAATGTAATCCAAACACTGATCGGTTACCTACATGTCAAGCCTTGCATGCATACGCTATCAAGAGTTGTCTCTCTTTTATTGCATTTTCGCACTCTCTCCCTTTGTGTGTGTGTGTGAGAGAGAGAGAGAGAGAGATGTTCAGTAGAGCATATTTTGAAACACCATAAGTCATAAGATTACCTTCACAATCCATGCAACCAGTATATTCTCCAAGGAGCTATTTATCTAAAATGGGCATATTACCACCATCCATGCAAACTGAATCTTTAAAAAACTTGCATATGTAACTGTGTCCAACTGAATGTTCACATAAATATTATAATAAATACCCACTATCTTAATTCAGTATAACCTGCTATAAAGTCCACCTCTGTATAAAGTCCACCTGTCTATGGCAACCAGACTGAAGTATCCCCAATGGATTTTACTATATAATGATCCTCTATATAAATTCCACCTGTCTAATGTGAAGACCACCCTTTTTAGTCCCAAATGACTACTCAACCTGTCTATAAAGTCCACTTTTTTTAATCAACTTTATTTTAGTTTTTTTTATAATTTTAGTCTAAAAGTGTATGCAAAAAATTAACCAAGTACATTGTAATTAATATATTTTTAATGCATTAAGATTAAAGATATATCATTAATATATGTTTTTTGTTGCAAAATTGATTGTTGAGTTATAATAATTAAACAATTGAGGAATAAATATGTGAAGTCCTTATTCTCTTGTCAATGACTGAAATCATTACCGGTAGATCAGAAGGTGTAACTAGTCTTTGTTATAAAAATAATAATAATAATAACTTTTTTAGCATAAAGCAAATTACATGCTTGTAGCCTATTTACAATATTGGATTAACTAGTCTTTGTTATTTACTGGTAGTTTACTATACCTTTTGTTTTAATTAGTGACATCCTGCATTTTAAGAAATCAAGGACATTAGTCAAGTGTATACTGATAAACTGTAACAATGTAATCAGATATACAGTCCATTAAGATTATAATGCACTTTCAAATACTTTCTATAATTAATTCTAAATAATTATTTAAAAAAAATAATAAAATAATTTTAATAAGATTTACAAAAAGGATGTCATGATGTTTGTTTTGCTTGCCATTACCAAATCAAGTATTAACATATTTAAAATGTGTGGACAGAAATGGGTATAACAACGCCTCACTATACAAAAAATTGAAACAAGTACATCTGTTGTCTTATTGCATTGACTGTCCATGTGTGTATATTGGGCGTGTGACCATTTATTCAGTAAAAAATTATATACACACATTTCACATGTATGGAGCTGTTTCAAAAGTTGACACCCTTGTCAACCCCCCCCCCCCCCCCTTTGCAATATTTTCAAAAACAATACTTAAGGAGAAAAAGAAGATTGTTTTACCTTGAACTCTTTTGGTGTTTGTATGGTTTATCTATTCAATTGGAAGTTTAACTATTTTTATGATATGTGGTAAGCATATGATGTCTCTCCCTTTCAGTCTTGAAGCAATGATAGAGTATGCAGTCAATGCCATTTGAGCATATGGGTTTTAAAAACTGGCTATATATCCATAAGTAGCATTTTAGTAAACAGATGGTTGCATTTTAAATTTGAGATTTAACTAGCCAGTCATATACTGTTTCAGTTTGGGTTTAGAAATTATTTTTCTCATTTGTTAGTTTGAATACCATATGCAAATGCACATTCTACTTTTATCTGCATACTTAAAACAAAGGGAATATTGGGCATTGTGAAATGTGACAAGTTGAATAGGAGTTTGTTGACTTCTTAGTTTATTAAGAGTGCAATTACTGACCTTCTAATCTTACATGGCTTTTTGTAATTTTATAATCAGTGGTCTCAAACTGGCAATTTAAGTGACATTGCCTCCTGTTTTTCACTTTTCAGTGGTTTTTATGGTTTTTTGCTAATTGATTTGAACTTGAATGTTGCAAGTGTAAGCTTTTCAGCTATATATATTCCCTTTTGTAGTGGAAGCTCAAGTAAACACAAATTTAAATCAACTTGCATGACTCAAATGGCTATGTTCCTTGAAGTTTTAGCCAATATCTCAGTATTGAGTGCTGTAACTTTCTTAAAAAAGCACAGAAATTTCTCCTGGAACTGAGATTTAATATTTTAGCTAAAAGGAAATCTTTATTAGGCCATGAAAGGCACATTATTTCAGTCTATCTGATATATAAACACTAGACAACACCAAGATTAACAAATAATATTATATATTCTTACTAAATTATTTAACAAATTTATAATTTCTTGTTATATTTAAACAAAAATAGTTTATTGGCAAATCAGAATTTTAATTTTAATCAAATGGACTAAATTAGGGACAGTATAAATTTAAAATTTTCCAGACATTTAAATTTTGGAATATTATATATCTTCACTTTCAAGTGCTGGTTCACTTGACAAAAGCTTATCCAGCATTAATAGTTTAGGCAAACCCTTAATGGTTATATTAAAGTCTCTGTTTAATAATGTTATTGCATTTACCTGCAGGAAATTTAACATGGGTTAGAGCCAATCTAGAGTGAAAAAGTATAGGCCTGTGACAGTGGCCAAGCCAAAGTTTATACCAGGTACTTTTAGGCTAGTGTTTGTACAGGTATGTTTTCAAAGTAAAATGCACTCTCTGTCTGTGTCAGCTTAATATGAAAGAACAATTCACTGTCAACTTTACTGATTTAGTGACCAGGTGGTTAATATCAGCTTGTAATGACTGAAAATCACAAGGCAAAGGTTGCCACAGTTGAGAAGTGAAGGGCCTTCTGAAACTCTCTGGGGCCCAAATCGCATATCCTAAATAAACGGATTTATCTATTGCCATTAATTCCACAATTCAACTAACACTTATAATACATCGTACGAGGTCAATCAACATAGATTTTGCGCATGTGGTTGTCGTATGGATTTTTAGTTTGTGAAATGAACGGTCGAAGCGGCATATTGCCGAGTTTTAACATGGAGACTGGAAGTAGGCCCTAAAATCCGGCAAATTCTATGAGAAGTCTGACGAAAAAGATTATAATTTTAACCTAAACTTACTTTATTTCAATCGTAAATGCCATTCTGCGTCTTCTGTGTGTCCAAACTAAATATAGAACACAGCTAGGAAGCAGTACTTACAAAATTTATAGGTCAAATTAGACGAAAAATGGACCCGACCCGTATCCAAGAATCCGGATTGACGGCGATTTTTTTCACCTTTAAAACTTGGACACTTTTTGTGTAAAGAAAATTATTTGATGAATTATATATCAAATTGTGCATTGCAAAAAGATCTTTCTTTTGATATAAAAATAATTCTGGTGCACGCGCGTTTGATAAATGGGAAGGAATCTTGTGAAGAACAATTTTTTAAAATTTAGCCAGTGACTCGTTTTTATCACTGAATTAAGATATTTAAATGTAACCGGAATTGTAAAAAATAGCTACAGACAAGTTTCATGTTTAATGATTTTTTATGTTATAGCCCTGTTCATAACATCCGATGATATATTGAACACAATTCCCGATTTTGCCTCGTCCAAAGGTTCGCCATTTTTGCCCAATTTTATCTCATTTTTGCAAGTTCACAAATTTTAATGAATCCCTACGCCAGCGGCTTTGGCGTTCCTACTGGTGTGATACAGACTTCCATATCACATAGCTGGAAAAAACAGTGTATTGCTATAGTAAGATTAAATGGATATGTGATAAAATGCTAGTTTTGCTGTTTCATGTACAGAAATCGAGGTCCGACCGTAAACCAATGATGCGTTAAGACGATGGTCTCATCACCTGTATTAAGTCACCTGTGCGATCGCCAGCCCGTTAAGTTACAATGGGAACTAGATATACCCGATTTTCAAATTTAAATTTCACCAACAACAATATTATTTTCTGAAAATGTCTGGTTCTCAGTGAAAAATACATACTGTCACGAATATTCAAATATAAAAATGATTAAAATATCTTGAAAAAAATCCATTCCACTTTTTGATTTAAAATATGGTGACATTTTACTTAATTTCCCTATGAAACTCATTAGAAAGTGCACAACACTGTTTTTATAAACCGGGTTTTTCTTATTAAAGATATAGAAAAGTGAAAATGTCTGGTTTTCATGATAAAATTCACATCGTGATGAAAATTCAGTTATAAAAATCTTTGTGGTATCTTTAAAAAAATCCATTCCACTTTTAATTTGAAATTTAGGTGGTACAATATTTGTATCAATATTTCAGTCAGTGGATCAGGGTCAATAGGATAGAATATGTAGATACATGTACTATGGATATGTATAGACTATCATGGTCAAACACACTAGCCTACTGGATCTAATACAACATTGTGCCCATTTCTATTTAAAATATTATTAAAAAATTAAATCAAGTTAAGAGAAATAGGAAGTATTATTATTTAAAAAGGAAAAAAATATGCACATTTTTTTTTATTATATTTCTTATTCATTTAACTAATAATAATAATAATAATATCTATTTTCTTAAAGTTTCAAAAGTAATCAATGCAATAAAACATTTAAACCTAAATGAAATACAATATGATTATTCCCAGCTATTTTGACTTGATACACTAAAATTGAAGGAAAAACATTGAAGATGACTTAGTTGAAATTAACAATTACATTTAAATAATTATCTATTGAACGGATTTAATTATACTCAAATTAACAAAACAGAGTGACGAAAAATAAATTTATAACTAATATTTATTAGATTTTCAAACGGTTCGTGATAAAATTATCATTCAAATACATCACATTTAATAATGATAATAATAATAACACCACGCAGTTACTACCTCTAAAATAAATAAATCTCTGATGTTAAGTGCCTACCATGACACAAATAACATAATCTAGGTAAAGTGATGGGTTAGGTTCGATTTTTAGTTAATTGGGAAATTAATTGATTATTGAAACAAGTAGGTAAACCGTCACGCATGAGTCCCTACTGTTCAATAGGAACATTATGTTCAAATTTAGTTTAAAGTTCTCATGAACTTTTAGAATATTATATTGCATTTCGACCATGTCCCGATCATGTCCTGATTGTAAAAATAAAAAGTAATATTATTGTATATTGATCATACTTTTTGAACAATATTTGTGACTTGAGAGTGATAATTCTCTCTCTCTCTCTCTCTCTCTCTCTCTCTCTCTCTCTCTCTCTCCAAATTGTTACAGATGGCCTTGTCCTTACCAGTGCCAGGTTTATCTTACATTCTTTTCACAGTTCAGGTCGATGAATAAAATAAAATAAAATAAAATAAAATAAAATAAAATAAAATAAAATATTGCAATTAACTATTCAGCTCATTGGATTTGTCGGTTCAATTAGATGAATATCAAATCATCTAGTTATGAAAAAACATAAGAAAAATCATAGTATTTATTTATTTATTTATTTATTTATGAATTATATAATGAAGCTAAAATGAAATGTTTTAAAAAAACGAAGATTTATTTCTTATTCAAAGTTCTGCTAGATTGCATTGTTGATGCTGAGAAAAATTATTATTATTTATTTTATTTATTTATTTATTTATTTATTTTTATTTATTTATTTATTTATTTATTTATTTACTTTTATTATTGGATTTATGTATTTATGTATTTTTTTATTTAGTATTTATGCAAACACATTAATATAGCTAGAATAGAATATTTAAAAACGCTGATTTAATTTTTATTTAAACTTGGAGTAAGCATATAAGACGCCGACAAAACGTATTTAAAACAAATACTTGAAACATTTATAAAATTACGATTTTGTGCAAATTTTCAATTGGCTGGTACACATGTTAATTTTTTTTTCATCATTTTATTACGAGATGCATTCTAGTCATTAGTGTCTAAATACTGATTATAATCCGTCTGCGCTTAGCCAGAAACATATGAAACCCCGATTGGATTTTTGTTGATCTATAATCACTCATTGCTCTCCCTAATCAGCTAATTGGAATTATCTAACAGGTCACGCTCGACTGAACCAAACTACCATCTTTATAACTGTAAAGTATATCACACCTGTATCCGTATATAAAGATGGTCAGTATAGGGCGACTTTTAATGTAAGGGCAGATAACCCGTCAGATCGGGCCTCGATTTCTGCGTATGTGTATTTACTTGTACATTAGTGTGAAATAATTCAATAAATTACAAAATGATCAACATAACATCTAATCCGGATGCTAGTTTTGTATATTATAGATAATCCTTGTAGGCAATGTTACCCCTGTACATGCAATTTATTATGCGACGGCCGATAATGCATTTTGTTTTTATAAGTCCCCTGCCGGTTAAAAAAATAGGAGGAGACTATAGTGTTTGTCGTTGTTTGTCTGTCCGTCTGTCTAGAAAACTTGTATCTGCAACTCCTTCTAAACTACTAAAGGGATTTGATTGAAATTATTAGTAGACAGTGTTGTGTTGCATATTCAAACATGGTTGCCATTGATTGGTCATGTGATCAGATTCTGCATTGTGATTGGTCAAAATAAAATGTTGATTATATTGATTAAAAATGTTGACTAAAATCAAGTTTTAAAGCTAAAAGTTTGAAAGTCGGTTACTAGTAGAATGTTTAATGAGACATCATAATTATATGTGTTTGTCATCCATCTGTCCATCTGTCGGTCCGTTAATCTGTCTGACTGTTCAGAGAACTTGTATCCGCAACTCCTCCTAAACTGCTAAAGGGATTTGATTGAAACTAAGCAGTTTGATCATGTTACAAGATTCTGCATTCTGATTGGTCGAGACAAAAATGTTCATTAAAAATCAAGTTTAAAAGTTAAAAGTTTGAAAATTGGTATACAATTGTAATGTTTTAGGAGACATCATTATTCTATGTGTTTGTCGTTTTGTTTATAACAATATTATTTTCTGAAAATGTCTGGTTCTCAGTGAAAAATACATACTGTCACGAATATTCAAATATAAAAATGATTAAAATATCTTGAAAAAATCCATTCCACTTTCTGATTTAAAATATGGTGACATTTTACTTAATTTCCCTATGAAACTCATTAGAAAGTGCACAGCACTGTTTTTATAAACAGCTTTTTTCTTATTAAAGATATAGAAAAGTGAAAATGTCTGGTTTTCATGATAAAATTCACATCGTGATGAAAATTCAGTTATAAAAATCTTTGTGGTACCTTTAAAAAAATCCATTCCACTTTTAATTTGAAATTTAGGTGGTACAATATTTGTATCAATATTTCAGTCAGTGGATAAGGGCCAATAGGATAGACTATGTATATAGTCTATATACTATGGATATGGTCAAATACTAGCCTACTGGATCTAATACAACATTGTGTCCTTTTCTATTTAGAATATTATTAAAAATTAAATCAAGTTAGAAAAAATAGGAAGTAATGAAATGTGCACATTTTTATTTTCCATTTTATCACAATTCTTATTTATTTAACTAATAGAGTATGAGACTTTAAAATAACAAAAGTTCAGAAATTTATATAATATGCACATTTTTATTTATTATATTTCTTATTAATTTAACTTATAATAATAATAATAATAATAATATTTATTTTATTAAAGTTTCAAAAGTAATCAATGCAATAAAACATTTAAACCTAAATTTATTTATTTATTTATTTATTTATTTATTTATTTATTTATTAACAGTATTAGCTCTTATTATTTAATGATTTTTAAATTTTTATACCAATTCATTCAAATTTATTTATGTATTCATTCATTCACTGATGACTGATTGTTTAATGATATTTCATTGACTTCTTGATATGGACTATATATATTACTTGTTGTATAAACAAAAATCTTAAATGTTTATAATAATACTATAATTAAAAGTGGGAGAAACAGGATGACCCCACACAAATAACATGATCTAGGTAAAGTGATCAGTTAGGTTCGATTTTTAGTTGATTGGGAAATTAATTTCATGTAGGTAACCCGTCACGCATGAGCCCCCACTGTTCAATAGGAACGTTATGTTCAGATTTTTTAAGTTCTCATGAACTTTTAGAATATTATATTGCATTTTGACCATGTCCCGAACATGTCCTGATTGTTAAAATGAAAAGTAATATTATTGTATATTGATCATATTTATTAAACAATATTTGTGACTTTAGAGTGATAATTCTCTCTCTCTCTCTCTCTCTCTCTCTCTCTCCAAAACGTTACACGTGGCTTTGTCCTTACCAGTGCCAGGTTTATTTATGTTGCATTCTTTTTACAGTTCAGGTCGATGATAAAATAAAATAAATAAAATAAAATAAAATAAAATAAAATAATAAAATAAAATAAAATATTGCAATTAACTATTCAGCATTGCATTGGTCGGTTCAATTAGATGAAAATCAAATCATCTAGTTATGAAAAATAAACATAAGAAAAATCATGGTATTTATTTATTTATTTATTTATTAAGTATATAATTAAGCTAAAATAAAATGTTTTAAAAAACAAAGAATTATTTCTTATTTAAATCTCTGCTAGATTGCATTGTTGATGCTGAGAAAATATCTTAAACCTTATTATTATTATTAATTTTTATTTATTTATTTTTTTATTTATTTAGTATTTATGTAAAACCATTAATATAGCTAGAATGGAATATTTAAAAACGCTGATTTAATTTTTATTTAAACTTAGAGTAAGCATATAAGACCACGACAAAACGTATTTAAAACAAATACTTGAAACATTTATGAAATTTTGATTTCGTGCAAATTTTCAAAAAGCTGGTACATATGGATGTTCATTTTTTTCATCATTTTATTACGAGATGCATTCAAGTCATCAGTGTCTAAATACTGATTATAGTCCGCCTGCGTTCAGCCAGAGACATATTAAACCCCGATTGGATTTTTGTTGATTGCTCTCCCAAATTGGAATTATCTAACAGGTCACGCTCGACTGAACAAAACTACCATCTTTATAACTGTAAGGTATATCACACCTGTATCCGTATATAAAGTTGGTCAGTATAGGACGACTTCTAATGTAGGGGCAGATAACCCTTCAGATCGGGCCTCGATTTCTGCGTATGGCTTCTGCTAGCTTTCTCTTGAATATCAATATATTAGATTTAACTAACTCTCAATTTCAGAATTTCATTAAACTAATGTGTAAGTGCTATTCTAGTAGACAAATGTATTTCTAAAAATCAAAAGGATAAAAGTAATCTGAAGAATTGATAACAGCTTAATTTGACCAATTGACTAAGCTAACAAATCACAGTTTCTTCTTTTTGAATTAGAAATCTAAAGAAATAAATTGACACATGTAAATTAGAAATTTGTACGATTTTAAGTTTTTGCATCGACATGTTCTATAATGATGAACATCTCCTGGTCCACAGAGAAAAGTATACAAAGTTATATCAAGTATAAATAATGACATCATATTTGTTGACAAAAACTACATATACATATAAACCATATAACTATTAACAGTCAGACAAAACCTAAGCTGAAGGTGTCTGTGATTCACCAACTCTTCTGAAAGCATTTTTTCAGACAAAAAATCTTTGTAAAAGGATGGTGTTCAAGTCAAACATAGTGTTAGTTTAAATTATGCATGTTAAGTTTGTATTTTAAATGTGTTAAAAGAAATAGGCATGCAAGTATACCCAATTCATCCAGAAAATTGATGATTCGCATTTTAGTGTGTTGCTTTTTGTACGGCGTTTCACGACAGTGAAACCGTACTTTGCTATCGCTTTCTGCAAAGATCAGGCTTCTTTGCTATAAAATTGTAAGACATGAGTACGCATAGAAATAGTGCGCCTGGAAAATGAACGTGAAAGAAATATATCTGTTTTATCGTGAGATATGTAATCTGAGACGGGTAATGCATTTGGTTACATGTGCGCATTTGGAATAAATTTTTGGAATACATTTCGGAATCTAGTAAAATATTGCGACGGGATGCATCCAAAAATTTCTGCAATCTGGCGAACTGATCTCGTGTTTACAATAAAAAGTAGTCCGGGAAGTTTGCGTCCTACGATGTAAAATCATAACTTTTTATGAAATAAACAGCAATGTCAGATGGATTTAATTAATTCTTTATGAAATCTACGGTAATTTGAATTTATTTTGAAGGGTATGATAACGTATTTTGGTGTTGAGGTAATTGTGTCATATTTTAAAACTGTTTATCGATTAGATTTCACTTTCGTGAAAGGGAGATAAATCGTACAGTATCGTGTGTGGATTTTAAATACTTCACCGATTTGGCGATGATCGATAATCAGCAGTTTATTAAAACCCAGACTTAACAGCAAATCATCCAGTTACATACAAACGCTAGAATGTACCCCCTCATAGCGACGGTCGGGTCTACAAAACTCTACTTTCTCTCTATCAAATGACAAAACGATCGGGTACGACTTTATAAAACTTTATTAATTTTTTATTACTGATTGTCTTTTTCATATATTTATGAAATTATTATTTTCTGCCATTTTACTTAGCAATACATGGTTTGGTACATTGTTTCTTTTTCCAAAAAACATCCTTCGGACTATGCATAGATCGACCTCCCCCCCCCCCCCCCCCCCCCCCCCGGTTATATTCTGTCTTGCCACAACATCATTTTCCCAACTACGCCGTACAGCAGCACGGCAGTGATTGTTTCTTATTGTTGATACTCAATAATAATTCAAATTATTTCTATGTTAATCAATTTGATTACAAAGAATATGCAAGTGTGTTTATAAAAAAAACTGGAGACATACTCTCATTAGCTTAACTGGCTAAAGCCAGATGAACTATTGACATGATGCATGTGCGTGTGCGTGCGTCTACTGGGCCTTTTGAAATAGACTAGGCAGGCACATTTTCAGAAAAGACGTCGTTTTAAAGAGGAAGAGGCATTGTTAGCTCACCTGACAGAAAGGTCATGTGAGCTTATGGCATAGCGCAGCGGGTGTATGTGCGTGCGTGTGTGCGTCGTTAACACGTATTTTCGACATCTCCTCTGAAACTACGATACAGATTTCAATGAAACTTGGTGAGAAGTATATATGGGCCGGTGCAATTCAGATTTGTTCGTGGCGTTGCCATGGCTACCATAACTAGGTCAAGGTGACCTAAGGGTGCAAAAAGCTTAAAAAATCTTTTTCTCAGAAAGTATTGATTTGAGAAAATATCTGATGTGATATTTGGCTTCTCTAGGGTCTTAAGCCTATAGTTTGTTCATTTTGTGAAATTCGGACAAAAAATGGGTTTCGCGTTTTTGCGTTTAATTCTGAGAAAATCGTAAAATAGCTTCAAATTGTTATAACTTGAATATTTTACCAGATAATGACATGAGGTTTTCAGTTTTGACATCTTCTTGTTAGTATCTTTAAAATGAGGTCAAGGTCAATTGTGAAGGTCGTGACCTATTTTTTTTTACCTTTGATTATAATTATTATTTGGAAAAACATAAACTTTTTGTATAGGCATATATATTAGAATGTTGTAGGTATTGATACAACGATCATTTTTATGTATAGAAAAAGGTCATGGGTTCAAAGGTCAAGGTACAGATGCAAAACAATACCAAAATGGTTAATTATCTCGAAAACTATAAACTTTTTGTATAGGCATGTATATTAGAATGTTGTAGGTATTGATGAAACAATCATTTTGATGTATAGACAAATGTCATGGGTTCAAAGGTCAAGGTCACAGATGCTAAACAATACCGAAATAATTAATTATCTCGAAAATTATAAACTGTTTGTATAGGCATGTATATAAATATGTTGTAGGTATTGATACAACGATCATTTTGATGTATAGAAGAAGGTCATGGTTTTAAAGGTCAAGGTCACAGATGTAAAACTATACTAAAATGGTTAATTATCTCAAAAACTATAAACTTTTCGTATAGGCATGAATATTAGATTGCTGAAAGTATTGATACAACGATCATTTTCATGTATAGAAAAAGGTCATGGGTTCAAAGGACAAGGTCACAGATGCGAAACAATACCGAAATAGTTAATTATCTCGAAAACTATAATTTTTTTGTATAGGCATGTATTTTAAAATGTTGTAGGTATTGATACAACAATCATTTTGATGTATAGGAAAAGGTCATGGGTTCAAAGGTCAAGGTCACAGATGCGAAACAATACCGAAATGGTTTATTATCTCGAAAACTATAAACTTTTTGTATAGGCATGTTTTTTAGAATGTTGTAGGTATTGATACAACAATCATTTTGATGTATAGAAAAAGGTCATGGGTTCAAAGGTCAAGGTCACAGATGCGAAACAATACCGAAATGGTTTATTATCTCGAAAACTATAAACTTTTTGTATAGGCATGTATATTAGAATATTGTAGGTATTGATACAACGGTCATTATGATGTAAAGAAAAAAGTCATTGGGGTTTCAGTTTTTATGTTTTCTTTAGATCTATCAGCTAGCAATTAGTTATCAGGTGAGCGTATCAGGCCTATCGGCAAAAAGCAAACCATATGTCCTTCTTACCTAATTTGGGTGCGCTGAGTTCGAAAATGGTGGATACCAAGCTGAAAAATTGCTTTAAGTAGGTCAAAATGTAAATACAAAATGGCCGCCAATTTTTATTTTTATTTTATTTTTTTTTTTTTTTTTTTTGCGTCAAAGTTGATATAGAAGTTATTTTGTTAGCAAGAAACAGCTTATAATCAAATATTGGAATATCTAAAGGCTTACTTGGGTGTTAATGACCAGAAAATTTAAACAAAAGGCCTATGGGCCTTATTACTCACCTGAAAACATTTAGAAGATACTGAAATATTAGGCAACAACACCTTCGTTGATTATCATATACAAAATTAGCTACGGAGTTAGATCTTAGCATCTTAATTGTTTTTATCTATTTATAATACTTTTTTTAAATATGGTCAAAAACACAAATTCGCAAAAAATTATACTCTAGGGGTAACAACTCCTCTATGGATCATCATATTGTTACAAACATTGCTACTTAGCTTGTCATGTTCATTATTTTTCAATGCATTGTTCTTATACAACACTAATAGTTTTCAAGTAAATGGTCACAAAACCAGCAAAATTTGCAAAAAAAATATTTTTCAGGGGCAATAACTCTAAAAAAAAAAGGTGGTTTAATATTTATGAAATCAAAAATCTGTCATGCTGGCCAGCCTTCGTCTCAGGTGGCCTAGCGACAAAGATTATTATGAAAAAATCTATATACATTGTATTTGACTCCTGTGCGAAGATAACATGTTTAACTTAAGCCAGTTTTAAAAGTTTTTGCTTTTGTTTTTGGATTGTAATATTAACACGGGACTGTATGTTTCTGTTTAATGAATGAATTGAATTAAGCGTGAATCATAACATGCTGAAACACTGATTTATGTAGATCAGAATATGAATGAAATAGCTTACAAAACCGAAACCTGTGTTTGCTCCAAATGCTTGCGGTTTTTTCTTTTTAACAGAGGAAGAGTCAAGTAAATGTAACTACACTAGCCTTCAAAACCTATTTAGAGGTGCTAAGTCATCACCGAGCAACTATAAGCTGACTTTTTTGCTAAAAAGGTGATCTTGCATTACAAAATGCTGTAAAGTTTTTATTTAAATATAGCAAAAGCAACACTACATTTGGTTTTAATTAAACTAGTAAGAAGTACGAGGACTGAATGATATTAGCGCCAATGTCCCTTTCAACCCTTCTATTTTCTGACTATTTAAATCCGTGTATCCGAAGATCGGTGTCATTTTGTAAGTTAATATCAGCAAGGTATTACTCCTAAGTAAATAAGGCTTGTGACTTGGCAAATGTAACAAAATGGTGAAAGAGCAAGATCCATTGTTTGCACAAGAACGGTTAAGCACCTAAGGCTATCCATACTGATATGAAAGTAGCACAAGGGAAAGATGCCCCGTGAAAGACAACATTAAAAAGGTGGGTGGCGGATTAAAAACGGGGCAGGCAGAACATAAATGGTGACCCCAGTCCTGGAAGGCATGCCACTGATGCAACCCCAGAAATGGTCAATAGAGCTTTGTATTCATTTATTGTAGCTTAAATCACCACTGGCGGCTCATTTCTGAAAAATCCTTTTCTTTCAAAAAAAAATTGTTTTTGCAACTCTTTATTAAAAATATTTTAAAAGGTAAACATTTTGACAAATTTTGGAATTTTGGCCACTAATCATTTTAAAATTATGGAAACGTAGATAAAGCCATGATATTATTATGGCTGATAGGTGAGTTAGAGAAAATATACGGTCAGTGAGTTGGCATTTCACAAAGAAGAGTACACTCCATTCTGACATCCTGCAATGAGAAAGATTTGAACTGTTGGGCTTCTTGCAATTGACGGATCGCCGGCCACGCCCACAATGTTCCGACAAAGGCCCAGCATGCTTGGATTACACGCAAAGAGAATGAAAACTCGTCCTGAATTGGAATATTTAATGACGACACTGACACTAGAACGTCATTAGTTGCCGTGGCGCTTCTTTGGTACCGTGATGGCGGCCAGTGTCGGAACATAAAAGGCGTGGTCAGCGATACGTCAATTATTCAGAAGCATACAAGATGCACTTTGTCACGTGTATATCTAAAACTTTTAGTGGTTGATCTTGCTAGCTCTCATAAGAGCTTTTTTACTATGGAGGCAAAGTGTGTCCATTATTTCGTCCAAGAGCCCAAACAACAGTCTGAACAAGGGAACCACCCTGGTTCACCTCCGCAAAAGAAGACAGAGAAAGACTGTTCCATCAACTGGAAAGGTTATGACCACGGTTAACTTAGATACTGGTGGTATTCTGTTGGTAGATTATTTTCAAAATGGACAAAAAATAAATGTCACATAATTTGTGAGGCTGTTACGTAAAATATTTAACTGAAATGCTGTGGAAATCTTAAAGGTTTCTTGGTCCACTAGCACAAATCTACCATTGCTTTGACTGCAATTAACGATTTTTGCTTTAGATTTTAAATTGATCGAGGCAACTTATTGCTTAAGCTTGCACATAAGTCTTTCGTCTGTTTCCAACACTGAAAACGGCAATTTTCTTTACCCAGTTTTATAGTCAGATGCTGATGTCATATATTTATTGGAGGACTTTCTGAATCTTCAAGAAAATGAATTCTTTAAAATTTGCATTGAGTTCCTTAAACATCGCTGGCAAAACTGTATAGAGACCGTGTAATATCCGGATTCATATCCAATTTGTATGTTATTAAACATGTGTATTGTGAACGACGTCAGTGTGACGTAACAGGTATGACGTAGAATAAAGAACGGGATTGAACAGCCATCTTGTGTTGATGTTATACATGTCTATAAAGTGCTAGACAATCCATCTATATAGAAGCTGTACTGGACCATCAACAACGTCCACTACATTTGGCGACGAGGTAACACACCCAGGAAAGCGGTGGTAATATTATTTTGATGGCTACATACCAATTTTCCCGAAATTTGACGATTCTGATTCACACGATGCCGGTCCAAAATGGGACAAGTGGGTTGCAAGATTGGAACTGCTATTTGATGGCATGAAGCTCACTGATGACAAACAGAAACGTGCATTGTTGCTGCACTATGCAGGTGATCGTGTGTTTGACATTTATGAAACTGAAAAGGGCGACAGTGAAGCAAAATACGAGGAAACTGTCAACGTTTTGAAGAACTACTTTGCGCCAAGAAAAAACATCCAAATGGAAATTTACAAATTCAGAAATTATAAGCAGGCAAGTGGACAATCTTTAGATGAATTTGTTACAGAACTTAGAAGGTTAGCAAGATCTTGTGACTTTCATGACGTTGAAAAAGAGGTTCTTTCCACAGTAATTCAAAATTGCAGATCAAACCGTCTTCGTCGACGAGCTTTGAGAGAGTCGGATAAAACTTTAAATGACATTCTAACGGTGGGTAGAACAATTGAAATTGCTGAGACGCATGCACAGGCTATGGAAACACATGACACTGTAAATTCTAATGTTAATGCTTTTAATGTAAAATCAAAATGTGCAAATTCTGTCACACCAGACACCTTCACGTCACGTGGTCGCAGTCGAGGTCGCATTTCGAGCGGTAGAGCACGTGGTCGAAGTCGTGGCATTTCTCGCGGTCGTGATAACCCTGTTGAGAGTTGTCGGAACTGCGGTGGTAGTTATCCACATCGTGGCACGTGTCCGGCTAAAGGTAAGACTTGTTATCACTGCAAGAAACGTGACCATTTTAGTAAGGTTTGTCGGAAACGTGAGTCGGTCAAAGAAATTCATGATAGAAACACGGAAAATTTGAATTATTCAAGTGATGACGAATATTGTTACAATATTGGCGAAGTTCACCGTGTTAATTTTGTCGGTAGTAAAACTCCGACAGTTCCAGTTAAAGTTAACGGGTTCAAATGCGCTTACTTGTTGATACTGGCGCTGTCGGTAAGACATATTGGACGAAAACTCACCGCAAAACGCGGCTCTCCGGCCATTAAACAACGCGAAAAGCCGCACCTTGTACCATATGGTGGTGGTCATAGGATACACGTTTTTGTGAGTTACGCATCGAAACCGACACAAAGTCAAGTTTGCATAAGTTTTGCATTGTAAAAGGAAATCACGGCGGTCTTATCGGTTATCCTACATGCGTGAATCTCGATATCGTTAGAATTGTACGGAATATATCCGCATCCAGTCTTTGTGACGAGCACCAAGCACTGTTTGATGGAATCGGTAAATATAAAGGCAAACCCGTGAAAGTACACATTGATCAATCGGTCAAACCAGTAGCACAACGATACCGGAGAACACCGTTCCATCTTCGACCGAAATTAAAGTTGAAGCTGAGATTAATAAACTCATCCAGCAAGATATAATCGAAAAAATTAATGGTACGCCTACACCGTGGGTCTCTCCTATCGTTACTCCCCCCAAAAAAGACCCAAACCAAATTCGCTTATGTATCGACATGCGCCAGGCTAACAAAGCAATCGTTAGGGAACGACATTTAATGCCTACCGTTGAGGAATTAATTAACGATCTTAACGGCTCAACAGTCTTTAGTAAGTTAGATCTCAGAGCAGGCTATCATCAACTTCCACTTGATAAGGAAAGTCGCTACATAACAACATTCAGTACGCATATGGGGCTGTACCGATATAAACGCTTAAACTTCGGAATAAGTTCGGCTTCCGAAATTTTTCAAGAGACTGTAAAAGGCGTTATCCGCGACGTGCCAGGGGCAAAAAATCTGTCTGATGACATAATTGTTTTCGGAAAAACGCAAGCTGAACACGATCAAGCCCTCGAGTCGACGTTTAAAGCATTAGCAGCGAATGGTTTAACGCTTAATCGCAGCAAGTGCGAGTTCAACAAACAAAGGATAAATTTCTTCGGATTAGTATTTAGCAGTCAAGGCGTTTCACCGGATCCCGCAAAGGTCAAGGCCATTCGAGAGTCTACGCGTCCGCAAAACGTCAAGGAACTCAAAAGTTTTCTCGGATTTGCATCGTATTGTTCAAGGTTTATACCAGATTACGCCACAGTTTCGGAACCTTTGCGAAAGCTCACACATAACGACGTGGAATATAACTGGACGGAGGAACACGAAGCATCATTTCAGACGCTTAAATCGAAGTTGTCAAGTGACACTGTCATGTCTTATTACGACCCGGCAAAGCAGATCGAAATAATAGTTGATGCAAGTCCAGTGGGCTAGGCGCGATTCTAGCACAGGACTCGAAAGTTGTTGCATACGCAAGTAGAGCACTCACTCCGGTAGAATCCCGGTACAGTCAAACCGAACGAGAAGCGTTAGCCGTAGTATGGGCTTGCGAGCATTTCGACATGTTCGTTCGCGGCGCTAAACACTTCGATGTGATTACCGATCACAAACCGCTAGAGAAAATATGGTCAAAACCAAAACCACCTCTTAGGATCGAAAGATGGGGTCTGCGACTACAACCTTACAAGTTGACAATAAAATATCGCCCTGGACGTGATAACCCGGCAGATTACATGTCTAGACACCCGATACCGTGTCCGATTTCATCACACGAAGAAAGCGTAGCAGAACAATACGTGAACTTTATTGCATCAGAGGCGTTTTAAAAGCAATTAGTATCGATGACGTTAAGCTCGCAACCAGCCGCGACAAGTGTATAATGAAAGCTATTGAATTAGTTCGCACAGGGCGTTGGTATGAAGTTAAAAATATAACGGATCCAGATATCGACATACTTGAGTTACAGTCATTAAGGACTATACGCGACGAATTATCTGTCCATAGTGATAATGTTTTATTACGAGATCACAGAATAGTATTGCCTCGTGAATTACGCGACAAAGCTATTTCACTCGCGCACGAAGGGCACCAAGGCATTACAAGGACAAAATCCTTTCTTAGATCAAAAGTATGGTTCCCAGGAATCAATGATCGAGTGGAGGACGCGATTCGAGGTTGCCTTGCTTGTCAGTCGGTAACCGAAAAACCAAAACGTTTCGAACCTTTTCATATGTCTGAACTGCCGTCGGAACCGTGGCAAGATCTTAGCATGGATTTTTGCGGTCCTTTACCGTCCGGCGAGTACTTGTTTGTAGTAACTGACGAATATAGCAGGTACCCGATAGTCGAAGTAACTAAATCCGTATCGGCAAATACAACAATCGCTGTGCTCGACAAAGTTTTGTCAGTTTTTGGCATTCCAAAGATAATAAAGTCTGACAACGGGAGTCCCTTCAACTCTCATGCTTTCCGAGAGTTCGCAAATAATACTGGGTTCGAACATCGTCGAATCACACCTCGTTGGCCCCGAGCCAATTTACAGGCCGAGTCGGTAAATAAACCGCTAATGAAGGTTATTCGCGCGTCGCATATCGAGCAACGCAACTGGAAACAGCAGATGTTTCAATTCTTACGACAATACAGAGCCACACCACATGCCTCACATGCCTCAACAGGTGTATCGCCACACCGATTACTATTCGGTCGCGAACCTAAAACAAAACTTCCACAGGTGAAAGTGCAGAGGTCTGGTGACAATAGAATTGACGAATTTGCTCGACAAAGTGACGAAACCTCCAAAGGTACTATGAGACACTATGCTAATAACAAATTATTAGCTGAAAATCACGATTTAAAAGTTGGTGACACCGTTCTAGTGCGTAACAGTGTTAAACAAAACAAACTGACACCTAAATTCATGCCGACACCACATGCTGTAGTCTCAACAAAAGGAAATATGATAACTGCGTCACAATCGCCTGGACCTAATTACAACAAACAGAACACTGTGACGAGAAATTCTTCTTTCTTTAAAAAGGTTCATTTTGATATCCCGAACCAAGAAAAAGATTCTGAATTGGAAGAGGAAATGAGTGACATTCCAAAAACTAGTGAAAATATTCAAACTTCTGGTTCTACAGAAAAACATGGAACAACCGTTACTAGATCAGGAAGAGCGGTTCGTCGGCCACAGAAACTAGATGACTTTGTTTAAAGAAAGATTAAGTGTTTCATTGACTTTGAATTCATTGACACTGATTTTAGTATTTGTTTATTTTGCATTTCTATTTCAGGGCTGAAATGAACTGTTATAATTTCACATTCCTTATGCACTAAATGCATAGTACTAATTATCTTTAATAGTTAACATAGTTTGTATTTTCTTTTTTAAAAAATATGGAGGGATGTAATATCCGGATTCATATCCAATTTGTATGTTATTAAACATGTGTATTGTGAACGACGTCAGTGTGACGTAACAGGTATGACGTAGAATAAAGAACGGGATTGAACAGCCATCTTGTGTTGATGTTATACATGTCTACAAAGTCCTAGACAATCCATCTATATAGAAGCTGTACTGGACCATCAACAACGTCCACTACAGACCGATACTATGTTGAAAAATAATGCAATCGTACCGGCAAAGTTCAAACCATTACAATTTGGTATTTTGACATTTACAACCACGGGTTCTACATACTATTTTGCAAGAACATCTGACAAACTCTATATAAAAGATTGTTCTGGAATAGGCTCTTTTTTGCATTCCAAACACAAGTTTCGATTTTGACTATTAATTCCACGCCATGGTCTGAAAGTATGGTTTTGGTTATGAACTTTATTAAATCATGTAGAATTCATCAGTGTACTATGCGAAAGGCACACTTAATTATAGGCACCACTTTATTTTTAAAAATTGGGTTTTAACAATTGAACTTCAGTTTAGCCTCTTCCATTTTAAATCTAAAGTGATGCTGAAATGTTAAAAAGAACAAACTACCATCTTTTGCTTAAACATGCAACTTAAATAACACTGAGAAATGATACAGTCGCCATTTTGTTTTTGGAATTATGGGTAAATCATTACCTTCTGAATTGCAACTTTTGAATTTACCATTCTCAATTATATTTAAAAAGCTTGTTATCAACTTTTGCATAAATTTGCCACCCAAAGTAACATTTTTGCATTGGTAAACTACAGATTTAAGTCCTTTTGTTTTTAGAATTATTGGTTAAAATTAAAATTTAGCTTGGTATTAGCCATTTGTGAATTCATCACCCTCGAAATATGTTGAAAATCATGCTTCCAACGTTTATCAAAATTTGTCAACACAAGTAACATTTTTGCGTTTGTACACCATCAATTTTAATCGGCATTTTGTTTTTGGAATCATGTTACCAAATTTTACCAACATTTGTCGGCACAAGTAACATTTTTTGCATTGGTACACCATTAATTTTAAATGGCCGCCATTGTGTTTTGGAATTATGGGTTCAAAAACTCAAATTCAGCTTGGTATCCGCCATTTTTGAATTCAGCGCCCTCGAAAAGCATGTTACCAACTTTTACTAAAAATGTCGCTTCAAGTCACATTTTCTAAATTTGTTTCTAGTCTAAAACCTAATTTGCTGTCCGACTGTAGTTTGTACAAATCATGGTGATTGGATATCCAAGATGGCTGCCGTTACTAAAAATAGAAAACACCTAAAACAATCTTCCCCAGAACCAGTCATTGGAGGCAAAATCTGATTTGATATTTGGCTTCTAGATGGTGATGGTCTTAACCTCTAAGTTTGTACATTTCGTGGAATTCTGACAAAAAATAGGTTCAAATTGTATAACTTGACTATTCAAGCAGATACTGGCATGGGTTTTTCAGTTTTGACATTCTTGTTATTGCCCTCAAAATGGGGCCAAGGTCAATTGTGAAGGCCATGACCTAATTGTTTATCTTTCTGATTTTATTTATTATCTGGAAAACTGTAAAGTTTTTGTATAGTCATGGTTGGTATTGATGTAACGATTATTTTGATATCTAGATTAAGGTCATGGGTTCGAAGGTCAAGGTCACAGTAGCAAAACAATACTGATACGAAAACTATTAACTTTTTGTATAGGCATGTATATTAGAATATTGTTGGTATTGATGCAACGATCATTTGATGAATAGATAAAGGTTATGGGTTCAAAGGTCAAGGTCACCGATGCAAAAGAATACTGAAATGGTTCATTATCTTGAAAATTATTAACTTTTTGTATAGGCATGTAAATAAGAATGTTATAGGTATTGATACAACGATCAATTTGATGTATAGAAAAAGGTCATGGTCCAAAGGTCAAGGTCACGGTAGCAAATCAATTCCAAAATGGTTAATTATCTCGAAAACTATAAACTTTTTGTATAGGCATATATATTAGAATATTGTTGGTATTGATGCCATGATCATTTTGATATATAGATTAAGGTCATTGGTTTAATGGCAAGGTCGTAGATGCAAAAAAATACTGAAATGGTTCATTATCTTGAAAACTATTAACTTTTTGTATAGGTGTATATATATATCAGAATGTTGTAGGTAGTTATCCAATGATCATTTTGATGAATAGAAAAAGGTCATGGGTTCAAAGGTCAAGGTCACAGATGTGAAAGAATGCAGAAGTGGTTGATTATCTTGAAAACTGTAAACTTTTTCCATAGGCACATATATCAGAATGTTGTAGGTATTGATCCAAATTCCAATGACCATTATGATGTGTAGAAAAAAGTCATTGGTTTACAGGTCAAGGTCAAAGATGAAAAACAGTACCGAAATGATAAATTATCTCGAAAACTATGAATTTTTAGCTCAACTGGCTATAGCCAGCTGAGCTTATGGCATGGTTAAGTGTGCATGCGTCCTTTCTTTAAGTTTGATATTCTCCTCTTAAACCAAGGGGCCAATTTTAACCAAATTTGGTGTGGTGGAAGGTCCCTAGGTGGAGAAGTTAAAAGTTTGTACAAGGCAACCTTAGATTGCCGCCATTACTATAAATAGCAAAATCACTAAAAATGCCATTGTGCATTCAACTTGCCACCACTCTCTCTCTCTCTCTCTTCTCTCTCTCTCTCTCTCTCTCTCTCTCTCTCTCTCTCTCTCTCTCTCTCTGTGTAGGTATACACAAAAGAATGTTGCCTAACTTCGTAGTCCATTTATATGAAAAAACACATGTATACGTTTTGCGTTCATATAAACAGCGGATTCCCATGGTCATGAAACCGATAATGTAACATACAGTACAGACCTGTCAAAAGTTAAACACTGAACTAACTTAGTGTCGAATCGGTAGCTCACCCTAACCCCTTGTTAACTATATCTTGACAGCTACCATTTATCTTTAGGCAGCTTTTTGGTCACTAACTATTCATATCTTGGTCACACCGGGCAGCAGGGCTTCAATTCCTTTTTTCGGTAGCTCAGTGTTAATGTTAAACTTTCGACAGGCCGAGATGTACGTCAGAAAAACCTAAATTTTGCAGACAAGTATAGACTTTGGAAAGTATAGAGTATAGTAGAGAAATAGCATTTTAAGCCCCAATCAAGATTCTTTCACTTATATCGAGGTGATAAGTAATTAGATTGCAGAGGAAACCTAGGTGTTTGGAACCTGTTGATAAATACAGAGTACATGTATACTAAACCACAATAAAGTCAAGGCTTTTTTATCAATAACTTTTTTAAATTAAGATTCTTCCGCAGTAATATGTGTGTGCCTAAAGTATAATACTAGTACATGTATTTCCCAAATTTCTGACGACTGGAACAAAATTTTAAGAGATCAAGTACAGCATCAGTAAAGGTACCTAATAATCAAATTATTCTGAGTTAGATAATAATACAGTTTTTATCAAAGGCAAAACTATTGAGTCAGTTTGAGTTTAGAACGAGTTGAAATTCATTTTCGGGAAAACACCGAACCATGGACAGTCTGTGGTCGAATAGCTACATGTATCTATTTCTCGGCCCCTCGACAAGTCGACATGTTCGGCAGCTCATTCTGTCCCTCGGCAGCTATTAGCTACCCACTGTTATGTCCCTCGACAGCCGACTCTCGGAACTTTTTCGACATTTTTTATACATATATATAAACGAAAATTAATATGGTAAAGAAATGGTTAATTTAATATGGGTATGAATTTAAATTATTATGGATTTAAAGTTCTGTCATTTACCGAAATAATCATACTTTTACCGGAATAATCAGACACTTACCGGAATAATCAGACTTTTACCTTAATAATCAGACTTTTACCATAATAATCAGACTTTAATTAGACTTTTACCGGAATAATCAGTCTTTTACCGGAATAATCAGTCTTTTACCGGAATAATCAGACTTTACCGGAATAATCAGACACTTACTGGAATAATCAGTCTTTTATCGTAATAATCAGACACTTACCGAAATTTTTATAATCTGTAAAATTTACCGCAAAAATTTTCTAATTATTCCGGATTTTGACCGAATATTACAGATTTTGTCTGATTATTTCGGATTTGGTCTAAATTTGAAGATTACGGAAAATGTCTAACTTTTCCGGAATTTCGCAATTATTCCGGTAAATCCCCCTTTTTTGCAATTAGACTGATTAGTTGCCTTCGAAAACAAAAACTGTACTTTGTATGAAGAAATCTGAACAATGTATAACATATACAATGTTATGTATGTGTGAATTGTAGAATGAAGAAAAGAAGAATACATAAAATCCTTTTAAGACAAAAAAGCCACTATACTAGTTTATCTAGCATTATCAAAATAAATAAATAAATTTCATGTCATCTGGGTCGCCTGATTTGAAGTGTTAACTTTGCATTGTGTACATGCGTTTCAAACACAAGGAAGTCAAGAGATTGTACAAATGAAATGTATTTATCGCCGTCGAAAGATCGTCAGATTGGCATGACGTCATTTGAAAATAACAATGACGTGTCGTCAAACTTGGCAATTTCAAATCATTTGGCAGTGAAAGGGTTAACTTTAGATAACAAATCATTGTCAAAATAAACATGACTATGACATATGTGAGAGATTAATCTCACGGAATAGGTGGTACAATATTTTTTCCATATCCACCGAAATGGGGTTCGCCGCTGTACCACGTGATACCTTCTAACGTGTCTGTGATACGCTTGTTTCCAATGAACATGGAATCGCACAATATGATGCTTTCCCGTAAAAACGACGTTATTCCGGGAATTTGTAACGTTGACGTTTTCCAAAACGTTCCGCACAAACGTTAAGAGGTATTGATCACGTGGTACGGCGGCGAACCCCATTGTCTTGTTATATGACACTTCAAAATAGCATTTTAAAATTAACCCTTATGGTACCAGTGGACCGATTTTGCCGATTTTCGTTTCCTGTAACTGCCGACCTAAGTTGTCATAGAGTCGATAGGACAAAAAATACTTAGACCAACTCAGAACGTAATTAGTCTACAGATGACATAACTTGTAATTTTTGTATGACGTCAGTGACGACACGAGAGCTGACGTCACACAACAAACTAAAAGTGACGTCATCTGCAGATGTCTTATCATGGTGAAAGGACAGTTTGTCGGCATTTATTTCCTCCCGAACCCTAAAGACGTGCATACTTTTGCGGAAATCCTGGATTGCGGAAAATTATTGTATTTTTATTTGCTCTGTACCCATGATTTGATACATAGAGAGCTTATTAAAAGAAATAATTCTCTTTTTATCTATAATGGCAATATCCATGCGAATCAGGCGAACCCTGATTCTAGCATAATATAGCCATCTTCCATTCGGTCTTCGTCGTGAGAATAGACCTATGTATTTATATCATTAACACGTTAATAAGTTTTTACCTGGGTCTTTGTATCAAAATAAACTTTTATACGAAATTGTCATCCTATTACGTATATCTCGTATGGGTAGGGGCACCGTGGGAGTAATCGCCCACTTCAATAGACGTCTTTCGGTTTAAAAATAAGAATTATATTGAGTAAACGTTTTGGCAGTGTGGTCTCCTAAGTTACATAGAACTATGTTCGTAAATACTGCCAGATTACACAATGCTTAGCAATAGAAGGGGGTAACTCGCACATTGCGGATATAAACCACGATACTAAGCTTTATAAAATACTAAAGGCCAAATAGTACCACTTTCAATGATGTTATATATACAAGTAGCTAGTACATACGTTTGACTATTTGTTGACAGATCGGAAGTATGTATAATGTAAGAGATTAAATGATCCTTTGCTTGCAGCTCAGGATACACAAATCTTTGACATGGCACATACATGTACGGGTCCGTATAACCTGTACACCCTGCATAACTTGTACATTACATACAGCTTATGTGTACAGTCAGTTTTGTTTGGTCTTCATTGAATACATTTCACATGTATGAGGCTATTTCGGCGCGAGCTGTGTATACTGTAATTCATTTATTGTGTTATACTTTCGAAAGGTCTGTATCGTACATAGGTCACAATGAACATTTGAATGATTGAATCGGGATCACAAGAGAACCGCGTTTGCGGACCCAGAGATTATAGTCCATCATTTTAGTTGATGCGTAAGGACGAACTACATGTTCCCCCAAAAACTTTTGAAATCACGGAAGCCATTGTCGCATAAATCCCTGCAATTTCCTACAATCCGAGCAAGTGATAAACGCACATAATTACATGGGCAGAGATGGGGGTCCAACCCCCAGAACCCACTCTAAGTCCGCCACTTCACGTGATACCCAATAATTGTTGGCGTTGGAGTAAATAAAATCATTCTGGGAATGGGACACAAGCGTTTTCCGCGTCGTTCCACACGTAAAGAAAACTAAAAACTATCTTAAAGGTCCTTTTATAATGCCCTTAGTGAACATAGAAAACTCAAACACTTCAGCTACTAACTGCTGGTGAGGTCCCGATATAAGCGAAATCCAATATCTTGGTTTTCTAATTGTTAACGTTGACATTTCAACTGTTCATTCATTCATTCATTTATTCATTGTTAACGTTGACATTTCAACTGTTCATTCATTCATTTATTCATTGTTAACGTTGACATTTCAACTGTTCATTCATTCATTTATTCATTGTTAACGTTGACATTTCAACTATTCATTCATTCATTCATTCATTCATTCATTCATTCATTCATTCATTCATTCATTCATTTAACGTTGACACTTCAACTGTTCATTCATTCATTCATTTATTCATTCATTCATTTATTGTTAACGTTGACATTTCAACTGTTCATTCATTCATTCATTCATTCATTCATTCATTCATTCATTCATTCATTCATTCATTCATTCATTCATTCATTCAGTATTAACTTTGACATTTCAACTGTTCATTCATTCATTCATTCTTTCATTTATTCATTCATTCATTCATTGTTAACGTTGACATTTCAACTGTTCATTCATTCATTCATTCATTCATTCCTTGTTAACGTTGACATTTCAACTGTTCATTCATTCATTCATTCATTCATTCATTCATTCATTCAGTATTAACTTTGACATTTCAACTGTTCATTCATTCATTCATTCATTCATTCATTCATTCATTCATTCATTCATTCACTGTTAACGTTGACATTTCAACTGTTCATTCATTCATTCATTTACTCATTCATTCATTTATTGTTAACGTTGACATTTCAACTGTTCATTCATTCATTCATTCTTTCATTTATTCATTCATTCATTCATTGTTAACGTTGACATTTCAACTGTTCATTCATTCATTCATTCATTCATTCATTCATTCATTCCTTGTTAATGTTGACATTTCAACTGTTCATTCATTCATTCATTCATTCATTCATTCATTCATTCATTCATTCATTCAGTATTAACTTTGACATTTCAACTGTTCATTCATTCATTCATTCATTCATTCATTCATTCATTCATTCATTCATTCATTCATTCATTCACTGTTAACGTTGACATTTCAACTGTTCATTCATTCATTCATTTATTCATTCATTCATTTATTGTTAACGTTGACATTTCAACTGTTCATTCATTCATTCATTCATTCATTCATTCATTCATTCAGTATTAACTTTGACATTTCAACTGTTCATTCATTCATTCATTCATTCATTCATTCATTCATTCACTGTTAACGTTGACATTTCAACTGTTCATTCATTCATTCATTTATTCATTCATTCATTTATTGTTAACGTTGACATTTCAACTGTTCATTCATTCATTCATTCTTTCATTTATTCATTCATTCATTCATTGTTAACGTTGACATTTCAACTGTTCATTCATTCATTCATTTATTCATTCATTCATTTATTGTTAACGTTGACATTTCAACTGTTCATTCATTCATTCATTCATATATTCATTCATTCATTTATTGTTAACGTTGACATTTCAACTGTTCATTCATTCATTCATTCTTTCATTTATTCATTCATTCATTCATTGTTAACGTTGACATTTCAACTGTTCATTCATTCATTCATTCATTCATTCCTTGTTAACGTTGACATTTCAACTGTTCATTCATTCATTCATTCATTCATTCATTCATTCATTCATTCATTCATTCAGTATTAACTTTGACATTTCAACTGTTCATTCATTCATTCATTCATTCATTCATTCATTCATTCACTGTTAACGTTGACATTTCAACTGTTCATTCATTCATTCTTTCATTTATTCATTCATTTATTGTTAACGTTGACATTTCAACTGTTCATTCATTCATTCATTCATTCATTCATTCATTCATTCATTCATTCATTTATTGTTAACGTTGACATTTCAACTGTTCATTCATTCATTCATTCATTCTTTCATTTATTCATTCATTCATTCATTGTTAACGTTGACATTTCAACTGTTCTTTCATTCATTCTTTCATTTATTCATTCATTCATTCATTGTTAACGTTGACATTTCAACTGTTCATTCATTCATTCATTCATTCATTCATTCAGCAATCATTCATGCATTCATTTATGCATTAATTCATTGTTAACTTTGATATTTCAAATGTTCATTCATTCATTCAGTATTAACTTTGACATTATTTTCTGTCGTTCTTTTTCAGTTTCTTTATCTGTGATCTTATAAAGGAATTTTTCACGTCTCCACCAGATAAGTATGTACATATCAAAACTTTCTGGGATTCCCATTCAGCGGACTGATTGGATTAGGTAAATATTTATTTATTATTTATTTATTTATTTATTTATTTATTTATTTATTGCTGTTTGATTTAATTAGGAGTGTTGCAAATTAAATACTTTCATTTTAAACGGCTATTTATTCATTTATTTATTTATTTATCTATTTATTTATCTATTTTATTTAAATTAATTTAATAACCTTACATATGTTATAAAAACTCTCCTGTTTAATCACTTGATTGTGGCGTATTCAGTTATCACGCTTCTGATTGGTTTAAAACGTGAGAAAATATTCCGATGCTAGGGATACCGTAAAAGTAGACGGAGAGGGAATTAATATAGTGAATGAAAAAAAAAAGAATTACATTCTTTGATGTATAAATATTAGAACATTGAAACTTGACATCATTTACGTAGAGGTCGCGCATAAAGACGTCATATGAAAACTGTGTCAGTCTGTTGTTTATTTTTAGACTTTTGAAGGCTTTCCAATTCTTTGAAATGTAATTTTGATGGATTCGAAAAAATATAACACAATTTCCACTTACATACTGATTTTGTCTTTATTATTTTAGGCGATTACTTTACTTTTAGTATAACTAAATTTAACTATATGCTTACTTGCGCAGTTAATTTGAAAGCGATTTGTCTGACCTAGATAGAAATCAGCTGTTTCTATATGGCAAAAAATTACATGTACATGTCATTGTGTCTCTGTATTTTGAGAAATGTAATATATAGAATCTTAGACGAGTGAGGGTTAAATATGAAATTTATTAAACTCGTTTTATATTAAACCCTCATTCGTCTAATATCCTCTATATATTGCATGGTATTTAATTAATAAAAGAAAGAAAGAAAGAACAGTATTTTGTTAACAAAGCATTTGCGTTCATCAAACCATATGGTCAAGGGGGAGATAATTCAAAATAAAAGGTGTACAGTTGCGGTCAAGGGTGAGATAATTCAAATTCAAATTTGCACGTTTATAGTCAAGGGGGAGATAATTCAAAATCAAAGTCGAGGGGGATATAAATAATACAAGCATAAAAGTTTATAAATAGACGTGGGTACCTTACCTAGGACTTGCCTTAAATTTCAATCATTTTGGCAATCTCTTTTGAAACTACCGATGAATATTTTGTCACAACTAACAAATTGTATAAGCATTAAAGTTGTCTTCAAAATGGCATATCAAATTCCTAAATATCTTAAGAATTCGCAAATTATAAAGTTTTAAAAATTGCAAAATTAAATTCATATAAAATCTTAGTAAGGAACTGGCGTCAGACAATCTGAGCAATATTAGTTACCTACTTTCCGAGTTTAATTTCGAATGAGTTTAATTTAAAAGAACACGGAAAACTTATAATGTTTTCCTAACACATGATTATAATTTGTACTGAGGGTCGAACATTTAACAGTAAGCTAACCATAACACATAATTATAATTTGTACTGAGGGTCGAACATTTAACAGTAAGCTAACCATAACACATAATTATAATTTGTACTGAAGGTCGAACATTTAACAGTAAGCTAACCATAACACATAATTGTAATTTGTACTGAGGGTCGAACATTTAACAGTAAGCTAACCATAACACATAATTATAATTTGTACCGAGGGTCGAACATTTAACAGTAAGCTAACCATAACACATCATTATAATTTGTACTGAGGGTCGAACATTTAACAGTAAGCTAACCATAACACATAATTATAATTTGTACCGAGGGTCGAACATTTAACAGTAAGCTAACCATAACACATAATTATAATTTGTACCGAGGGTCGAACATTTAACAGTAAGCTAACCATAACACATAATTATAATTTGTACCGAGGGTCGAACATTTAACAGTAAGCTAACGAATAATTACTGGGCTAGTTACAAAGTACAAAGTCTAAAAATGATAACTTTAATTCCCATAAAAATTATATAAAACCCGAGTTGCATATAAAATCCATAATGTAATTGAAATAAAAAAGAAATAACTTCGCCCTAGATTCAAAATAAGAAACATTCAATAGCTTGAATGGTCAAGAAAACACAGATTAAGTTATCATTACTCGAGGGACGAAGATACTGTCTTGAGGAAACGAGATACTATATTGAGGGAACGAGATACTTTAATGAGGGAACAAGTTACTATCTTAAGAAATTGAGATACTATATTGAGGGAACAACTTACTATCTTGATGGAACAAGTTACTATCTTGAGGGAACAAGTTACTATCTTTAGGGAACGAGATACTTTTTTGAGGGAACAACTTACTCTCTTGAGGGAACAACTTACTATCTTGAGGGAACGAGATACTATATTGAGGGAACAACTTACTATCTTAGTGAACAAATTGCTATCTTGAGGGAACGAGATACTATATTGAGGGAACAACTTACTATCTTGGTGAACAGCTTACTATCTTGAGGGAACGAGATACTATATTGAGGGAACAACTTACAATCTTGAGGGAACGACATACTATATCGAGTAAATAACTTACTATCTTGGTGAACAAGTTACTATCTTGAGGGAACGATATACTATATTGAGGGAACAACTTACTATCTTGAGGGAACGAGATACTATCTTGAGGGAACGAGATGACTATCTTGAGGGAACAAGTTACTATCTTGAGGGAACGAAATATTATATTGAGGGAACAACTTACTATCTTAGTGAACAAGTTACTATCTTGAGGGAACGAGATACTATATTGAGGGAACAACTTACAATCTTGAGGGAACGACTTACTATATCGAGGAAACAACTACTATCTTGGTGAACAAGTTACTATCTTGAGGGAACAAGATACTATATTCAGGGAACAACTTACTATCTTGAAGGAACGAGATACTATCTTAAGGAACGAGATGGCCATCTTGAAGGAACAAGTTACTAAAAACTTACTATCTTGAGGGAACGAGATACTATATCGAAGAAACAACTTACTATCTTGGTGAACAAGTTACTATCTTGAGGGAACGAGATACTAACTTGAGGGAACGAGATACTATATTGAGGGAACAACTTACTATCTTGAGGGAACGAGATACTATATTGAGGAAACAACTTACTATCTTGAGGGAACGAATACTATCTTGAGGGAATCAGATGACTATCTTGGTGAACAAGTTACTATGTTGAAGGAACGAGATATTATATTGAGGGAACAACTTACTTTTTTGAGGGAACAAGTTACTATCTTGAGGGAACGAGATACTATATTGAGGGGACAACTTGATATCTTGGTGAACAAGTTACTATCTTGAGGGAACGAGATACTATATTGAGGGAACAACTTACTATCTTGAGGGAACAACTTACTATCTTGGTGAACAAGTTACTATCTTGAGGGAACGAGATACTATATTGAGGGAACAACTTACTATCTTGGTGAACAAGATACTATCTTGAGGGAACGAGATACTATATTGAGGCAACGAGATGACTTACTTTAGGGAACAACTTACTATCTTGGTGAACAAGTTACTATCTTGAGGAAACGAGATACTATCTTGAGGGAACGAGATGACTATCTTGAGGGAACAAGTTACTATCTTAAGGGAACGAGATACTGTATTGAGGGAACAACTTACTATCTTGAGGGAACAAGTACTATCTTGAGGGAACGAGATACTATATTGAGGGAACAAGTTACTATCTTGAGGGAACGAGATACTGTATTGAGGGAACAACTTACTATCTTGAGGGAACAAGTTACTGTCTTGAGGGAATGAGATACTGTATTGAGGGAACAACTTACTATCTTGAGGGAACAAGTTACTATCTTGAGGGAACGAGATTGAGGGAACAACTTACTATATTAAGGGAACAACTTACTATCTTGAGGGAACAACTTACTATCTTGAGGGAACGAGATACTATCTTGAGGGAACGAGATACTATATTGAGGGAACAACTTACTATCTCGAGGGAACAACTTACTATCTTTAGGGAACGAGATACTATTTTGATCAATTTAATAATATCAATTTAATCTTTGAATTAGAAGGTTGAACCGGTCCCAAAACCTGACAAGAAATATGTTATAACGGCGTCGGATTACGTTTCCGATTAGTCGAAAACTGGCGACGTCACTGTTGAGTCAAGCATTGGCTACGTCACAATCAGATCGTCATTTTGGCAATTTGAAAGCACTGGGCAGTGAAAAGGTTAAGATTTTAGTGTAAACTTTGGCATTCCTGAAGACGTTCATCGGGTCTGTAAGCTGGTTTTAAAAGTTATTTTATACAATTTCTTGTTTGGTTTTAACTGCACTATCTGTGAATTTCTTTCTGTTAATGACATCTTTTGATGCCAAAATCGCCTCCAATCTAATGTTTCTACAGACAGAACTTTGACACTGCTCGTCGTCCGACATTCTTTTTTTGTTTATTGCCAAATCGTGACAATGACGTCAGCACTTGCTATCTTTTGACGTCTTTTAATTATGACGTTATAATTTCCGGAAAGTCCCTTACTTTTTTATCGAAAAGTGTACTGCCAACATGATGTTACTATTTATAGCGTGAAAGTGGTCCGCAAACTATTTATTGACTCTATTGAATATCGCTATATGTATCACTGACATTGACCAATCAGAGAAAAGGAAAACACTCAGTCATATAATAAAACAAATTAGAGCTATTCTCCTAACAACTGATTTTTGTAATTTTTAGTTATTTTATTATTATTACTCGTCATGAAAAATTGTTTTGACCAACAAGTACATGTATATAAAAATAAAATGTATTTTGTTGTTATTTATTATCGCGTAGGTTCACATTTCTGCTCAGGGCAACACGTTATTAATGACGTTACAACATGACGTCATACGTGTATTTATCTGCTAGCAAAATGTTTGCTTTGTAGTAGGAAATGTTAATGCCTTTATGCTACAATTAGAACTTATATGCGAGAAAAATAATAAATTACTCGTTTCAGACTGAGATAAGGAAATTCCAATCTCGTGATCAGATAATTTCATCTCAAACTCAGCAGAGCCCTTTTTAGGATAAAAATATCTGACCACTCGACTGTCCTTATCTCGGTGTGAAACTCGTTATAGATTGCCTTTATAACATATTACCGCAGTCTTTTATTCCACATTGACTGTAAAACACAGATAAAAGAAATATTTTTTTTATTTTCAGGAAAAGAAAGCAATTACCTTTTAAAGAGGACCAATCCACTCTGAAGTAATGATCAATTACAACTTGCACTCAAGTTATGCCATGTTTGTTTACATCATAATTTTTGTTTCTTTTTAGGTGATTCTAAGGTAACCAATCTTTGCTTACAATATGTTATTTGGTCTCAGGTCGATAGTTTTTTACCCTAAAATAAACATACCTATACAATTTTTTTGCAATTCTCTGTCATACAAGTTGTTCTGTTGTTTGTCTATCATACAAGTTGTTCTGTTGTTGTCTGTCATACAAGTTGTTCTGTTGTTATTCTATCATACAAGTTGTTCTGCTGTTCTATTGTTTCTCTAACATACAAGTGTTCCGGTGTTTGTCTGTCAAACAAGTTGTTTTCTTGTTTTCTTGTTTGTCTGTCATGCTAGTTGTTTTGTTGTTCTGTTTTTTATCTGTCATACAATTTGTTCTGTTGTTTATCTCTCATATAAGTTGTTCTGTTGTTTGTCATACAGATTGTTACGGTGTTAGTCATACAATTTGTTCTGGGTTTTTTTTGTCTGTCATACATTTTGTTCTGCTGTTTGTCATACAAGTTGTGCTTTTTTTGTCATACAAATTGTTACGTTGTTCTGTTGTTTGTCTGTCATACACGTTGTTTTGTTGTTTGTTCGTCATACACGTGGTTCTCTTCCTTGTCATATAAGTGTTGTGTTGTTTGTCTGTCATACAAGTTGTTCTGTTGTTTGTCTGTCAAACAAGTTGTTTTATTGTTCTGTAGTTTGTCTGTCATACAAGTTCTGTTGTCTGCCATACAAGTTGATCTGTTGTTTGTCTGTCGTACAAGTTGTTCTATACTAAGTATATTGTTTGTCTGTCATACAATTTGTTCTCTTGTTTGTCTGTCATACAGGTTGTTCTGTTGTTTTTTGTCAAACAAGTTGTTTTGTTGTTTGTCATACAAATTGTTACGTTGTTTGTCATACAATTTGTTCTGTTTTTTGTCTGCCATACAATTTGTTTGTTTTTTTTTTGTCTGTCATACAAGTTGTTCTGTTCTTTGTCTTTGTTGTTCTGTTGTTCATCTGTTATACAAGTTGCTATGTTATTTATCTGTCATATAAGTAGTTTTGTTGTTCTGTTGTTTCTCTGTCATTTGTTTTGTTTTTTCCGTTTTTGTCTGTCTTACAAGTTTATATGTAATACAGATTGTTTTGTTGTTCTGTTGTTTGTCTGTCATACAAGTTGTTTTGTTATTCTCTTGTTTGTTTGTCATACATGTCCTATTTTGTGTCATACAAGTTAATACAAATTGTTCTGTTGTTTTCTCTCATACAAGGTATTCCGTTGTTTATCTATCAAACAAGCTGTTCTGTTGTTTGTCTGCTAAACAAGTTTCTGTGTTGTTTGTCTGCCATACATACATGTAGTTGTCTTACAAATTGTCAAGTTGTTTCCATGCATACTGTTCTGTTGTCATACAAGTTGTTCTGTTGTTTTTCTGTCATACAAGTGGTTCTGTTGTTTGTGTCATACAAGTTTTTTGTTGGTGTTCTATTATATGTTTTTCATACAAGTTGCTTTGTTCTATTGTTTGTCTGTCATACAATTTGTTCTGTAGATTCTCTGCCATACAAGATGTTCTATTGTTTATCTGTCATACAAATTGTTTTGTTGTTCTGTTGTTTGTCTGTCATACAAGTTCTGTTGTCTGTCATACAAGTTGTTTTATTGTTTGTCTGTCATACAAGTTGCTTTATTGTTCTGTAGTTTGTTTGTCATACAAGTTCTGTTGTCTGTCATACAAGTTGTTCTGTTGTTTGTCTGTCATATAAATGGTTCTGTTGTTTGTTTGTCATACAAGTTGTTTTGTTTTATATCTGTCATACAAGTTGTTTTGTTGTTCTGTTGTTTGTCTGTCATACAATTTGTTCTCTTGTTTTACTGTCATACAAATTGTTACGCTGTTTGTCATACAAGTTTATGTTGTTCTGTTGTTTGTCTGTCATACAATTTGTTCTCTTGTTTTACTGTCATACAAAGTGTTACGTTGTTTGTCATACAAGTTTATGTTGTTCTTTTGTTTGTCATACAAGTTTATGTTGTTCTTTTGTTTGTCATACAAATTGTTTTGTTGTCCTGTTGTTTGTCTGCAATACAATTTGTTCTGTTATTCTATTAATTGTCTGTCATACAAGTTGTTTTGTTGTTTTTCTGTCATACAAGTAGTTTTGTTTTTCTATTGTTTGTCTGTCATACAAGTTCTGTTGATGATCTGTTGTTTGGCTGTCAAAAAAGTTGTTCTGTTGTTTTTCTGTCATACAAGTTGTTCTGTTGTTTGTGTGTCATACAAGTTGTTCTGTTGTTTGTCTGTCATACACATGGTGTTGCTGTTCTATTGTTTGGCTGTCATACAAGTGAATTTTTTTGTGTTTTTATACAAAATCTTTAGTTTTCTGTCATTCAAGTTGTTCTGTTGTATGTATGTTATACACCTTGTTCTGTTGTCTGTCATACACGTTCTGTTGTTTATCTGTCATACAAGTTTATCTATGTCTGTCTGTCAAACAAGTTGTTTTATTGTTCTGTTTTTGTCTGTCATACAAGTTTTTGTGTTGTTTGTATGCCATACAAATTGTTTTGTAGTTCTGATGTTTGTCTGTCATACAAGTTCTGTTGTCTGTCATACAAGTAATTTGTTGTTTGTCTTTTATACAAGTTGCTTTGTTGATTGTCTATCATACAAGTTTTTCCATTGTTTGTCTGTCATCCTAGTTGTTTTGTTGTTCTGTTTTTTGTATATCATACAAGTTGTTTATGTTCTGTTGTTTGTGTGTCATACAAGTTGTTTTCTTGTTTGTGTGTTATACAAGTTCTTTTGTTTTTCTATTATTTGTCTGTCATACAGGTTGTGTTTCTGTTCTATTGTTTGGCTGTCATACACGTTGTGTTGCTGTTCTGTTGTTTGACTGTCGTAAAAATGGATTTATTGTTTGTGTGTCATACAAGTTGTGTTGCTATTCTGTTGTTTGGCTGTCATACATTTTTTGTTGCTGTTCTGTTGTTTGTATGTCATACAAATTGTTTTTTGTTCTATTATTTGTGTGTCATACAAGTTGTGTTGCTGTTCTGTTGTTTGGCTGTCATACAAGTGGATTTGTTGTTTGCAATTCAATTTGTTCTATTTTTGCTATACAAAATGTTCAGTTGTCTGTCATTCAAGTTGTTCTATTGTTGTGTGTCATACAAGTTGTTCTGCTCTTAATTTGTCATACAAGTTCTTCTATTTTTTGTCTGCCATACAAGTTGTTCTGTTGTTTGTGTTTAATACAAGTTGTTCTGTTCTTTGTCTTTCATTCAAATTGTTTTGTTCTTCTATTATTTGTCTGTCATACAAGTTGTGTTGTTGTTCTGTTGTTTGTCTGTCATACAAGTGGATTTTTTGTTTGCCATACAATTTATTCTATTATTGCTATACAAAATGTTCAGTTGTCTGTCATTCAAGTTGTTCTATTGTTGTATGTCATACAAGTTGTTCTGTTCTTTATTTGTCATACAAGTTCTTCTATTTTTGTCTGTCATACAAGTTGTTCTGTTGTTTGTGTTTAATACAAGTTGTTCTGTTCTTTGTCTTTCATACAAATTGTATTGTTGTTCTATTATTTGTCTGTCGTACAAATTGTTTTGTTCTGTTGTTTATCTGTCATACAATTTGTTCTGTTGTTTTTCTGTCATACAAGTTGCTCTGTTGTTTTTCTGACAAACAAGTTCCTCTCTTGTTCATTTATTTGTGTGTCATACAAGTTGTTTATGTTCTGCTGTTTGTGTGTCATACAAGTTGTTCTCTTGTTTGTGTGTCATACAAGTTGTTTTATTGTTCTATTATTTGTCTTTCATACAAGTTGTGTTTCTGTTCTATTATTTGTCTGTCATACAAGTTGTGTTTCTGTTGTCTTGTTTGTGTGTCATACAAGTTGTTTTGTTGTTCTATTATTTGTCTGTCATACAAGTTGTGTTTCTGTTCTATTATTTGTCTGTCATACAAGTTGTGTTTCTGTTCTATTGTTTGGCTGTCATACACGTTGTGTTGCTGCTCTGCTGTTTGACTGTCGTACCAGTGGATTAATTGCTTGTGTGTCATACAAGTTGTGTTGCTGTTCTGATGTTTGGCTGTCATACAAGTTGTGTTGCTGTTATGTTCTTTCGCTGTCATACAAGTGGATTTGTCGTTTGTGTGTCATACATTTTTTGTTGCTGTTTTGTTCTTTGTATGTCATACAAGTTGTTTTGTTGTTCTATTATTTGTCTGTCATACAAGTTGTGTTGCTGTTCTGTAGTTTGGCTGTCATACAAGTGGATTTGTTGTTGTTTGCCATACAATTTGTTTTATTTTTTGCTATGCAAAATATTTAGTTGTCTGTCATTCAAGTTGTTCTGTTGTTTTTCTGTCATACAAGTTGTTTTGTTTTGTTGTTTGATTATTTGTCTGTCATACAAGTTGTGTTGCTGTTCTGTTGTTTGGCTGTCATACACGTGGATTTGTTGTTTGCCATACAATTTGTTCTATTTTTTTGCTATACAAAATGTTCAATTGTCTGTCATTCAAGTTGTTCTGTTGTTTGTGTGTCATACAAGTTGTTTTGTTTTGTTGTTCTATTATTTGTCTGTCATACAAGTTGTGTTGCTATTCTGTTGTTTGGCTGTCATACACGTGGATTTGTTGTTTGCCATACAATTTGTTCTATTTTTTGCTATACAAAATGTTCAGTTGTCTGTCATTCAAGTTGTTCTATTGTTGTGTGTCATACAAGTTGTTCTGTTCTTTATTTGCCATACAAGTTTTTCTATTGTTTGTCTGTCATACAAGTTGTTCTGTTGTTTGTGTTTAATACAAGTTGTTCTGTTGTTTGTGTTTAATACAAGTTGTTTTGTTCTTTCTCTTACATACAAATTGTATTGTTGTTCTATTATTTGTCTTTTATACAAGTTGTTTTGTTCTGTTGTTTATCTGTCATACAATTTGTTCTGTTGTTTTTCTCTCATACAAGTTGCTCTGTTGTTTTTCTGACATACAAGTTCCTCTTTTGTTCTATTATTTGTCTATCATGCAAGTTGTTTATGTTCTGTTGTTTGTGTGTCATACAAGTTGTTCTCTTGTTTTTGTGCATACAAGTTTTGTTTTTCTATTATTTGTCTGTCATACAAGTTATGTTTCTGTTCTATTGTTTGGCTGTCATACACGTTGTGTTGCTGTTCTGTTGTTTGACTGTCGTACAAATGGATTTATTGTTTGTGTGTCTTACAAGTTGTGTTGCTGTTCTGTTGTTTGGCTGTCATACATTTTTTTGCTGCTCTGTTGTTTGTATGTCATACAAATTGTTTTTTTCTATTATTTGTCTGTCATATAAGTTGTGTTGCTGTTCTGTTGTTTGGCTGTCATACAAGTGGATTTGTTGTTTGCCATACAATTTGTTCTATATTTTGCTATACAAAATGTTCAGTTGTCTGTCATTCAAGTTGTTCTATTGTGTGTGTCATACAAGTGTTCTGTTCTTTATTTGTCATACAAGTTCTTCTATTTTTGTCTGCCATACAAGTTGCTCTGTTGTTTGTGTTTAATACAAATTGTATTGTTGTTATATTATTTGTCTGTCGTAATAATTGTTTTGTTCTGTTGTTTATCTGTCATACAATTTGTTCTGTTGTTTTTCTGTCATACAATTTGCTCTGTTGTTTTTCTGACATACAAGTTCCTCTCTTGTTCTATTATTTGTGTGTCATACAAGTTGTTTATGTTCTGTTGTTTGTGTGTCATACAAGTTGTTCTCTTGTTTGTGTGTCATACAAGTTGTTTTGTTGTTCTTTTATACGTCTGTCATACAAGATGTGTTTCTGTTCTATTGTTTGGCTGTCATACACGTTGTGTTGCTGTTCTGTTGTTTAACTGTCGTACAAGTGGATTTATTGTTTGTGTGTCATACAAGTTGTGTTGCTGTTCTGTTGTTTCGCTGTCATACAAATTGTGTTGCTGTTTTGTTGTTTCGCTGTCAAACAAGTGGATTTGTTGTTTGTGCGTCATACAATTTTTCTTGCTGTTCTTTTGTTTGTATGTCATACTAGTTGTTTTGTTGTTCTATTATTTGTCTGTCATACAAGTTGTGTTTCTGTTCTATTGTTTGGCTGTCATACACGTTGTGTTGCTGTTCTGTTGTTTGACTGTCGTACAAGTGGATTTATTGTTTGTGTGTCATACAAGTTGTGTTGCTGTTCTATTGTTTGGCTTCCATACAAATTATGTTGCTGTTTTGTTGTTTCGCTGTCATACAAGTGGATTTATTGTTTTTGCGTCATACAATTTTTCTTTCTGTTCTTTTGTTTGTATGTCATACTAGTTGTTTTGTTGTTCTATTATTTGTGTGTTATACTAGTTGTTTTGTTGTGCTATTATTTGTCTTTCATACAAGTTGTTTTGTTCTGTTGTTTATCTGTCATACAATTCGTTCTGTTGTGTTTTTTTTTGTCATACTAGTTGCTCTGTTCTTTTTCTGACCTACAAGTTCCTCTATTGTTCTTTTATTTGTCTGTCATACAAGATGTGTTGCTGTTCTGTTATTTGTGTGTCATGCAAGTTGTTCTCTTGTTTGTGTGTCATACAAGTTGTTTTGTTTTTCTTTTATTTGTCTGTCATACAAGTTGTTCTGTTCACTGTGTTTAATACAAGTTGTTCTGTTCTTTGTCTTTCATACAAATTGTATTGTTCTTTTATTATTTGTCTGTCGTACAAGTTGTTTTGTTCTGTTCTTTATCTGTCATACAATTTTTACTGTTGTTTTTCTGTCATACAAGTTGCTCTGTTGTTTTTCTGACATACAAATTCCCCTCTTGTTTGTCTGTCATACAAGTTGTGTTTCTGCTCTGTTATTTGTGTGTCATGCAAGTTGTTTTCTTGTTTGTGTGTCATAAAAGTTGTTCTCTTGTTTGTGTGTCATACAAGTTGTTTTGTTTTTCTATTATTTGTCTGTCATACAAGTTGTTCTGTTGTTTATGTTTAATACAAGTTGTTCTGTTCTTTGTCTTTCATACAAATTGTATTGTTGTTCTATTTTTGCTATACAAAATGTTCAGTTGTCTGTCATTCAACTTCTTCTGTTGTTTTTCTGTCATTCAAGTTGTTCTGTTGTTTGTGTGTCATACAAGTTGTTTTGTTTTGTTGTTCTATTATTTGTCTCTCATACAAGTTGTGTTGCTGTTCTGTTGTTTGGCTGTCATACAAGTGGTATGTTGTTTGCCATACAATTTGTTCTATTTTTTGCTAAACAAAATATTCAATTGTCTGTCATTCAAGTTGTTCTATTGTTGTGTGTCATACAAGTTGTTCTGTTCTTTATATCTCATACAAGTTCTTCTATTGTTTGTCTGTCATACAAGTTGTTCTGTTGTTTGTATTTAATACTAGTTGTTCTGTTCTTTGTCTTTCATACAACTTGTATTGCTGTTCTATTATTTGACTGTCATACAAGTTGTTTTGTTCTGTTGTTTATCTGTCATACAATTTGTTCTGTTGTTTATCTGTCATACAATTTGTTCTGTTGATTTTCTGTCATACAATTTGTTCTTTTGTTTCGCTGTCAAACAAGTGGATTTGTTGTTGGTTTGTCATACATTTTTTGTTGCTGTTCTGTTGTTTGTATGTCATACAAGTTGTTCTCTTGTTTGTGTGTCATACAAGTTGTTTTGTTGTTCTATTATTTGTCTGTCATACAAGTTGTGTTTCTGTTCTATTGTTTGGCTGTCATACAAGTTGTGTTGCTGTTCTGCTGTTTGACTTTTGTACAAGTGGACTTATTGTTTCTGTGTCATACAAGTTGTGTTGCTGTTCTGATGTTTGGCTGTCATACAAGTTGTGTTGCTGTTCTGTTGTTTGGCTGTCATACAAGCGGATTTGTTGTTTGCCATACAATTTGTTCTATTTTTGCTATACAAAATGTTCAGTTGTCTGTCATTCAAGTTGTTCTATTGTTGTGTGCCATACAAGTTGTTCTGCTCTTTATTTGCCATACAAGTTGTTCTATTGTTTGACTGTCATACAAGTTGTTCTGTTGTTTGTGTTTTATACAAGTTGTTCTGTTTTTTGTCTTTCATACAAATTGTATTGTTGTTCTATTATTTGTCTGTCGTACAAGTTGTTTTGTTCTGTTGTTTATCTGTCATACAATTTGTTCTGTTGTTTTTCTGTCATACAAGTTGCTCTGTTGTTTTTCTGACATACACGTTCCTCTCTTGTTCTATTATTTGTCTGTCATACAAGTTGTTTATGTTCTCTTGTTTGTGTGTCATACAAGTTGTTCTCTTGTTTGTGTGTCATACAAGTTGTTTTGTTGTTCTATTATTTGTCTGTCATACAAGTTGTGTTACTGTTCTATTGTTTGGCTGTCATACACGTTGTGTTGCTGTTCTGTTGTTTGACTGTCGTACAAGTGGATTTATTGTTTGTGTTTCATACAAGTTGTGTTGATGTTCTGTTGTTTGGCTGTCATACACATTGTGTTGCTGTTTTGTTGTTTCGCTGTCATACAAGTGGATTTGTTGTTTGTGCGTCATACAATTTTTCTTGCTGTTCTTTTGTTTGTATGCCATACTAGTTGTTTTGTTGTTCTATTATTTGTGTGTTATACTAGTTGTTTTGTTGTTCTATTATTTGTCTATCATACAAGTTGTTTTGTTCTGTTGTTTATCTGTAATACAATTTGTTCTGTTGTTTTTGTCATACTAGTTGCTCTGTTCTTTTTCTGACATACAAGTTCCTCTATTGTTCTATTATTTGTCTGTCATACAAGTTGTGTTGCTGTTCTGTTATTTGTGTGTCATGCAAGTTTTTTTTTTTTGTGTGTCATACAAGTTCTTCTCTTGTTTGTCTGTCATACAAGTTGTTTTGTTTTTCTATGATTTGTCTGTCATACAATGTGTTCTGTTGATTGTGTTTAATACAAGTTGTTCTGTTCTTTGTCTTTTATACAAATTGTTTTGTTGTTCTATTACTTGTCTGTCATACAAGTTGTTTTGTTCTGTTGTTTATCTGTCATACAATTTGTTCTGTTGTTTTTCTGTCATACTAGTTGCTCTGTTCTTTTTCTGACATACAAGTTCCCCTATTGTTCTATTATTTGTCTGTCATACAAGTTGTGTTGCTGTTCTGTTATTTGTGTGTCATACAAGTTGTTCTCTTGTTTGTGTGTCATACAAGTTGTTTTGTTCTATTATTTGTCTGTCATACAAGTTGTTCTGTTGTTTTTCTGTCATACAAGATGCTCTGTTGTTTTTCTGACATACGATTTCCTCTCTTGTTCTATTATTTGTCTGTCATACAAGTTGTTCTCTTGTTTTTGTGTCATACAAGTTGTTCTGTTGTTTGTGTTTAATACAAGTTGTTCTGTTCTTTGTCTTTCATACAAATTGTATTGTTGTTCTATTTTTGCTATACAAAATGTTCAGTTGTCTGTCATTCAACTTCTTCTGTTGTTTTTCTGTCATTCAAGTTGTTCTGTTGTTTGTGTGTCATACAAGTTGTTTTGTTTTGTTGTTCTATTATTTGTCTCTCATACGAGTTGTGTTGCTGTTCTGTTGTTTGGCTGTCATACAAGTGGATTTGTTGTTTGCCATACAATTTGTTCTTTTTTGCTAAACAAAATATTCAATTGTCTGTCATTCAAGTTGTTCTATTGTTGTGTGTCATACAAGTTGTTCTGTTCTTTATATCTCATACAAGTTCTTCTATTGTTTGTCTGTCATACAAGTTGTTCTGTTGTTTGTATTTAATACTAGTTGTTCTGTTCTTTGTCTTTCATACAACTTGTATTGGTTCTATTATTTGACTGTCATACAAGTTGTTTTGTTCTGTTGTTTATCTGTCATACAATTTGTTCTGTTGTTTATCTGTCATACAATTTGTTCTGTTGATTTTCTGTCATGCAATTTGTTCTTTTGTTTCGCTGTCAAACAAGTGGATTTGTTGTTGTTTGTCATACATTTTTTGTTGCTGTTCTGTTGTTTGTATGTCATACAAGTTGTTTTGTTGTTCTATTATTTGTCTGTCATACAAGTTGTGTTGCTGTTCTGTTATTTGTGTGTCATACAAGTTGTTCTCTTGTTTGTGTGTCATACAAGCTGTTTTGTTTTTCTATTATTTATCTGTCATACAAGTTGTGTTTCTGTTCTATTGTTTGGCTGTCATACACGTTATGTTGCTGTTCTGCTGTTTGACTTTCGTATAAGTGGATTTATTGTTTGTGTGTCATACAAGTTGTGTTGCTGTTCTGATGTTTGGCTGTCATACAAGTTGTGTTGCTGTTCTGTTGTTTGGCTGTCATACTAGTGGATTTGTTGTTTGCCATACAATTTGTTCTATTTTTTTGCTTTACAAAATGTTCAGTTGTCTGTCATTCAAGTTGTTCTATTTTTGTGTGTCATACAAGTTGTTCTGCTCTTTATTTGCCATACAAGTTGTTCTATTGTTTGACTGTCATACAAGATGTTCTGTTGTTTGTGTTTTATTCAAGTTGTTCTGTTCTTTGTCTTTCATACAAATTGTATTGTTGTTCTATTATTTGTCTGTCATACAAGTTGTTTTGTTCTGTTGTTTATTTGTCATACAATTTCTTCTGTTGTTTTTCTGTCATACTAGTTGCTCTGTTCTTTTTCTGACATACAAGTTCCTCTATTGTTCTATTATTTGTCTGTCATACAAGTTATGTTGCTGTTCTGTTATTAGTGTGTCATGCAAGTTGTTCTCTTGTTTGTGTGTCATACAAGTTGTTTTGTTGTTCTATTATTTGTCTGTCATACAAGTTGTGTTACTGTTCTATTGTTTGGCTGTCATACACGTTGTGTTGCTGTTCTGTTGTTTGACTGTCGTACAAGTGGATTTATTGTTTGTGTGTCATACAAGTTGCGTTGATGTTCTGTTGTTTGGCTGTCATACACATTGTGTTGCTGTTTTGTTGTTTCGCTGTCATAAAAGTGGATTTGTTGTTGTGCGTCATACAATTTTTGTTGCTGTTCTTTTGTTTGTATGCCATACTAGTTGTTTTGTTGTTCTATTATTTGTGTGTTATACTAGTTGTTTTGTTGTTCTATTATTTGTCTGTCATACAAGTTGTGTTGCTGTTCTGTTATTTGTGTGTCATACAAGTTGTTCTCTTGTTTGTGTGTCATACAAGCTGTTTTGTTTTTCTATTATTTATCTGTCATACAAGTTGTGTTTCTGTTCTATTGTTTGGCTGTCATACACGTTATGTTGCTGTTCTGCTGTTTGACTTTCGTATAAGTGGATTTATTGTTTGTGTGTCATACAAGTTGTGTTGCTGTTCTGATGTTTGGCTGTCATACAAGTTGTGTTGCTGTTCTGTTGTTTGGCTGTCATACAAATTTTGTTGCTGTTTTGTTGTTTTGCTGTCATACAAGTGGATTTGTTGTTTTTGCGTCATACAATTTTTCTTTCTGTTCTTTTGTTTGTATGTCATACTAGTTGTTTTGTTGTTCTATTATTTGTCTATCATACAAGTTGTTTTGTTCTGTTGTTTATCTGTAATACAGTTTGTTCTGTTGTTTTTTTGTCATACTAGTTGCTCTGTTCTTTTTCTGACATACAAGTTCCTCTATTGTTCTAATATTTGTCTGTCATACAAGTTGTGTTGCTCTTCTGTTATTTGTGTGTCATGCAAGTTGTTCTCTTGTTTGTGTGTCATACAAGTTGTTCTCTTGTTTGTGTGTCATACAAGTTGTTTTGTTTTTCTATTATTTGTCTGTCATACAAGTTGTTCTGTTCTTTGTCTTTCATACAAATTGTATTCTTGTTCTATTATTTGTCTGTCGTACAAGTTGTTTTGTTCTGTTGTTTATCTGTCAAATAAATTTTTCTGTTGTTTATCTGTCATACAAGTTGCTCTGTTGTTTTTCTGACATACAAGTTCCTCTATTGTTCCATTATTTTTCTGTCGTACAAGTTGTTTTGTTCTGTTCTTTATCTGTCATATAATTTGTTCTGTTGTTTATCTGTCATACAATTTGTTCTGTTGTTTTTCTGTCATACAATTTGTTCTGTTGTTTCGCTGTCATACAAGTGGATTTTTTGTTTGTGTGTCATACATTATTTGTTCCTGTTCTGTTGTTTGTATGTCATACAAGTTGTTTTGTTTTTCTATTATTTGTTTGTCATACAAGTTGTGTTGCTGTTCTCTTGTTTGTGTGTCATACAAGCTGTTTTGTTTTTCTATTATTTATCTCTCATACAAGTTGTGTTTCTGTTCTATTGTTTGACTGTCATACACGTTATGTTGCTGTTCTGCTGTTTGACTTTCCTATAAATGGATTTATTGTTTGTGTGTCATACAAGTTGTGTTGCTGTTCTGATGTTTGGCTGTCATACAAGTTGTGTTGCTGTTCTGTTGTTTGGCTGTCATACTAGTAGATTTGTTGTTTGCCATACAATTTTATCTATTTTTTGCTATACAAAATGTTCAGTTGTCTTACATACAAATTGTATTGTTGTTTTATTATTTGTCTGTCATACAAGTTGTTTTGTTCTGTTGTTTATTTGTCATACAATTTGTTATGTTCTTTTTCTGACATACAAGTTCCTCTATTGTTCTATTATTTGTCTGTCATACAAGTTATGTTGCTATTCTGTTATTTGTGTGTCATACAAGTTGTTCTCTTGTTTGTGTGTCATACAAGTTGTTTTGTTTTTCTATTATTTGTCTGTCATACAAGTTGTGTTTCTGTTATATTGTTTGACTGTCATACACGTTGTGTTAATGTTCTGCTGTTTGATTGTCGTACAAGTGGACTTATTGTTTGTGTGTCAAACATGTTGTGTTGCTGTTCTGATATTTGGCTGTCATACAAGTTGTGTTGCTGTTCTGTTGTTTCGCTGTCATACAAGTGGATTTGATCTTTGTGTGTCATACATTTTTTGTTGCTGTTCTGTTGTTTGTATGTCATACAAATTGTTTTGTTGTTCTATTATTTGTCTGTCATACAAGTTGTGTTGATGATCTGTTATTTGTGTGTCATACAAGTTGTGCTCTTGTTTGTGTGTCATACAAGTTGTTCTCTTGTTTGTGTGTCATACAAGCTGTTTTGTTTTTCTATTATTTGTCTGTCATACAAGTTGTGTTGCTGTTCTGATGTTTGGCTGTCATACAAGTTGTGTTGCTGTTCTGTTGTTTGGCTGTCATACAAGTGGATTTGTTGTTTGCCATACAATTTGTTCTATTTTTTGCTATACAAAATATTCAGTTGTCTGTCATTCAAGTTGTTCTATTGTTGTGTGTCATACAAGTTGTTCGCTCCTTATTTGCCATACAAGTTGTTCTCTTGTCTGTGTTTAATACAAGTTGTTCTGTTCTTTGTCTTTCATACAAATTGTATTGTTGTTCTATTATTTGTCTGTCATACAACTTGTTTTGTTCTGTTGTTTATCTGTCATACAATTTGTTCTGTTGTTTTTCTGTCATACAAGTTGCTCTGTTCTTTTTCTAACATACAAGTTCCTCTATTGTTCTATTATTTGTCTGTCATACAAGTTGTGTTGCTGTTATGTTATCTGTGTGTCATACAAGTTGTTCTCTTGTTTGTGTGTCATACAAACTGTTTTGTTTTTCCATTATTTGGCTATCATGCACGTTGTGTTGCTGTTCTACTGTTTGACTGTCGTACAAGTCGATTTATTGTTTGTGTGTCATACAAGTTGTTGCTGTTCTGATATTTGGCTGGCATACAAGTTGTGTTGCTGTTCTGTTGTTTCGCTGTCATACAAGTGGATTTGATGTCTGTGTGCCATAAATTTTTTGTTGCTGTTCTGTTGTTTGTGTGTCATACAAATTGTTTTGTTATTCTATTATTTGTCTGTCATACACGTTGTGTTGCTGTTCTGTTGTTTGACTGTCGTACAAGTGGATTTATTGTTTGTGTGTCATACAAGTTGTGTTGCTGGTTTGTTGTTTGTGTGTCATACAAGTTGTGTTGCTGTTTTGTTGTTTCGCTGTCATACAAGTGGATGTGTTGTTTGTACGTCATACAATTTTTCTTTCTGTTCTTTTGTTTGTATGTCATACTAGTTGTTTTGTTGTACTATTATTTGTCTATCATACAAGTTGTTTTGTTCTGTTGTTTATCTGTCATACAATTTGTTCTGTTGTTTTTTTTTTTCATACTAGTTGCTCTGTTCTTTTTCTGACATACAGGTTCCTCTATTGTTCTATTATTTGTCTGTCATACAAGTTGTGTTGCTCTTCTGTTATTTGTGTGTCATGCAAGTTGTTTTCTTGTTTGTGTGTCATGCAATTGATCTCTTGTTTGTGTGTCATACAAGTTGTTTTGTTTTTCTATTATTATTTTATTTCCATGTCAGATGATAGAATTGTCAAAAAAGCGTATAATATGTTAGTTTTTTACAATCAACTGGGTTATATAAACTGGTCATCAAAGGTTAAAAAAATTCTGTGTGATTGTGGATTTAATTTTATATGGGAATATCAAAATAATATAAATATCGAGTATTATATTGATGACATTATACAAAGGTTAAAAGATATATATTTGCAAGAGTGGAGAAAAAATATAGAAAACACTTCAAAATTATCATTTTACAAATTGTTCAAAACCAATTTTTGTCAGGAACCTTATCTAGAAATCTTTAACTTAAAGAAATACCGTAAAATCATAACAAATTTCTGTATCAGTTCCCATGATTTAATGATCGAGAAAGGAAGATATAAAAATATTGTAAAACAAAACAGAATTTGTAAGTTTTGTAACCTTGGGTTAATTGAAGATGAATATAATTTTTTATTTATTTGTAAATTTTACGAGAATTTAAGACATCAATTTATACCAAAACTATTTTTTCAATCCCCAAATGTTCATAAATTTGTTATTCTCTTGTCATCCAAAAAATTGTCAAATATACAAGCAGTGGGAAATTTTCTATATCACGCATTTCAAAAACGAAAATTGTATATAAAACACAATAATATTGTAATATAGCTTTCATGGCAGAATTGTAATGTATATACTATGTAACTACTATATGGGTCTGTGGCCTTACAAATAAAGATTATATTATTATTTGTCTGTCATACAAGTTGTTCTGTTGTTTGTGTTTAATACAAGTTGTTCTGTTCTTTGTCTTTCATACAAATTGTATTGTTGTTCTATTATGTGTCTGTCATACAAGTTGTTTTGTTCTGTTGTTTTTCTGTCATACAAGTTCCTCTCTTGTTCTTTTTCTGACATACAAGTTCCCCTATTGTTCTATTAATTGTCTGTCATACAAGTTGTGTTGCTGTTCTGTTATTTGTGTCTCATACAAGTTGTTCTCTTGTTTGTGTGTCATACAAGTTGTTTTGTTCTATTATTTGTCTGTCATACAATTTGTTCTGTTGTTTTTCTGTCATAAAAGTTGTTCTGTTGTTTTTCTGACATACAAGTTCCTCTCTTGTTCTATTATTTGTCTGTCATACAAGTTGTTTATGTTCTCTTCTTTGTCTGTCATACAAGTTGTTCTCTTGTTTTTGTGTCATACAAGTTGTTTTGTTGTTCTATTATTTGTCTGTCATACAAGTTGTGTTTCTGTTCTATTGTTTGGATGTCATAGACGTTGTGTTGCTGTTCTGCTGTTTGACTGTCGTAAAGTGGATTTATTGTTTGTGTGTCATACAAGTTGTGTTGCTGTTCTGATATTTGGCTGTCATACAAGTTGTGTTGCTGTTCTGTTGTTTGGCTGTCATACAAGTGGATTTTTTGTTTGCCATACAATTTGCTCTATTTTTTGCTATAAAAAATGTTCAGTTGTCTGTCATTCAAGTTGTTCTATTGTTGTGTGTCATACAAGTTGTTTTGCTCCTTATTTGCCATACAAGTTGTTCTATTGTTTGTCTGTCATACAAGTTGTTCTGTTGTTTGTGTTTAATACAAGTTGTTCTGTTCTTTGTCTTTCATAGAAATTGTATTGTTGTTCAATTATTTGTCTGTCATACTAGTTGTTCTGTTGTTTGTGTTTAATACAAGTTGTTCTGTTCTTTGTCTTTCATACATATTGTATTGTTGTTCTATTATGTGTCTGTCATACAACAGGTTTTGTTCTGTTGTTTATCTGTCATACAATTTGTTCTGTTGTTTTTCTGTCATACTAGTTGCTCTGTTCTTTTTCTGACATACACGTTCCCCTATTGTTCTATTATTTGTCTGTCATACAAGTTGTTTATGTTCTCTTGTTTGTCTGTCATACAAGTTGTTCTCTTGTTTTTGTGTCATACAAGTTGTTTTGTTGTTCTATTATTTGTCTGTCATACAAGTTGTGTTTCTCTTCTATTGTTTGGCTGTCATACACGTTGTGTTGCTGTTTTGTTGTTTGACTGTCGTACAAGTGGATTTATTGTTTGTGTGTCATACAAGTTGTGTTGCTGTTCTGTTGTTTGGCTGTCATACAAGTTGTGTTGCTGTTTTGAAGTTTGGCTGTCATATACGTGGATTTGTTGTTTGCAATACAATTTGTCTATTTTTGCTATATAAAATGTTCAGTTGTCTGTCATTCAAGTTGTTCTGTTGCTTTTCTGTCATTCAAGTTGTTCTGTTGTTTGTGTGTCATACAAGTTGTTTTGTTTTGTTGTTTTATTATTTGTCTTTCATACAAGTTGTGTTGCTGTTCTGTTTTTTGGCTGTCATACAAGTGGATTTGTTGTTTGCCATACAATTTGTTCTATTTTTTGCTATACAAAATATTTAGTTGTCTGTCATTCAAGTTGTTCTATTGTTGTGTGTCATACAAGTTGTTCTGCTCTTTATTTGCCATACAAGTTGTTTTATTGTTTGTCTGTCATACAAGTTGTTCTGTTGTTTGTGTTTAATACAAGTTGTTCTGTTCTTTGTCTTTCATACAAATTGTATTGTTGTTCTATTATTTGTCTGTCGTACAAGTTGTTTTGTTCTGTTGTTTATCTGTCATACAATTTATTCTGTTGCTTATCTGTCATACAAGTTGCTCTGTTGTTTTCCTGACATACAAGTTCCTCTATTGTTCTATTATTTGTCTGTCGTACAAGTTGTTTTGTTCTGTTGTTTATCTGTCATATAATTTGTTCTGTTGTTTATCTGTCATAAAATTTGTTCTGTTGTTTTACTGTCATACAATTTGTTCTGTTGTTTTCCTGTCAAACAAGTGGATTTTTTGTTTGTGTGTCATACATTATTTGTTGCTGTTCTGTTGTTTGTATGTCATACAAGTTGTTTTGTTGTTCTGTTCTTTGTCTTTCATACAAATTGTATTGTTGTTCTATTATTTGTCTGTCATACAAGTTGTTTTGTTCTGTTGTTGATTTGTCATACAATTTGTTCTGTTGTTTTTCTGTCATACTAGTTGCTCTGTTCTTTTTCTGATATACAAGTTCCTCTCTTGTTCTATTATTTGTCTGTCATACAAGTTATGTTGCTGTTCTGTTATTTGTGTGTCATGCAAGTTGTTCTCTTGTTTGTGTGTCATACAAGTTGTTTTGTTGTTCTATTATTTGTCTGTCATACAAGTTGTGTTACTGTTCTATTGTTTGGCTGTCATACACGTTGTGTTGCTGTTCTGTTGTTTGACTGTCGTACAAGTGGATTTATTGTTTGTGTGTCATACAAGTTGTGTTGATGTTCTGTTGTTTGGCTGTCATACACATTGTGTTGCTGTTTTGTTGTTTCGCTGTCATAAAAGTGGATTTGTTGTTGTGCGTCATACAATTTTTCTTGCTGTTCTTTCGTTTGTATGCCATACTAGTTGTTTTGTTGTTCTATTATTTGTGTGTTATACTAGTTGTTTTGTTGTTCTATTATTTGTCTATCATTCAAGTTGTTTTGTTCTGTTGTTTATCTGTCATACAATTTGTTCTGTTGTTTTTTGTCATACTAGTTGCTCTGTTCTTTTCTGACATACAAGTTCCTCTATCGTTCTATTATTTGTCTATCATACAAGTTCTGTTGCTGTTCTGTTATTTGTGTGTCATGCAAGTTGTTCTCTTGTTTGTGTGTCATACAAGGTCTTCTCTGGTTTGTGTGTCATACAAGTTGTTTTGTTTTTCTATTATTTGTCTGTCATACAAGTTGTTCTGTTGATTGTGTTTAATACAAGTTGTTCTGTTCTTTGTCTTTTATGCAAATTGTATTGTTGTTCTATTATTTGTCTGTCATACAAGTTGTTTTGTTCTGTTGTTTATCTGTCATACAATTTGTTCTGTTAATTTTCTGTCATACAAGTTGCTCTGTTCTTTTTCTGACATACAAGTTCCTCTCTTGTTGTATTATTTGTCTGTCATACAAGTTGTTTATGTTCTCTTCTTTGTCTGTCATACAAGTTGTTCTCTTTTTTTGTGTCATACAAGTTGTTTTGTTGTTCTATTATTTGTCTGTCAAACAAGTTGTGTTTCTGTTCTATTGTTTGGCTGTCATACACGTTTGTGTTGCTGTTTTGTTGTTTGACTGTCGTACAAGTGGATTTATTGTTTGTGTGTCATACAATTGTGTTGCTGTTCTGTTGTTTGGCTGTCATACAAATTGTGTTGCTGTTTTGTTGTTTTGCTGTCATACAAGTGGATTTATTGTTTTTGCGTCATACAATTTTTCTTTCTGTTCTTTGTTTGTATGTCATACTAGTTGTTTTGTGTTCTATTATTTGTCTATCATACAAGTTGTTTTGTTCTGTTTTTTATCTGCCATACAATTTGTTCTGTTGTTTTTTTGTCATACTAGTTGCTCTGTTCTTTTTCTGACATCAAGTTCCTCTATTGTTCTAATATTGTCTGTCATACAAGTTCGGTTGCTGTTCTGTTATTTGTGTGTCATGCAAGTTGTTCTCTTGTTTTGTGTGTCATACAAGTTGTTCTCTTGTTTGTGTGTCATACAAGTTTTTTGTTTTTCTATTATTTGTCTGTCATACAGTGTTCTGTTGATTGTGTTTATACAAGTTGTTTCTGTTCTTTGTCTTTCATACAAATTGTATTGTTGTTCTATTTTTGTCTCTCGTACAAGTTGTTTTGTTCTGTTGTTTATCTGTCATACAATTTTTCTGTTGTTTATCTGTCATACAAGTTTGCTCTGTTGTTTTTCTGACATACAAGTTTCCTCTATTGTTTTATATTTGTTTGTCGTACAAGTTTTTTTGTTCTGTTGTTTATATGTCCATATAATTTGTTCTGTTGTTTCGCTGTCATACAAGTGGATTTTTTGTTTGTGTGTCATACATTATTTGTTGCTGTTCTGTTGTTTGTATGTCATACAAGTTGTTTTTGTTGTTCTATTATTTGTTTGTCATACAAGTTGTGTTGCTGTTCTGTTATTTGTGTGTCATACAAGTTGTTCTCTTGTTTGTGTGTCATACAAGCTGTTTTGTTTTTCTATTCTTTATCTCTCATACAAGTTGTGTTTCTGTTCTATTGTTTAACTGTCATACACGTTATGTTGCTGTTCTGCTCTTTGACTTTCGCATAAGTGGATTTATTGTTTGTGTGTCATACAAGTTGTGTTGCTGTTCTGATGTTTGGCTGTCATACAAGTTGTGTTGCTGTTCTGTTCTTTGGCTGTCATACTAGTGGATTTGTTGTTTGCCATACAATTTGTTCTATTTTTTGTTATACAAAATGTTCAGTTGTCTGTCATTCAAGTTGTTCTATTGTTGTGTGTCATACAGTTGTTCTGCTCTTTATTTGCCATACAAGTTGTTCTATTGTTGTCTGTCATACAAGTTTTCTGTTCTTTGTGTTCCATACAAATTGTATTGTTTGTTCTATTATTTGTCTGTCATACAAGTTGTTTTGTTCTGTTGTTTATTTGTCATACAATTTGTTCTGTTGTTTTTCTGTCATACTAGTTGCTCTGTTCTTTTTCTGACATACAAGTTCCTCTATTGTTCTATTATTTGTCTGTCATACAAGTTATGTTGCTGTTCTGTTATTTGTGTGTCATACAAGTTGTTCTCTTGTTTGTGTGTCATACAAGTTGTTTTGTTTTTCTATTATTTGTCTGTCATACAAGTTGTGTTACTGTTCTATTGTTTGACTGCCATACACGTTGTGTTGATGTTCTGCTCTTTGATTGTCGTACAAGTGGACTTATTGTTTGTGTGTCATACAAGTTGTGTTGCTGTTCTGATATTTGGCTGTCATACAAGTTGTGTTGCGTTCTGTTGTTTCGCTGTCATACAAGTGGTTTGATGTTTGTGTGTCATACATTTTATGTTGCTGTTCTGTTGTTTGTATGTCTACAAATTGTTTTGTTGTTCTATTATTTGTCTGTCATACAAGTTGTGTTGATGTTTCTGTTATTTGTGTGTCATACAAGTTGTTCTCTTGTTTGTGTGTCATAAGTTGTTCTCTTGTTTGTGTGTCATACAAGCTGTTTTGTTTTTCTATTATTTGTCTGTCATACAAGTTGTTTTGCTGTTCTGATGTTTGGCTGTCATACAAGTTGTGTTGCTGTTCTGTTGTTTGGCTGTCATACAAGGGGATTTGTTGTTTGCCATACAATTTGTTCTATTTTTTGCTATAACAAAATATTCAGTTGACTGTCATTCAAGTTGTTTCTATTGTTGTGTGTCATACAAGTTTTCGCTCCTTATTTGCCATACAAGTTGTTCTATTATTTGTCTGTCATACAAGTTGTGTTTCTGTTCTGTTGTTTGGCGTCATACACGTTGTGTTAATGTTCTGTTGTTTGACTGTCGTACAGTGGATTTATTGTTTTGTGTCATACAAGTTGTGTTGCTGTTCTGTTGTTTGTGTGTCATGCAAGTTCTTTTCTTGTTTGTGTGTCATACAAGTTCTTCTCATGTTTGTGTGTCATACAAGTTATTTTGTTTTTCTCTTATTTGTCTGTCATACTAGTTGTTCGTTGTTTGTGTTTAACAAGTTGTTCTGTTCTTTGTCTTTCATACAAATTGTATTGTTGTTCTATTATGTGTCTGTCATACAGTTGTTTTGTTCTGTTGTTTATCTGTCATACAATTTGTTCTGTTGTTTTTCTGTCATACTAGTTGCTCTGTTCTTTTTCTGACATACAAGTTCCCCTATTGTTCTATTATTTGTCTGTCATACAAGTTGTTTATTTTCTCTTCTTTGTGTGTCATCAAATTGTTCTCTTGTTTGTGTGTCATACAAGTTGTTTTGTTTTTCTATTATTTGTCAGTCATACAAGTTGTTTTGCTGTTCTGATGTTTGGCTGTCATACAAGTTGTGTTGCTGTTCTGTTGTTTGGCTGTCATACAAGTGGATTTGTTGTTTGCCATACAATTGTTCTATTTTTTGCTATACAAATATTCAGTTGTCGTCATTCAAGTTGTTCTATTGTTGTGTGTCATACAAGTTGTTCGCTCCTTATTTGCCATACAGTTGTTTCTATTGTTTTGTCTGTCATACAAGTTGTTCTCTTGTTTGTGTGTCATACAAGCTGTTTTGTTTTTCTATTATTTGTCTGTCATACAAGTTGTTTTTGCTGTTTCTGATGTTTGGCTGTCATACAAGTTGTGTTGCTGTTCTGTTCTTTGGCTGTCATACAAGTGGATTTGTTGTTTGCTATACAATTTGTTCTATTTTTTGCTATACAAAATATTCAGTTGTCTGTCATTCAAGTTTGTTCTATTGTTGTGTGTCATACAAGTTGTTCTGCTCTTTATTTTGCCATACAAGTTGTTCTATTGTTGTCTGTCATACAAGTTGTTCTGTTCTTTGTGTTCCATACAAATTGTATTGTTGTTCTATTATTTGTCTGTCATACAACTTGTTTTGTTCTGTTGTTTATCTGTCATACAATTTGTTCTGTTGTTTTTCTGTCATACAGTTGCTCTGTTGTTTTTCTGACAAACAAGTTCCTCTATTGTTCTATTATTTGTCTGTCATACAAGTTGTGTTGCTGTTATGTTTATCTGTGTGTCATACAAGTTTGTTCTCTTGTTTGTGTGTCATACAAACTGTTTCGGTTTTTTCCATTATTGGCTATCATGCACGTTGTGTTGCTGTTCTGCTGTTTGACTGTCGTACAAGTCGATTTATTGTTTGTGTGTCATACAAGATGTGTTGCTGTTCTGATATTTGGCTGTCATACAAGTTGTGTTGCTGTTCTGTTGTTTCGCTGTCATACAAGTGGATTTGATGTCTGTGTGCCATACATTTTTTGTTGCTGTTCTGTTGTTTGTATGTCATACTAGTTGTTTTGTTGTTCTATTATTTGTCTATCATACAAGTTGTTTTGTTCTGTTGTTTATCTGTCATACAATTTGTTCTGTTGTTTTTTTGTCATACTAGTTGCTCTGTTCTTTTTCTGACATACAGGTTCCTCTATTTTTCTATTATTTTGTCTGTCATACAAGTTGTGTTGCTTTTCTGTTATTTGTGTGTCATGCAAGTTGTTTTCTTGTTTGTGTGTCCATGCAAGTTGATCTCTTGTTTGTGTGTCATACAAGTTGTTTTGTTTTTCTATTATTTGTCTTTCATACAAGTTGTTCTGTTGTTTGTGTTTAATACAAGTTGTTCTGTTTCTTTGTCTTTCATACAAATTGTATTGTTGTTCTATTATGTGTCTGTCATACAAGTTGTTTTTGTTTGTTGTGTATCTGTCATACATTTTTCTGTTGTTTTTCTGTCATACAAGTTGCTCTGTTCTTTTTCTGACATACAGTTCCTCTATTGTTCTATTATTTGTCTGTCATACAAGTTGTTCTCTTGTTTTGTGTGTCATACAAACTGTTTTGTTGTTCTATTATTTGTCTGTCATATAGTTGTGTTGCTGTTCTGTGTTTGACTGTCGTACAAGTGGATTTATTGTTTGTGTGTCATACAAGTTGTGTTGCTGGTTTGTTGTTTGGCTGTCATACAAATTGTGTTGCTGTTTTGTTGTTTCGCTGTCATGCAAGTGGATGTGTTGTTTGTACGTCATACAATTTTTCTTTCTGTTCTTTTGTTTGTATGTCATACTAGTTGTTTTGTTGTTCTATTATTTGTTTATCATACAAGTTGTTTCGTTCTGTTGTTTTATCTGTCATACAATTTGTTCTGTTGGTTTTTTTTTTGTCATACTAGTTGCTCTGTTCTTTTTCTGACATACAGGTTCCTCTATTGTTCTATTATTTGTCTGTCATACAAGTTGTGTTGCTCTTCTGTTATTTGTGTGTCATGTAAGTTGTTTTCTTGTTTGTGTGTCCATGCTATTGATCTCTTGTTTGTGTGTCATACAAGTTGTTTTGTTTTTCTATTATTTGTCTGTCATACAAGTTGTTCTGTTGTTTGTGTTTAATACAAGTTGTTCTGTTCTTTGTCTTTCATACAAATTGTATTGTTGTGTTCTATTATGTGTCTGTCATACAAGTTGTTTTGTTCTGTTGTTTTATCTGTCATACAATTTGTTCTGTTGTTTTTCTGTCATACAAGTTCTCTCTGTTCTTTTTCTGACATACAAGTTCCCCTATTGTTCTATTAATTGTCTGTCATACAAGTTGTGTTGCTGTTCTGTTATTTGTGTGTCATGCAGTTGTTTTTCTTGTTGTGGTCATACAAGTTGTTTTGTTCTATTATTTGTTTTGTCATACATTTTGTTTCTGTTGTTTTTCTGTCATAAAAGTTGCTCTGTTGTTTTTCTGACATACAAGTTCCTCTCTTGTTCTATTATTTGTCTGTCATACAAGTTGTTTATGTTCTCTTCTTTGTCTGTCATACAAGTTGTTTATTTTCTCTTCTTTGTCTGTCATACAAGTTGTTCTCTTGTTTTTGTGTCATACAAGTTGTTTTGTTGTTCTATTATTTGTCTGTCATACAAGTTGTGTTTCTGTTCTGTTGTTTGGCTGTCATACACGTTGTGTTAATGTTCTGTTGTTTGACTGTCTACAAGTGGATTTATTGTTTGTGTGTCATACAAGTTGTGTTGCTGTTCTGTTGTTTGGCTGTCATGCAAGTTGTTTTTTTGTTTGTGTGTCATACAAGTTCTTCTCTTGTTTTGTGTGTCATACAGTTGTTTTTTTTTCTATTATTTGTCTGTCATACTAGTTGTTCTGTGTTTGTGTTTAATACAAGTGTTCTGTTTCTTTGTCTTTCATACAAATTGTATTGTTGTTCTATTATGTGTCTGTCATACAAGTTGTTTTTGTTCTGTTGTTTATTTGTCATACAATTTTGTTCTGTTGTTTTTTCTGTCATACTAGTTTGCTCTGTTCTTTTTCTGACATACAGTTCCTCTATTGTTCTATTATTTGTCTGTCATACAAGTTATGTTGCTGTTCTGTTATTTGTGTGTCATACAAGTTATTCTCTTGTTTGTGTGTCATACAAGTTTGTTTTGTTTTTCTATTATTTGTCTGTCATACAGTTGTGTTACTGTTCTATTGTTTGACTGCCATACACTTTGTGTTGATGTTCTGCTCTTTGATTGTCGTACAAGTGGACTTATTGTTTGTGTGTCAAACAAGTTGTGTTGCTGTTCTGATATTTGGCTGTCATACAAGTTGTGTTGCTGTTCTGTTGTTTCGCTGTCATACAAGTGGATTTGATGTTTGTGTGTCATACATTTTATGTTGCTGTTCTGTTTTTGTATGTCATACAAATTGTTTTGTTGTTCTATTATTTGTCTGTCATACAAGTTGTGTTGATGTTCTGTTATTTGTGTGTCATACAAGTTGTTCTCTTGTTTGTGTGTCATACAATTGTTCTCTTGTTTTGTGTGTCATACAAGCTGTTTTGTTTTTCTATTATTTGTCTGTCATACAAGTTGTTTTGCTGTTCTGATGTTTGGCTGTCATACAAGTTGTGTTGCTGTTCTGTTTGTTTGGCTGTCATACAGGGGATTTGTTGTTTGCCATACATTTGTTCTATTTTTTGCTATACAAAATATTCAGTTGACTGTCATTCAAGTTGTTCTATTGTTGTGTGTCATACAAGTTGTTCGCTCCTTATTTGCCATACAAGTTGTTCTATTATTTGTCTGTCATACAAGTTGTGTTTCTGTTCTGTTTTTTGGCTGTCATACACGTTTGTGTTAATGTTCTGTTGTTTGACTGTCGTACAAGTGGATTTATTGTTTGTGTGTCATACAAGTTGTGTTGCTGTTCTGTTGTTTGTGTGTCATGCAAGTTCTTTTCTTGTTTGTGTGTCATACAAGTTCTTCTCATGTTTGTGTGTCATACAAGTTATTTTGTTTTTCTCTTATTTGTCTGTCATACTAGTTGTTTCTGTTGTTTGTGTTTAATACAAGTTGTTCTGTTCTTTGTCTTTCATACAATTGTATTGTTGTTCTATTATGTGGTCTGTCATACAAGTTGTTTTGTTCTGTTGTTTTCTGTCATACAATTTGTTCTGTTGTTTTTCTGTCATACTAGTTGCTCTGTTTCTTTTTCTGACATACAAGTTCCCCTTTGTTCTATTATTTGTCTGTCATACAAGTTGTTTATTTTCTCTTCTTTGTGTGTCATACAAATTGTTCTCTTGTTTGTGTGTCATACAAGTTGTTTTGTTTTTCTATTATTTTCAGTCATACAAGTTGTTTTGCTGTTCTGATGTTTGGCTGTCATACAAGTTGTGTTGCTTCTGTTGTTTGGCTGTCATACAAGTGGATTTGTTGTTTGCCATACAATTTGTTCTATTTTTTTGCTATACAAAATATTCAGTTGTCTGTCATTCAGTTGTTCTATTGTTGTGTGTCATACAAGTTGTTCGCTCCTTATTTGCCATACAAGTTGTTCTATTGTTTGTCTGTCATACAAGTTGTTTCTTGTTTGTGTGTCATACAAGCTGTTTTGTTTTTCTATTATTTGTCTGTCATACAAGTTGTTTTGCTGTTCTGATGTTTGCTGTCATACAAGTTGTGTTGCTGTTCTGTTCTTTGGCTGTCATACAAGTGGATTTGTTTTTGCTATACAATTTGTTCTATTTTTTTGCTATACACAATATTCAGTTGTCTGTCATTCAAGTTGTTCTATTGTTGTGTGTCATACAAGTTGTTCTGCTCTTTATTTGCCATACAAGTTGTTCTATTGTTTGTCTGTCATACAAGTTTGTTCTGTTCTTTGTGTTCCATACAAATTGTATTGTTGTTCTATTATTTGTCTGTCATACAACTTGTTTTGTTCTGTTGTTTATCTGTCATACAATTTGTTCTGTTGTTTTTCTGTCATACAAGTTGCTCTGTTGTTTTTCTGACAAACAGTTCCTCTATTGTTCTATTATTTGTCTGTCATACAAGTTGTGTTGCTGTTATGTTATCTGTGTGTCATACAAGTTGTTCTCTTGTTTGTGTGTCATACAAACTGTTTCGTTTTTCCATTATTTGGCTATCATGCACGTTGTGTTGCTGTTCTGCTGTTTGACTGTCGTACAAGTCGATTTATTGTTTGTGTGTCATACAAGATGTGTTGCTGTTCTGATATTTGGCTGTCATACAAGTTGTGTTGCTGTTCTGTTGTTTCGCTGTCATACAAGTGGATTTGATGTCTGTGTGCCATACATTTTTTGTTGCTGTTCTGTTGTTTGTATGTCATACTAGTTGTTTTGTTGTTCTATTATTTGTCTATCATACAAGTTGTTTTGTTCTGTTGTTTATCTGTCATACAATTTGTTCTGTTGTTTTTTTGTCATACTAGTTGCTCTGTTCTTTTTCTGACATACAGGTTCCTCTATTTTTCTATTATTTGTCTGTCATACAAGTTGTGTTGCTTTTCTGTTATTTGTGTGTCATGCAAGTTGTTTTCTTGTTTGTGTGTCATGCAAGTTGATCTCTTGTTTGTGTGTCATACAAGTTGTTTTGTTTTTCTATTATTTGTCTTTCATACAAGTTGTTCTGTTGTTTGTGTTTAATACAAGTTGTTCTGTTCTTTGTCTTTCATACAAATTGTATTGTTGTTCTATTATGTGTCTGTCATACAAGTTGTTTTGTTCTGTTGTGTATCTGTCATACAATTTGTTCTGTTGTTTTTCTGTCATACAAGTTGCTCTGTTCTTTTTCTGACATACAAGTTCCTCTATTGTTCTATTATTTGTCTGTCATACAAGTTGTTCTCTTGTTTGTGTGTCATACAAACTGTTTTGTTGTTCTATTATTTGTCTGTCATATACGTTGTGTTGCTGTTCTGTTGTTTGACTGTCGTACAAGTGGATTTATTGTTTGTGTGTCATACAAGTTGTGTTGCTGGTTTGTTGTTTGGCTGTCATACAAATTGTGTTGCTGTTTTGTTGTTTCGCTGTCATGCAAGTGGATGTGTTGTTTGTACGTCATACAATTTTTCTTTCTGTTCTTTTGTTTGTATGTCATACTAGTTGTTTTGTTGTTCTATTATTTGTTTATCATACAAGTTGTTTCGTTCTGTTGTTTATCTGTCATACAATTTGTTCTGTTGGTTTTTTTTTTTGTCATACTAGTTGCTCTGTTCTTTTTCTGACATACAGGTTCCTCTATTGTTCTATTATTTGTCTGTCATACAAGTTGTGTTGCTCTTCTGTTATTTGTGTGTCATGTAAGTTGTTTTCTTGTTTGTGTGTCATGCTAGTTGATCTCTTGTTTGTGTGTCATACAAGTTGTTTTGTTTTTCTATTATTTGTCTGTCATACAAGTTGTTCTGTTGTTTGTGTTTAATACAAGTTGTTCTGTTCTTTGTCTTTCATACAAATTGTATTGTTGTTGTTCTATTATGTGTCTGTCATACAAGTTGTTTTTGTTCTGTTGTTTATCTGTCATACAATTTGTTCTGTTTGTTTTTCTGTCATACAAGTTCTTCTCTTGTTCTTTTTCTGACATACAAGTTCCCCTATTGTTCTATTAATTGTCTGTCATACAAGTTGTGTTTGCTGTTCTGTTATTTGTGTGTCATGCAAGTTGTTTTCTTGTTTGTGTGTCATACAAGTTGTTTTTTCTATTATTTGTTTGTCATACAATTTGTTCTGTTGTTTTTCTGTCATAAAAGTTGCTCTGTTGTTTTTCTGACATACAAGTTCCTCTCTTGTTCTATTATTTGTCTGTCATACAAGTTGTTTATGTTCTCTTCTTTGTCTGTCATACAAGTTGTTTATTTTCTCTTCTTTGTCTGTCATACAAGTTGTTCTCTTGTTTTTGTGTCATACAAGTTGTTTTGTTGTTCTATTATTTGTCTGTCATACAAGTTGTGTTTCTGTTCTGTTGTTTGGCTGTCATACATTGTGTTAATGTTCTGTTGTTTGACTGTCGTACAGTGGATTTATTGTTTGTGTGTCATACAAGTTGTGTTGCTGTTCTGTTGTTTGGCTGTCATGCAAGTTGTTTTTTGTTTGTGTGTCATACAAGTTCTTCTCTTGTTTGTGTGTCATACAAGTTGTTTTGTTTTTCTATTATTTGTCTGTCATACTAGTTGTTCTGTTGTTTTGTGTTTAATACAAGTTGTTCTGTTCTTTGTCTTTCATACAAATTGTATTGTTTGTTCTATTATGTGTCTGTCATACAAGTTGTTTTGTTCTGTTGTTTATTTGTCATACAATTTGTTCTGTTGTTTTCTGTCATACTAGTTGCTCTGTTCTTTTTCTGACATACAAGTTCCTCTATTGTTCTATTATTTGTCTGTCATACAAGTTTGTTGCTGTTCTGTATTTGTGTGTCATACAAGTTATTCTCTTGTTTGTGTGTCATACAAGTTGTTTTGTTTTTCTATTATTTGTCTGTCATACAAGTTGTGTTACTGTTCTATTGTTTGACTGCCATACACTTTGTGTTGATGTTCTGCTCTTTGATTGTCGTACAAGTGGACTTATTGTTTGTGTGTCAACAGTTGTGTTGCTGTTCTGATATTTGGCTGTCATACAAGTTGTGTTGCTGTTCTGTTGTTTCGCTGTCATACAAGTGGATTTGATGTTTGTGTGTCATACATTTTATGTTGCTGTTCTGTTGTTTGTATGTCATACAAATTGTTTTGTTGTTCTATTATTTGTCTGTCATACAAGTTGTGTTGATGTTCTGTTATTTGTGTGTCATACAAGTTGTTCTCTTGTTTGTGTGTCATACAAGTTGTTCTCTTGTTTGTGTGTCCATACAAGCTGTTTTGTTTTTTCTATTATTTGTCTGTCATACAAGTTGTTTTGCTGTTCTGATGTTTGGCTGTCATACAAGTTGTGTTGCTGTTCTGTTGTTTGGCTGTCATACAAGGGGATTTGTTGTTTGCCATACAATTTGTTCTATTTTTGCTATACAAAATATTCAGTTGACTGTCATTCAAGTTGTTCTATTGTTGTGTGTCATACAAGTTTTTCGCTCCTTATTTGCCATACAAGTTGTTTCTATTATTTGTCTGTCATACAAGTTGTGTTTCTGTTCTGTTGTTTGGCTGTCATACACGTTGTGTTAATGTTCTGTTGTTTGACTGTCGTACAAGTGGATTTATTGTTTGTGTGTCATACAAGTTGTGTTGCTGTTCTGTTGTTTGTGTGTCATGCAAGTTCTTTCTTGTTTGTGTGTCATACAAGTTCTTCTCATGTTTGTGTGTCATACAAGTTATTTTGTTTTTTCTCTTATTTGTCTGTCATACTAGTTGTTCTGTTGTTTGTGTTTAATACAAGTTGTTCTGTTCTTTGTCTTTCATACAAATTGTATTGTTGTTCTATTATGTGTCTGTCATACAAGTTGTTTTGTTCTGTTGTTTCTGTCATACAATTTGTTCTGTTGTTTTTCTGTCATACTAGTTGCTCTGTTCTTTTTCTGACATACAGTTCCCCTATTGTTCTATTATTTGTCTGTCATACAAGTTGTTTATTTTCTCTTCTTTGTGTGTCATACAAATTGTTCTCTTGTTTGTGTGTCATACAAGTTGTTTTGTTTTTCTATTATTTGTCAGTCATACAAGTTGTTTTGCTGTTCTGATGTTTGGCTGTCATACAAGTTGTGTTGCTGTTCTGTTGTTTGGCTGTCATACAAGTGGATTTGTTGTTTGCCATACAATTTGTTCTATTTTTTGCTATACAAAATATTCAGTTGTCTGTCATTCAAGTTGTTCTATTGTTGTGTGTCATACAAGTTGTTCGCTCCTTATTTGCCATACAAGTTGTTCTATTGTTTGTCTGTCATACAAGTTGTTCTCTTGTTTGTGTGTCATACAAGCTGTTTTGTTTTCTATTATTTGTCTGTCATACAAGTTGTTTTTGCTGTTCTGATGTTTGGCTGTCATACAAGTTGTGTTGCTGTTCTGTTCTTTGGCTGTCATACAAGTGGATTTGTTGTTTGCTATACAATTTGTTCTATTTTTTGCTATACAAAATATTCAGTTTGTCTGTCATTCAAGTTGTTCTATTGTTGTGTGTCATACAAGTTGTTCTGCTCTTTATTTGCCATACAAGTTGTTCTATTGTTGTCTGTCATACAAGTTGTTCTGTTCTTTGTGTTCCATACAAATTGTATTGTTGTTCTATTATTTGTCTGTCATACAACTTGTTTTTGTTCTGTTGTTTATCTGTCATACAATTTGTTCTGTTGTTTTTCTGTCATACAAGTTGCTCTGTTGTTTTTCTGACAAACAAGTTCCTCTATTGTTTCTATTATTTTGTCTGTCATACAAGTTGTGTTGCTGTTATGTTATCTGTGTGTCATACAAGTTGTTCTCTTGTTTGTGTGTCCATACAAACTGTTTTTCGTTTTTCCATTATTTGGCTATCATGCACGTTGTGTTGCTGTTCTGCTGTTTGACTGTCGTACAAGTCGATTATTGTTTGTGTGTCATACAAGATGTGTTGCTGTTCTGATATTTGGCTGTCATACAAGTTGTGTTGCTGTTCTGTTGTTTCGCTGTCATACAATGGATTTGATGTCTGTGTGCCATACATTTTTTGTGCTGTTCTGTTGTTTGTATGTCATACTAGTTGTTTTTGTTGTTCTATTATTTGTCTATCATACAAGTTGTTTGTTCTGTTGTTTATCTGTCATACAATTTGTTCTGTTGTTTTTTTTGTCATACTAGTTGTCTGTTCTTTTTTCTGACATACAGGTTCCTCTATTTTTCTATTATTTGTCTGTCATACAGTTGTGTTGCTTTTCTGTTATGTGTGTGTCATGCAAGTTGTTTTCTTGTTTGTGTGTCATGCAAGTTGATCTCTTGTTTGTGTGTCATACAAGTTGTTTTGTTTTTCTATTATTTGTCTTTCATACAAGTTGTTCTGTTGTTTGTGTTTAATACAGTTGTTCTGTTCTTTGTCTTTCATACAAATTGTATTGTTGTTCTATTAGTGTCTGTCATACAAGTTGTTTTTGTTCTGTTGTGTATCTGTCATACAATTTGTTCTGTTGTTTTTCTGTCATACAAGTTGCTCTGTTCTTTTTCTGACATACAATTTCCTCTATTGTTCTATTATTTGTCTGTCATACAAGTTGTTCTCTTGTTTGTGTGTCATACAACTGTTTTGTTGTTCTATTATTTGTCTGTCATATACGTTGTGTTGCTGTTCTGTTGTTTGACTGTCGTACAAGTGGATTTATTTGTTTGTGTGTCATACAAGTTGTGTTGCTGGTTTGTTGTTTGGCTGTCATACAAATTGTGTTGCTGTTTTGTTGTTTCGCTGTCATGCAAGTGGATGTGTTGTTTGTACGTCATACAATTTTTCTTTCTGTTCTTTTGTTTGTATGTCATACTAGTTGTTTTGTTGTTCTATTATTTGTTTATCATACAAGTTGTTTTCCGTCTGTTGTTTATCTGTCATACAATTTGTTCTGTTGGTTTTTTTTTTGTCATACTAGTTGCTCTGTTCTTTTTCTGACATACAGGTTCCTCTATTGTTCTATTATTTGTCTGTCATACAAGTTGTGTTGCTCTTCTGTTATTTGTGTGTCATGTAAGTTGTTTTCTTGTTTTGTGTGTCATGCTAGTTGATCTCTTGTTTGTGTGTCATACAAGTTGTTTTGTTTTTCATTATTTGTCTGTCATACAAGTTGTTTGTTGTTTGTGTTTGAATACAAGTTGTTCTGTTCTTTGTCTTTCATACATTGTATTGTTGTTGTTCTATTATGTGTCTGTCATACAAGTTGTTTTGTTCTGTTGTTTATCTGTCATACAATTTGTTCTGTTGTTTTTCTGTCATACAAGTTCTTCTCTTTTCTTTTTCTGACATACAAGTTCCCCTATTGTTCTATTAATTGTCTGTCATACAAGTTGTGTTGCTGTTCTGTTATTTGTGTGTCATGCAAGTTGTTTTCTTGTTTTGTGTCATACAAGTTGTTTTGTTCTATTATTTGTTTGTCATACAATTTGTTCTGTTGTTTTTCTGTCATAAAGTTGCTCTGTTGTTTTTCTGACATACAAGTTCCTCTCTTGTTCTATTATTTGTCTGTCATACAAGTTGTTTATGTTCTCTTCTTTGTCTGTCATACAAGTTGTTTATTTTCTCTTCTTTGTCTGTCCATACAAGTTGTTCTCTTGTTTTTGTGTCATACAAGTTGTTTTGTTGTTCTATTATTTGTCTGTCATACAAGTTGTGTTTCTGTTCTGTTGTTTGGCTGTCATACACGTTGTGTTAATGTTCTGTTGTTTGAACTGTCGTACAGTGGATTTATTGTTTTGTGTGTCATACAAGTTGTGTTGCTGTTCTGTTGTTTGGCTGTCATGCAAGTTGTTTTTTTGTTTGTGTGTCATACAAGTTCTTCTCTTTTTGTGTGTCATACAAGTTGTTTTGTTTTTCTATTATTTGTCTGTCATACTAGTTGTTCTGTTTGTTTATGTTTAATACAAGTTGTTTCTTTGTTTCTTTGTCTTTTCATACAAATTGTATTGTTGTTCTATTATGTGTCTGTCATACAAGTTGTTTTGTTCTGTTGTTTATTTGTCATACAATTTGTTCTGTTGTTTTTCTGTCATACTAGTTGCTCTGTTCTTTTTCTGACATACAAGTTCCTCTATTGTTCTATTATTTGTCTGTCATACAAGTTATGTTGCTGTTCTGTTATTTGTGTGTCATACAAGTTATTCTCTTGTTTGTGTGTCATACAAGTTGTTTTGTTTTTCTATTATTTTTGTCTGTCATACAAGTTGTGTTACTGTTCTATTGTTTGACTGCCATACACTTTGTGTTGATGTTCTGCTCTTTGATTGTCGTACAAGTGGACTTATTGTTTGTGTGTCAAACAAGTTGTGTTGCTGTTCTGATATTTGGCTGTCATACAAGTTGTGTTGCTGTTCTGTTGTTTCGCTGTCATACAAGTGGATTTGATGTTTGTGTGTCATACATTTTATGTTGCTGTTCTGTTGTTTGTATGTCATACAAATTGTTTTGTTGTTCTATTATTTGTCTGTCATACAAGTTGTGTTGATGTTCTGTTATTTGTGTGTCATACAAGTTGTTCTCTTGTTTGTGTGTCATACAAGTTGTTCTCTTGTTTGTGTGTCATACAAGCTGTTTTGTTTTTCTATTATTTGTCAGTCATACAAGTTGTTTTGCTGTTCTGATGTTTGGCTGTCATACAAGTTGTGTTGCTGTTCTGTTGTTTGGCTGTCATACAAGGGGATTTGTTGTTTGCCATACAATTTGTTCTATTTTTTGCTATACAAAATATTCAGTTGACTGTCATTCAAGTTGTTTCTATTGTTGTGTGTCATACAAGTTGTTCGCTCCTTATTTGCCATACAAGTTGTTCTATTATTTGTCTGTCATACAAGTTGTGTTTCTGTTCTGTTGTTTGGCTATCATACACGTTGTGTTAATGTTCTGTTGTTTGACTGTCGTACAAGTGGATTTATTGTTTGTGTGTCATACAAGTTGTGTTGCTGTTCTGTTTGTTTGTGTGTCATGCAAGTTCTTTTCTTGTTTGTGTGTCATACAAGTTCTTCTCATGTTTGTGTGTCATACAAGTTATTTTGTTTTTCTCTTATTTGTCTGTCATACTAGTTGTTCTGTTGTTTGTGTTTAATACAAGTTGTTCTGTTCTTTGTCTTTCATACAAATTGTATTGTTGTTCTATTATGTGTCTGTCATACAAGTTGTTTTGTTCTGTTGTTTATCTGTCATACAATTTGTTCTGTTGTTTTTCTGTCATACTAGTTGCTCTGTTCTTTTTCTGACATACAAGTTCTCCTATTGTTCTATTATTTGTCTGTCATACAAGTTGTTTTGTTTTTCTATTATTTGTCTGTCATACAAGTTGTTCTGTTGTTTGTGTTTAATACAAGTTGTTCTGTTCTTTGTCTTTCATATAAATTGTATTGTTGTTCTATTATGTGTCTGTAATACAAGTTTTTTTGTTCTGTTGTTTTTCTGTCATACTAGTTGCTCTGTTCTTTTTCTGACATACAAGTTCCCCTATTGTTCTATTATTTGTCTGTCATACAAGTTGTTTATTTTCTCTTCTTTGTGTGTCATACAAATTGTTCTCTTGTTTGTGTGTCATACAAGTTGTTTTGTTTTTCTATTATTTGTCAGTCATACAAGTTGTTTTGCTGTTCTGATGTTTGGCTGTCATACAAGTTGTGTTGCTGTTCTGTTGTTTGGCTGTCATACAAGTGGATTTGTTGTTTGCCATACAATTTGTTCTATTTTTTGCTATACAAAATATTCAGTTGTCTGTCATTCAAGTTGTTCTATTGTTGTGTGTCATACAAGTTGTTCGCTCCTTATTTGCCATACAAGTTGTTCTATTGTTTGTCTGTCATACAAGTTGTTCTCTTGTTTGTGTGTCATACAAGCTGTTTTGTTTTTCTATTATTTGTCTGTCATACAAGTTGTTTTGCTGTTCTGATGTTTGGCTGTCATACAAGTTGTGTTGCTGTTCTGTTCTTTGGCTGTCATACAAGTGGATTTGTTGTTTGCCATACAATTTGTTCTATTTTTTGCTATACAAAATATTCAGTTGTCTGTCATTCAAGTTGTTCTATTGTTGTGTGTCATACAAGTTGTTCTGCTCTTTATTTGCCATACAAGTTGTTCTATTGTTGTCTGTCATACAAGTTGTTCTGTTCTTTGTGTTCCATACAAATTGTATTGTTGTTCTATTATTTGTCTGTCATACAACTTGTTTTGTTCTGTTGTTTATCTGTCATACAATTTGTTCTGTTGTTTTTCTGTCATACAAGTTGCTCTGTTGTTTTTCTGACAAACAAGTTCCTCTATTGTTCTATTATTTGTCTGTCATACAAGTTGTGTTGCTGTTATGTTATCTGTGTGTCATACAAGTTGTTCTCTTGTTTGTGTGTCATACAAACTGTTTCGTTTTTCCATTATTTGGCTATCATGCACGTTGTGTTGCTGTTCTGCTGTTTGACTGTCGTACAAGTCGATTTATTGTTTGTGTGTCATACAAGTTGTGTTGCTGTTCTGATATTTGGCTGTCATACAAGTTGTGTTGCTGTTCTGTTGTTTCGCTGTCATACAAGTGGATTTGATGTCTGTGTGCCATACATTTTTTGTTGCTGTTCTGTTGTTTGTATGTCATACTAGTTGTTTTTGTTGTATTATTGTCTATCATACAGTTGTTTTGTTCTGTTGTTTATCTGTCATACAATTGTTCTGTTGTTTTTTTGTCATACTAGTTGCTCTGTTCTTTTTCTGACATACAGGTTCCTCTATGTTCTATTATTTGTCTGTCATACAAGTTGTGTTGCTTTTCTGTTATTTGTGTCATGCAAGTTGTTTTCTTGTTTGTTGTGTCATGCAAGTTGATCTTTGTTTGTGTGTCATACAAGTTGTTTTGTTTTTCTATATTTGTCTTTCATACAAGTTGTTCTGTTGTTTGTGTTTAATACAAGTTGTTCTGTTCTTTGTCTTTCATACAAATTGTATTGGTTGTTCTATTATGTGTCTGTCATACAAGTTGTTTTGTTCTGTTGTGTATCTGTCATACAATTGTTCTGTTGTTTTCTGTCATACAAGTTGCTCTGTTCTTTTTCTGACATACAAGTTCCTCTATTGTTCTATTTTGTCTGTCATACAAGTTGTGTTGCAGTTATGTTATCTGTGTGTCATACAAGTTGTTCTCTTGTTTGTGTGTCATACAAACTGTTTTGTTGTTCTATTATTTGTCTGTCATACGTTGTGTTGCTGTTCTGTTGTTTGACTGTCGTACAAGTGGATTTATTGTTTGTGTGTCATACAAGTTGTGTTGCTGGTTTGTTGTTTGGCTGTCATACAAATTGTGTTGCTGTTTTGTTGTTTTCGCTGTCATGCAAGTGGATGTGTTGTTTGTACGTCATACAATTTTTCTTTCTGTTCTTTTGTTTGTATGTCATACTAGTTGTTTTGTTGTTCTATTATTTGTTATCATACAAGTTGTTTCGTTCTGTTGTTTATCTGTCATACAATTTGTTCTGTTGGTTTTTTTTTGTCATACTAGTTGCTCTGTTCTTTTTCTGACATACAGGTTCCTCTATTGTTCTATTATTTGTCTGTCATACAAGTTGTGTTGCTCTTCTGTTATTTGTGTGTCATGTAAGTTGTTTTCTTGTTTGTGTGTCATGCTAGTTGATCTCTTGTTTGTGTGTCATACAAGTTGTTTTGTTTTTCTATTATTTGTCTGTCATACAAGTTGTTCTGTTGTTTGTGTTTAATACAAGTTGTTCTGTTCTTTGTCTTTCATACAAATTGTATTGTTGTTGTTCTATTATGTGTCTGTCATACAAGTTGTTTTGTTCTGTTGTTTATCTGTCATACAATTTGTTCTGTTGTTTTTCTGTCATACAAGTTCTTCTCTTGTTCTTTTTCTGACATACAAGTTCCCCTATTGTTCTATTAATTGTCTGTCATACAAGTTGTGTTGCTGTTCTGTTATTTGTGTCATGCAAGTTGTTTTCTTGTTTGTGTGTCATACAAGTTGTTTTGTTCTATTATTTGTTTGTCATACAATTTGTTCTGTTGTTTTTCTGTCATAAAAGTTGCTCTGTTGTTTTTCTGACATACAAGTTCCTCTCTTGTTCTATTATTTGTCTGTCATACAAGTTGTTTATGTTCTCTTCTTTGTCTGTCATACAAGTTGTTTATTTTCTCTTCTTTGTCTGTCATACAAGTTGTTCTCTTGTTTTTGTGTCATACAAGTGTTTTTTTGTTCTATTTTGTCTGTCATACAAGTTGTGTTTCTGTTCTGTTGTTTGGCTGTCATACACGTTGTGTTAATGTTCTGTTGTTTGACTGTCGTACAAGTGGATTTATTGTTTGTGTGTCATACAAGTTGTGTTGCTGTTCTGTTGTTTGGCTGTCATGCAAGTTGTTTTCTTGTTTGTGTGTCATACAAGTTCTTCTCTTGTTTGTGTGTCATACAAGTTGTTTTGTTTTTCTATTATTTGTCTGTCATACTAGTTGTTCTGTTGTTTGTGTTTAAAACAAGTTGTTCTGTTCTTTGTCTTTCATACAAATTGTATTGTTGTTCTATTATGTGTCTGTCATACAAGTTGTTTTGTTCTGTTGTTTATCTGTCATACAATTTGTTCTGTTGTTTTTCTGTCATACTAGTTGCTCTGTTCTTTTTCTGACATACAAGTTCCCCTATTGTTTCTATTATTTGTCTGTCATACAAGTTGTTTTGTTTTTCTATTATTTGTCTGTCATACAAGTTGTTCTGTTGTTTGTGTTTAATACAAGTTGTTCTGTTCTTTGTCTTCATATAAAATTGTATTGTTGTTCTATTATGTGTCTGTCATACAAGTTGTTTTGTTCTGTTGTTTATCTGTCATACAATTTGTTCTGTTGTTTTTTCTGTCCATACTAGTTGCTCTGTTCTTTTTTTGACATACAAGTACCCCTATTGTTCTATTATTTGTTTGTCATACAAGTTGTTATTTTCTCTTCTTTGTCTGTCATACAAGTGTTCTCTGTTGTGTGTCATACAAGTGTTTTGTTTTTCTATTATTTGTCAGCCATACAAGTGGTGTTTCTGTTCTATTGTTGGCTGTCATACACATTATGTTGCTGTTCTGTTGTTTGGCTGTCTTACAAGTGGATTTATTCTTGGGTGTCATACAAGTTGTGTTGCTGTTCTGATATTTGGCTGTCATACAAGTTGTGTTGCTGTTTTGTTGTTTCGCTGTCATAAAAGTGGATTTGATGTTTGTGTTTCATACATTTTTTGTGCTGTTCTGTTGTTTGTATGTAATACAAGTTGTTTTGTTGTTCTATTATTTGTCTGTCATACAAGTTATGTTGCTGTTCTGTAGTTTGGCTGTCATACACGTGGATTTGTTGTTGTCATACAATTTGTCTATTTTTTGCTATACAAAATGTTCAGTTGTCTGTCATTCAAGTTGTTCTGTTGTTTTTCTGTCATTCAAGTTGTTCTGTTGTTTGTGTGTCATACAAGTTGTTTTGTTTTGTTGTTTTATTATTTGTCTGTCATACAAGTTGTGTTGCTGTTCTGTTGTTGGCTGTCATACAAGTGGATTTGTTGTTTGCCATACAATTTGCTCTATTTTTTCCTATACAAAATATTCAGTTGTCTGTCATTCAAGTTGTTCTATTGTTGTGTGTCATACAAGTTGTTCTGCTCTTTATTTGCCATACAAGTTGTCTATTGTTTGTCTGTCATACACGTTCTTCTGTGTTTGTGTTTAATACAAGTTGTTCTGTTCTTTGTCTTTCATACAAATTGTATTGTTGTTCTTTTATTTGTCCGTATATAACTGTTGGTTTGTTCTGTTGTTTATCTGTCATACAATTTGTTCTGTTGTTTTTCTGTCATAAAAGTTGCTTTGTTGTTTTTTCTGACATACAAGTTCCTCTCTTGTTCTATTAATTGTCTGTCATACAAGTTGTGTTGCTGTTCTGTTATTTGTGTGTCATACAAGTTGTTCTCTTGTTTGTGTGTCATACAAGTTGTTTTGTTCTGTTGTTTATCTGTCATACAATTTGTTCTGTTGTTTTTCTGTCATACTAGTTGCTCTGTTCTTTTTCTGACATACAAGTTCCTCTCTTGTTCTATTATTTGTCTGTCATACAAGTTGTTTATGTTCTCTTTTTTGTGTGTCATACAAGTTGTTCTCTTGTTTGTGTGTCATACAAGTTGTTTTGTTGTTCTCTTATTTGTCTGTCATACAAGTTGTGTTTCTGTTCTATTGTTTGGCTGTCATACACGTTGTGTTGCTGTTCTGTTGTTTGACTGTCGTACAAGTGGATTTATTGTTTGTGTGTCATACAAGTTGTGTTGCTGTTCTGTTGTTTGGCTGTCATACAAATTGTGTTGCTGTTTTGTTGTTTCGCTGTCATACAAGTGGATTTGTTGTTTGTGCGTCATACAATTTTTCCTTCTGTTCTGTTGTTTGTATTTCATACTAGTTGTTTTGTTGTTCTGTTATTTGTCTATCATACAAGTTGTTTTGTTCTGTTGTTTATCTGTCATACAATTTGTTCTGTTGTTTTTTGTCATACTAGTTGTTCTGTTCTTTTTCTGACATACAAGTTCCTTTATTGTTCTATTATTTGTCTGTCATACAAATTGTGTTGCTGTTCTGTTATTTGTGTGTCATGCAAGTTGTTTTCTTGTTTGTGTGTCATACAAGTTGTTCTCTTGTTTTTGTGTCATACAAGTTGTTTTGTTGTTCTATTATTTGTCTGTCATACAAGTTGTGTTTCTGTTCTATTGTTTGGATGTCATAGACGTTGTGTTGCTGTTCTGCTGTTTGACTGTCGTAAAGTGGATTATTGTTGTGTGTCATACAAGTTGTGTTTGCTGTTCTGATATTTGGCTGTCATACAAGTTGTGTTGCTGTTCTGTTGTTTGGCTGTCATACAAGTGGATTTTTTGTTTGCCATACAATTTGTTCTATTTTTTGCTATACAAAATGTTCAGTTGTCTGTCATTCAAGTTGTTCTATTGTTGTGTGTCATACAAGTTGTTTTGCTCCTTATTTGCCATACAAGTTGCTCTATTGTTTGTCTGTCATACAAGTTGTTCTATTGTTTGTCTGTCATACATAGGATTCCGTTGTTTAACTGTCAAACAAGCTGTTATGTTGTTTGTCTGCCAAACAAGTTGCTGTGCTGTTTGTCTGCCATATATAAATGTAGTTGTCCTACAAGCTGTTAAGTTGTTTTCATGTATACTGTTCTGTTGTTTACCTGTCATACAAGTTGTTATGTTGGTTTTTTAACTTACAAGTTGTTCTGTTGTTTTTCTGACATACAAGTGGATTTGTTGTTTGCCATACAATTTTTTCTATTTTGCTATACAAAATGTTCAGTTGTTTGTCATTCAAGTTGTTCTGTTGTTTTTTCTATCATTCAAGTTGTTCTGTTGTTTGTGTGTCATACAAGTTGTTTTGTTTTGTTGTTCTATTATTTGTCTGTCATTCAAGTTGTTCTGGTGTTTGTGTGTCATACAAGTTGTTCTATTGTTTATCTGTCATACAAGTTGCTTTGTTGTTCAGTTGTCTGTCATTCAAGTTGTACTGTTGTTGTCTTTCATACAAATTGTATTGTTGTTGTATTATTTGTCTGTCAAACAAGTTGTTTTGTTCTGTTGTTTGTCTGTCATACAAGTTGTTCTGTTGAATTTCTGTCATATAAGTTATTCTGTTGATTATGTGCCATACAAGTTGTTTTGTTGTTCTATTATTTGTCTGTCATACAAGTTGTTTTATTTTGTTGTTTTTGTGTCATGCGAGTTGTTCTTTTGTTTTTTTTAAATGCAATTTCTTCTGTTGTTTGTCTGTCATACAAGTTGTTTTCTTGTTCTATTATTTGTATGTCATACAACTTGTGTTTTGTTGTTCTGTAGTTTGTCTGTCATACAAGTTCTTTTGTCTGTCATGCAAGTTTTTCTGTATTTGTCTGTCATACAAGTTTTTCCGTTGTTTGTGTGTCATTCAAATTGTTTTGTTGTTCTGTAGTTTGTCTGCCATACAAGTTCTTTGTTTGTCATACAGTTGTTCTGTTGGTTTGTCTGTCATACAAGTTGTTCTGTTGTTATATGTCATACAAGTTGTTCTTTTGTTTATCTGCTGTACAGTTTTTCTGTTTTTTGTCTGTCATACAAGTTCCTATGTTATTTCTCTGTCATAAGTAGTTTTGTTGTTCTGTGTGTCTGTCATACAATTTGTTTTGTGTTTTTCCGTTTTCGTTCGGTCATAAAAAATATTCCGTTGTTTATATGTCATACAAATTGTTTGTTTTTCTGTTGTTTGTCTGTTATGCAAGTTGAATTTATCATTCTCTTATTTGTTTGTCATACAAGTCCTATTGTCTGTCATACAAGTTGATACAAGTTGTTCTATTGTTTTTTTCTGACATACAAGTTGTTCTGTTGTTTTTCTGACATACAAGTTGTTCTGTTGTTTTTCTGTCATACAAGTTGTTCTGTTGTTTTTCTGTCATTAAGTTGTTCTGTTGTGTGTGTCTCATGCAAGTTGTTCTGTTGTTTATCTGTCATACAAGTTGTTCTATTGTTTGTCTGTCATACAAGTTGTTTTGTTGTTTTAGTTGTCTGTCATTCAAGTGGATTTGTTGTTTTGTGTGTCATACAAGTTTTGATGCCGTTCTGTTGTTTGTGTGTCATACAAGTTTGTTTTTGTTCTGTTGTTTGGCTGTCATACAAGTGGATTTGTTGTTTGTTGTCACATTCGCCTAATAATAAAATGTATATATATATACAAAATGCGATCCATGCGTGAATACTGATCGATGTTAATCACGGGTGGCGTGATATCGGGGTATATATCGTCTGTACACGTGTATTATGTATTAGTATCATGTTGTATGGATAAAGACGGGTTTGGTCGTGTGTTGTATTATTTGTATTGTGAGGATATATGCAACGCTTTTTGTGAGTATTTATTTTTATATTTTTGTACTTTAATGTGATATTAATTATGATTTTGTTCTAATTGTTGCATTGCTTTACGCGTTTTATTGTAATTCGGGAATTTGATAATGCATGTGGTGTAGTGTAAAGTGTATGGCAGATGTTTGAATAGATGTTTATAATGTGTGTTTCAGGTGGCTTGGTGTATATATAACGCAAATCATATATGGCCTTTGTGGCATTAGTATATAGCCTTGGTGGCATATTTAGTACCTTAGTTGTGTTTTCGCCTTGTGGCAATTCATAACCTTTGTGGTAACATAATAGATATGCTGTAAATATATGAGACTAGGTTTCGCCATGGTATGGAATGTAAATAATGTATTCATTCGTGGGTTGTTTTAAAAATTTGTAAATATGTAAATACTGTTTGGAGTATTATTTCGGCACGTGACAAATGGTGGCAGCGGTAATAACAAAACTCAAATCGTTCCAGTTAAATAAGTTCATAATTCACCTAATATATATATATATACAAAATCTGTATCCATGCTTGAATACTGATCGATTTACTCGTTGGTGTCTGTCATTCAGATGTTCTATTATTTGTCTATCATACAAGTTGTTCTGTTGTTTGCGTGTCATTTAAATTTTCTGTTGTTTGTGTGTCATACAAGTTGTTCTGTTGTTAATCTCTCATACAAGTCGTTCTTTTGTTTGTCATACAGGTTGTGTTGCTGTTCTGTTGTTTAGCTGTCATACAAGTGGATTTGTTGTTTGTCTTACAATTTGTTCTATTTTTGCTATACAAAATGTTCAGTTGTCTGTCATTAAAATTCTTCTGTTCTTGTGTGTCATTCAAGTTGTTCTGTTGTTTATTTGTCATACAAGTTGTTCTATTGTTTGTCTGTCATACAAGTTGTGTTGCTGTTTTGTTGTTTGGCTGTCATACGAGTAGATTTCTTGTTTGTGTGTCATACAGGTTTTGTTCATGTTCTGTTGTTTGTGTGTCATACAAGTTGTTTTATTTTTCTATTATTTGTTTGTCATACAAGTTGTGTTCTGTTGTTTGACTGTCATACAAGTAGATTTGTTGTTTGTGTGTCATACAGGTTTTCTTCATGTTCTGTTGTTTGTGTGTCATACAAGTTGTTTTGTTCTGTTGTTTGTCTGTCATACAAGTTGTTTTGTTCTGTTGTTTGTCTGTCATACAAGTTTTTCTGTTGATTTTCTGTCATACAAGTGTTTCTGTTGTTTGTGTGTCATACAAGTTGTTTTGTTCTGTTGTTTGTGTGCCATACAAGTTGTTTTGTTCTGTTGTTTGTCTGTCATACAAGTTTTTCTGTTGATTTTCTGTCATACAAGTGTTTCTGTTGTTTGTGTGTCATACAAGTTGTTCTATTGTTAATCTCTCATACAAGTCGTTCTTTTGTTTGTCATACTGGTTCTGTTGCTGTTCTGTTGTTTAGCTGTCATACAAGTGGATTTGTTGTTTGTCTTACAATTTGTTCTATTTTTGCTATACAAAATGTTCAGTTGTCTGTCATTAAAATTCTTCTGTTCTTGTGTGTCATTCAAGTTGTTTCTGTTGTTTATTGTCATACAAGTTGTTCTATTGTTTGTCTGTCATACAAGTTGTGTTGCTGTTTTGTTGTTTGGCTGTCATACGAGTAGATTTCTTGTTTGTGTGTCATACAGGTTTTGTTCATGTTCTGTTGTTTGTGTGTCATACAAGTTTTTTATTTTTCTATATTTGTTTGTCATACAAGTTGTGTTCTGTTGTTTGACTGTCATACAAGTAGATTTGTTGTTTGTGTGTCATACAGGTTTTCTTCATGTTCTGTTGTTTGTGTGTCATACAAGTTGTTTTGTTTTTCTATTATTTGTTTGTCATACAAGTTGTGTTGCTGTTCTGATATTTGGCTGTCATACATTTTTTGTTGCTGTTCTGTTGTTTGTATGTCATACAAATTGTTTTGTTTTTCTATTATTTGTTTGTCATACAAGTTGTGTTGCTGTTCTGATATTTAGATGTCATACATTTTTTGTTGCTGTTCTGTTGTTTGTATATCATACAAATTGTTTTGTTGTTCTGTTATTTGTATGTCATACAAGTTGTTCTCTTGTTTGTGTGTCATACAAGCTGTTTTGTTGTTCTATTATTTGTCTGTCGTACAAGTTGTTTTGTTCTGTTGTTTATCTGTCATACAATTTGTTCTGTTGTTTTTTTGTCATACTAGTTGCTCTGCTCTTTTTCTGACATACAAGTTCCTCTATTGTTCTATCATTTGTCTGTCATACAAGTTGTGTTGCTGTTCTGTTATTTGTGTGTCATACAAGTTGTTCTCTTGTTTGTGTGTCATACAAGTTGTTTTGTTTTTCTTTTATTATTTGTCTGTCATACAAGTTGTGTTTCTGTTCTATTGTTTGGCTGTCATACACGTTGTGTTGCTGTTCTGCTGTTTGACTGTCGTACACGTGGATTTATTGTCTGTGTGTCATACAATTTTTGTTACTGTTCTGTTGTTTGTATGTCATACAAGTTGTTCTGTTTTTTGTCTGTCATACAAGTTTTTCCGTTGTTTGTGTGTCATTCAAATTGTTTTGTTGTTCTGTAGTTTGTCTGCCATACACGTTCTTTTGTTTGTCATACAAAATGTTTTGTTGTTTGTCTGTCATATAAGTTGTTCTGTTGTTTATATGTCATACACGTTGTTCTGTTGTTTATATGTTATACAAGTTTTTCCGTTTTTATCTGTCATACAAGTTGCTATCTTATTTCTCTGTCATACAAGTAGTTTTGTTGTTCTGTTGTTGTCTGTCATGCAATTGGTTTTGTTTTTTCCGTTTTCGTCTGTCGTACAAGTTATTCCGTTGTTTATATGTCATACAAATTGTTTTGTTGTTCTGTTGTTTGTTTGTCATACAAGTCCTATTTGTTTGTCATAGAAGTTGATACAAGTTGTTCTGTTGTTTGTCTGTCATACATAGGATTCCGTTGTTTAACTGTCAAACAAGCTGTTATGTTGTTTGTCTGCCAAACAAGTTGCTGTGCTGTTTGTCTGCCATATATAAATGTAGTTGTCCTACAAGCTGTTAAGTTGTTTTCATGTATACTGTTCTTTTGTTTACCTGTCATACAAGTTGTTATGTTGGTTTTTTAACTTACAAGTTGTTCTGTTGTTTTTCTGACATACAAGTGGATTTGTTGTTTGCCATACAATTTTTTCTATTTTTGCTATACAAAATGTTCAGTTTGTTTGTCATTCAAGTGTTTTCTGTTGTTTTTCTGTCATTCAAGTTGTTCTGTTGTTTGTGTGTCATACAAGTTGTTTTGTTTTGTTGTTCTATTATTTGTCTGTCATTCAAGTTGTTCTGTTGTTTGCGTGTCATACAAGTTGTTCTATTGTTTATCTGTCATACAAGTTGCTTTGTTCAGTTGTCTGTCATTCAAGTTGTACTGTTGTTGTCTTTCATAACAAATTGTATTGTTGTTGTATTATTTATCTGTCAAACAGTTGTTTTGTTCTGTTGTTTGTCTGTCATACAAGTGTTCTGTTGAATTTCTGTCATATAAGTATTCTGTTGATTATGTGCCATACAAGTTGTTTCGTTGTTCTATTATTTGTCTGTCATACAAGTTGTTTTATTTTGTTGTTTTTGTGTCATGCGAGTTGTTCTTTGTTTTTTTTAAATGCAATTTCTTCTGTTGTTTGTCTGTCATACAAGTTGTTTTCTTGTTCTTTTATTTGTATGTCATACAACTTGTGTTTTGTTGTTCTGTAGTTTGTCTGTCAACAAGTTCTTTTGTCTGTCATACAAGTTTTTCTGTTTTTTGTCTGTCATACAAGTTTTTCCGTTGTTTGTGTGTCATTCAAATTGTTTTGTTGTTCTGTAGTTTGTCTGCCATACAAGTTCTTTTGTTTGTCATACAAGTTGTTCTGTTGTTTGTCTGTCATACAAGTTGTTCTGTTGTTTATCTGTCATACAAGTTGTTCTTTTGTTTATCTGCTGTACAAGTTTTTCTGTTTTTTGTCTGTCATACAAGTTCCTATGTTATTTCTCTGTCATAAGTATTTTTGTTGTTCTGTTGTTTGTCTGTCATACAATTTGTTTTGTTTTTTCCGTTTTCGTCTGTCATAAAAAATATTCCGTTGTTTATATGTCATACAAATTGTTTTGTTTTTCTGTTGTTTGTCTGTTATACAAGTTGATTTATCATTCTCTTATTTGTTTGTCATACAAGTCCTATTGTCTGTCATACAAGTTGATACAAGTTGTTCTATTGTTTTTCTGACATACAAGTTGTTCTGTTGTTTTTCGGACATACAAGTTGTTCTGTGTTTTTCTGTCATACAAGTTGTTCTGTTGTTTTTCTGTCATTAAGTTGTTCTGTTGTGTGTGTCTCATGCAAGTTGTTCTGTTGTTTATCTGTCATACAAGTTGTTCTATTGTTTGTCTGTCATACAAGTTGTTTTGTTGTTTAGTTGTCTGTCATTCAAGTGGATTTGTTGTTTTGTGTGTCATACAAGTTTTGATGCCGTTCTGTTGTTTGTGTGTCATACAAGTTGTGTTTTTGTTCTGTTGTTTGGCTGTCATACAAGTGGATTTGTTGTTTGTTGTCACATTCGCCTTTATAATAAAATGTATATATTATATATATATATACAAAATGCGTATCCATCCGTGAATACTGATCGATGTTAATCACGGGTGGCGTGATATCGGGTGTATATATCGTCTGTACACGTGTATTATGTATTAGTATCATGTTGTATATGGATAAAGACGGGTTTGGTCGTGTGTTGTATTATTTGTATTGTGAGGATATATGCAACGCTTTTGTGAGTATTTATTTTTATATTTTGTACTTTAATGTATATTAATTATGATTTTGTTCTAATTGTTGCATTGCTTTACGCGTTTTATTGTAATTCGGGAAATTTGATAATGCATGTGGTGTAATGTAAAGTGTATGGCAGATGTTTGAATAGATGTTTATAATGTGTGTTTCAGGTGGCTTTTGGTGATATATTAACGGCAAATTATATATGGCCTTTGTGGCATAATATATAGCCTTGGTGGCATATTTTAGTACCTTAGTGGTGTTTTCCGCCTTTGTGGCAATTCATAACCTTTGTGGTAACATAATAGATATGCTGTAAATATGTAGAGACTATTGTCGCCATGGTATGGAATGTAAATAATGTATCATTCGTGGGTTGTTTTAAAAAGTTGTAAATATGTAAATACTGTTTGGAGTATTATTTCGGCACGTGACAATGGTGGCAGCGGTACTAACAAAACTCAATCGTTCCAGTTAAATAAGTTCATAATTCACCTAATAATATATATTATACAAAATCTGTATCCATGCTTGAATACTGATCGATTTACTCTGTTGGGTGTCTGTCATTCAAGATGTTCTATATTTGTCTATCATACAAGTTGTTCTGTTTGTTTGCGTGTCATTTAAATTTTCTGTTGTTTGTGTGTCATACAAGTTGTTCTGTTGTTAATCTCTCATACAAGTCGTTCTTTTGTTTGTCATAACAGGTTGTGTTGCTGTTCTGTTGTTTAGCTGTCATACAAGTGGATTTGTTGTTTGTCTTACAATTTGTTCTATTTTGCTATACAAAATGTTCAGTTGTCTGTCATTAAAATTCTTCTGTTCTTGTGTGTCATTCAAGTTGTTCTGTTGTTTATTTGTCATACAAGTTGTTCTATTGTTTGTCTGTCATACAAGTTGTGTGCTGTTTTGTTTGTTTGGCTGTCATACGATAATTTCTGGTTTGTGTGTCATACAGTTTTGTTCATGTTTCTGTTGTTTGTGTGTCATACAAGTTGTTTTATTTTTCTATTAATTTGTTTGGCTTACAAGTTGTGTTGCTGTTTTGTTGTTTGGCTGTCATACGAGTAGATTTCTTGGTTTGCCATGCATTTTTGTTCTAGTTTTTACTATACAAATATTCAGTTTTCTATCATTCAAGATGTTCTGTTGTTT